>VZTJ01000991.1:646069-727741 GCA_013397795.1 Orthonyx spaldingii | reverse complement strand
ATGGGTTTTTTCCGTTTTTTTTTTTTTTTTTTTTTTTTTTTTTTTTAACTCAGCCTCTGCCACATTGAGGCTCTCAGGTCTGATCACAGCACAGCTAATGCAGGAAAAATAAAGCTGCTCCCAAGACAGACTGACTGACAGACTTGTCATGATGATAGTACACATATTTGAAATATTATGGCTGCATTCTTGAAAACCATAGCTCAGGGAAGCTGTTTCCTTGAGAGCATGTGATAAAAATAACACCTGCTTTGCAGACAGTGGATTTGACAGCTGTAAAGATATAGTGTAGATATCTCCAGAAACTCCATGCATTTTTGCTTTTTACACCAAAAAAATAATAGTATTTGTTATGCAAAAAAGGCAGGATGCGATGTGAATTCCTAGGTACAAGGGGAGGAGTGTGGTGGGGGAATATGGCTCAGTGGAACAAACACAAAACCATCGGCCATGCCTCTCACATGAAGGTGCATCACTCATTTCTCGTGTGGTGCATGGGTCCAGTAATCCATCACCTCTGCTGCCCACTAGAGCTGCTTGGCAAGACCCAAAATAATGTTGCAAGATGCAACCCTGGTTCTTTGAGCATGAAGAGTTTCATTTTCCTCTGTGGAGATGTTTTTGCTGAATCCCAACACTGGCTGCAGAGTCCTGCCTGTGTTTCTGGTGAGCATCTTCCAGCGCCTCGTTTGCTGCTGAGCCCCCTTGCTTGGCTCCTGCAGCACCAGTGCTCTGCTGCTGATGGCTGCAAACTCCAGCTCCTTTGTGAGAGGGTGCCAGAAGGGGCAGCGTTGCTTGAGCAGGGCCAGTGATGCCTGGGAAGCCAAGACATCATTCTTCCGTTGCTTTCAGAGAGGAGGCATAGATGGGTCTTTGATCCAGAATACTTAAAGGGTAGAAGAAACCAGTTTCTGAACTGGAATCCACATGGTTATCACAGTGACTGCAGGAAATGGTGGTGATGGTTCTCACTCCTCAGAAAACCACCAAGGTATGGTGGTTTCCTTGATTAGTTTGCCTTGGTGGCTAATCACCTTTCACAGGAAAAACAAAGTGTTCTACAGTTCATTGATAATCATTTGGCTGTAACTGTCAGCCACTGGTTCTGGTTTCATGTCTCCTAAGGAACTCCTTCCTTTAAAAGTGTTTATGCTCTGTGATCAAACCAGTTTTTGATCTTTTGGATGAAGTCAAGCAGATGGAACTTCTTGGTCTCCTACTTGTTAGGCATTTTTACACTTCGCAGATCTTTCTGTGGTTTCTTGCTGAAACCTCTCCCATCATTAAACATCTGTTCTAAAATGTTGCCAATTAGAACTGCATTCAGTATTTTAGTTTCCCTGCCTAATCTCATCAGTGGTGTACTTATACAGGTAAAAATGGCCTCTCTGGTGTTGTATTACAACATTTTCCCATCCTTTAGTATTTTTTCCACATAGCTGAAGAAAATATAATTTTGAGCTATTTATTCATGGCAAGTTGCAGTTTTACAGGATACAATCACCTAGTCTTTAGATTTGCTGATAGCTGTGTTCCAATCTTTATGCATTTGTTTTTATTTTATTTATTTGTATTTATATAAAGCTGAGTTTTTCTGTAAATAGCTACATCTTGCCAAGAAATCCCGACACCTCCACATGCTATTAGAAGTGCAGTTGCTGTTGCATTCCTCTCTCTGATTTCCCCAGCAGCAGCCACCCTTCATGTCTCTACTGAATATGAGCCGATCACTTGAATTTATGAGCTGAATAATACTGTCAACAATCAAGATGCTTAGGTAGAGAATAATTCTTTCTAAAATTATTTTGATAGACTTCTTTAGTGGGCTAACAAGTTTAGCTGATATAGGTCAGTTATGCCTTTTTAAGGGTTATCTACCTATGGTTTGATCTAACTTTATTAAAACTTTGCATAAAAAATGGTACAACATATTAAATGGATTAAAAACTCTCTGGCTAATCTAAAAAAGAAGTAAATTAATATTAATATTAAATTAATATTCTAAGTTAGGAATTATTAGACAATTTTTCCTTTCAGGAGTGATTTCTTTGCCCTAGAGGTATCTGTATATTTAATATAGGGTCATAGATCTGTCATAAATTGAGGGGGAAATATGAGTGATTAGTGAAAAATATCCAGATGATGCAGTGATTGTTGGCATGAGGATGAAGCAGATGTATCACTTACACAGCATGACTTAATCACTCAATATCTTGACCATAATTAAGGAGATATTTTAAGGCAGTACAAGTAATCTCATAAATTTAGGATTAAGGAATGCATATCATAGTATCAAGATGAGGGACAATCCTGGAAAAGACAGATTCCCACAAACACAAGAGAACAGGTGATGTCTTCAGTGAATCAAGAGGCAGTGTAAGTGTTTCAGGTTTGACACAGAAATAATTTAAGTCTCTGAGTACAAAACTGCAGTTCTGACTGCCCTCCTCAGCATTTAGATAAACAGCAGTTTGGTAACCTCTGAAGTTCTTTACTTTTTCTCTTAAAGAAAAGAATGGTTCTAATGTGAGAATAAAACAATAAATGTGTCAGGCAAAGCATCCCCCAGGCCTGTGTCTCATCTGCAGCAGAGATACGTCCAGAGACACTTCCCCAAAGTACTCCCAGCTTTGCAGTGACCTGTGATTGGGACCTTCCCAAGCCAAGAGTGCCTTTGTGTCAAACAATATGTACAGGTTTTTCTGTCACGCTTATGTCTGCTTGCCCTTGGACACTTCTGGTGACTACCACATCCTGTGGCCAGCCACAGCTCAGTGACTTGCTGCCTAAATAACAACCTCCCCCAATAACAGCCTGCTGTCTGCTGGTTTGGTTCAACTTGTTGAGATTCTTGCATGGGAGGAGTTGTTCTGGCTCCGTGAGTGCTCAGACAGAGCCGTGCTTTCCCTCTTGCCTGGTGCCTTCTGCAATCCTGGTGCTGGGATCCATCAAATCACAGAATTGTTTGGGTTGGAAGGGACTTTAGACATCCTTTTGTTGTAATCCTCATGCCATGGGCAGGGACACCTTCCACTGGAGCACGTTGCTCAGAGCCCCATCCAACCTGGCCTTGAACACTTTCAGAGCCAGGGGAGAGCCTTTAAAGAGTTGTCCTAGGGTGATTTTATGTTATATATCCCATATCATCTGCTATGCTCAGAAATGAGTTTTTGTCCCTTTAATTCAGTCAGAGAAAGCCGGTACAGGTTTTGTTTTTGTTTAGATTTTTTCAACTCCAGCAGCGGAATAGTGAAAAAGATAAGGGGAGAGTTTTTTGTGCTCTCGGAGTCTCTCTCTCGGCTTCTATCAGGGAGTGAGAGACGGCGTTTTCCTTTGTTTTTTTTTTTCCTTTGGTTTTTTCTTCACTAGCTGAAGCAAGAAGAACTTTACCTGGACTGTGGTTCCTTCTCTGGGATTTGTTCAGCATCTCTCTCCAGTCCAAGACATCAGGACATCTGCCTGGGGCCCCCCCACCCCCCACCAGCAGCATACTGGGCCTGGGCACTGGGCCTGAGCTCTGAAGGGACTGAACCTGACTGAGCCACAGCCAAGGAGGGATTTCTCTGATTTATTGACTCCTCAAAACAACCAGAGGTTCCATTTGTTTAATATTATTCATTTTGTTTGGTAAATAAACAGTTTTTTCCACTTTTCTCGAAGGAAGTTTCTCCCAAACTGGTTTGCGGGGAGGGGCTGCTGATACCTCCTCTTCTGAAGGAGACTCTTTTGGAGATCCCCTCTCCAAATTTGCCCAAAACCAGCATAAGAGTAAAGGCAATACTACACAAAACTGCACTTACTCCCCATGATGCCCACAGAGCAGTGATTCCTTGAGGGTTTGTACTTAGCATGGCCAACAAGGCACTGGCATGGTGCTGGCAGCACCTTCAGTAGCAGTGAGGGCGGTTTTGCTGCGAGCACCACGGTGTGAAAGAAGGGCAAAGATGGCATTTGTGGTTAACCAGGCTGAGGATGAGCTTGAAGTGGACACTGAGCAGGAGCAAATGTTCCTAAGGAGGCCTCACAGAATGGCGTTCTGGTAACAGGACTTTACTTTAAAGGACTCCATTTCTCTGAGACGTCCTTCAAGCACAATTGACTGATGTCAACATCTTCTTCTCAAGCATTCACAGGAAACAAGCAAACATCTCTGCTGCTATATTAGTCCTGGCCATCATTCTTCATCCCCCCCTGCTCACTAGACAAAGCAGCAGTGTCTGTGTAGATTTAAAATGACAGTAGATAACGCTGGTGGACTATATTTTTATTTCAAGGCAGACAGGAAAATTTAACCTTTTGTTCACTTCTTGAGGCTGACCGCTGCAGTGTTTAGGTAGCTTTGATGTATAAACTTGATTGTTACAAACAGGGCAGCAAGAATCATGTTCAGAGCTCTCGTTTTGGTTGACAGCAGCACAGCGCTGCTCCATCAGCAGCTCCTGCAATTTTGCTGCAATAATGACATGCCAGATAAAATTCAAAGGAACTGAAGCTTGGAGTTGGACTTGCATGGAAATTATTGTCAAGGTAGATCTGTGGACAACCCTCTGACTCATTTATTTTAGGCATCAATAAAACAAAGTAATTTATTTTAAGCAATGAATTAGATTTTCAAGGGAAGTTCTGTCCATACATACCAGCAACTTGATCTAGACTGTTCTGGATCTGAACTAGCAAGTATTCCTCTGAAACGAATTGCATGAACCTCCTTGGGCACCTTTAAACATCCAGAAAAGGCAGGTGTGATGTGATGTGGGTTACCCGACCTGGCAGCAGATGTAGACAAGAAACAAACTTTGCATGGTGAGCTGTCACACCGTGGGCTGCAGCAGCTGAGCTGACCCTGGACCGGCTCCTGTCTCACTGTGACTGGTTCCTCAGGCTGGTTTTTCTTCACTCAGGTCCTTCATAATCCTTTCTATTTGTTGGAAAATATTTTTCAGGTCTGCTCTTTCATACCTTCCTGATTCAATGCACAATGCTTTGGTTTTTAGGAAGGTTTTGCTCTTCAGAACAAGGAAATCCCTCCCTGGTTCAGCAGAGGAGTCTCAAGCTGGCAGCAAGGAAGACCCCGTGCTTCCTCCAGATCCATAGACATGGTTCTGGTGTTACTGGTCTCAAGTGAGAGACCTATAACATCCCCACAGCCCTAAAAGCAGCCAGGCACTTACGATCATGGCAGGGGGACCTTGGCTTTCCACATGGCTTGTGAGGAGCTCCAAGGAGATCAGATCCCTGAATGACCATCCAAAGAGCCAGGAGCACTGCTGGTTTACAAAGTCCAGGCCAGCAGTGATGACCAAGATATTTGGCAGAACCCAAGCACCAGCTCAGGTTTTCTGCACACCAAAGAAGCAAGTTAAATGAAGGAGCTGTTTGAAATAAACCTTCCCAGTGTCACCTGCTCTTCTCCCAGGGGGGCTGTTCAGCCCAGGGCATACAGGTGGAGTAGGTGGATGGCTGGACTGGTTGCTGTCATATTGAATCTTTCATGGACAGAGAGGTATTTCCACAGCCCCACTGAGGCTGGAAGGAGATGGATGTTATCTCTGTGACTCCGTTTGGGGCTCAGGAGCAGGTTGGTGTGCAGTGAGGCTGTGTTTTGATGGACTAATGCTGTGACTAAATGAATCCATCACAAGTCTCCTTGGCTGATGAAGTTAGCTTGTAACAAGGTGAACTCCTGATGAGATTTTGTTGGGAGCCAGAAAGAGTGTGATTTTCAGGGTGCATTTTAAAACCACTGTGGATGGAATTATGGGCAGGAATCCTGATATTGTTTTAAATTCTTACTTCTCCATTCTTTCCCTTGAAAACGTGTCCCAGAAGCTGCACTGTGGATTGTTTAACTGGCCAACACTTCAGTTTTATGTGGTGATGATAGAAAAGGTAACAATGGGTTGGGTTCCCAGTTACTTTATGCAGGAGACAACAGCCATCAGTGCAGAGGTCTTTGGGCACGCCCTACCTGTCAGGCAGAGCCGTGTGCCCGTGAATCCCACCTGACAGGTAACATATTGCAGCACCAGGAAAAAAAAATGACAAAACAGCCAAAGTGTGAAAAAGTGAGGGACACAAACATCCAGCAGCTCCGAGTGCAGGGGAGGACAGACCTCAGGGAACACGGGAGCAGAGAGCAGCTGCAGCACTGAAATCTGATGCAAAAGCTCATCAGTCAAAGCTTTTCTCCCCCAGCATCTGGCACACTGCAGTGAAGACAGAGCCAAGGCGGTGCTTTCCTGCCTCCAGCCCCACACCATCCTCTGCTGCTTCCCCTGCCTACACCCAGAGCAGCAGAGCTGGCTGGCATCTCTCCAGCAAGCCCTGCCCCTCGCAGCTTTGGCTGCATCCCAGCAGGACAGACATCCCACCAGCTGCATAGGAATGAGGGCTGGGCTGAGACACGAGCTGTGCCCTTATCCCGGATGATGGATGGTGACTGTCACTGTCTCCATCGATAGCAGCCCCCAGTTGCTGTTGGACACAAGCTGTTTTGTAAATCTGATGGTGTTTACACTAACAGTGTTTGATGAGCCTCATCAGGTTGCAATGCAAATGTTTCTGCATCGGCTGCTTCCAGAAGAGGGATATGGTGGAGATGCCATGACCATCCAGCAAACAAAAGCTGCAAACAAATTTCTGTCCACACACATGCTCCAGAAAGGAGCCAGAAAACATAATTGTGTTGGGAAATAGGCGATGAAGCTTGAAGACTTTGGCAAGAAACTTCTACAACCAGAATATCTTGGCAAATATAATAATATAGGCTTCAAACTAGGTGGTGTTTCCACTGGTTCTGTTGCAAAAGTAGCACCTTGTCGCTGAGCCGCTTGACCGCCCAGCTGGTCAATGGGCGACAGAGTCCTCGAGTGCCCGGACCGTGGGCTCATGCTGCACGGGCGTGTGCAGCGGCAAGGCAGTGCCTTTAGCCCTTGCGGGACAGCTCTGAGGAAGGTTGTTATTTCCAAAGCCCAGGCTGGGGCTGGCAGCAGCTGGTGTCCAAATAGCGACGCAGAGACGACGAAGGAATGAAGGAGGACTCGTTTGTGGTACAGATCCTCGAGTTTATTCCCTGCCCTGGAGGGGGCAGGAGAACTCGCTGCGAAGACGGGAGCCACAAAACGAGCCCCGAAATGACCGTTGCAAAGGGTTATAAGGGGGAAGAAAAGGGGGAGGAGAAAGGGAATGCACAAATGGGGTACATGGAGATGACAGCAACCAATAAGCAGAACACAAAGGAGGGACATATTTAAATAAACCAATGGGGAAAACGGAGAAACAGAACTTTCTAGTTACATATGAATATTAAATCAACTACATGAATATTAAAATCACTTGTGAGGGGAAGGGGAGGGGACGGTGCCTTGATGGATAGCAACCCATGGCGGGAAACTGCCCCAACCTGCCTGCCTCTCAGGACTCACTGTCCCAAGAGGTATCATCCACCCAATCTACTTGATCGTTGAACTCCATTAAAAAGGCAGATTGAGCTGCAGTCTCGCACGCCATGGGCGACACCGCCACAGCACCTCACTGAGGAAAGGGAAGCAACCAGCTGCCATGAGATTACGTCTGAGGTCCTTCCCCACTCGCTTGTTGCTCATGAAGCACAGAGCTTGTGTTACCTGTTGCACAGGTATGGATATCCTGCTCTGGTTAAAATAGATTGCATGGACACCTCTTCTTTGGGTGTGACGTGTGGGTGAGGGTGGTGAGGGGGGACTGCCCTGGCACAGCCCCTCTGCTCTGTCCCCAGGGCTGAGAGTGCAGAGGGGCAGAGCACGGGCTGTGCCCCCCACCCTGGCTCACACCTCCAGCAAGTTTCAGCAGAGTCTCTTCTCCAGCTCACTGCTGGCACAAAAGCAAGATAAACTTTCAAGAATAGATATCATCTTGACCACCACGAGAAATTCCAAGCCTATTGTATAAAATTTCGAATTGTACTTTATTTAAAGCACAGCAACAACTTGGTTTTCCCAGTGGCAAAGCACCCGCCGGTGTTTGAAGCCTAACTTCAGATGTAGACTTCAGATGTACTTCAGATGTAGACATTTCTCCCCTGAGACCAGACCAAATCTTCCTCTCTAAATCATGTAATAAAACCAAGCGAATGGTAATGCTTGGTAAGTTTGTACCAGGTTTGTGGCATTAAAATGGGATGAAATCCTGAGAATACAAAGCACCATCCATGCAGTCTGTACTGTTTGATGGTAGCAATGACACCAAACCATCTCCCTGAGCTGGACCTCAAACATTTCTGGGAAAAGAAGAAAATGGTAAGTCAGAGTTTCCTTGCTATAGTGCAGTCAGAGGTGAGGTGGATACCCAGCAACCACAGGGTAGATCTTGGTCTCCCTCTAGTGATGGACCTACCAACAGCAATGGAAAATCGAGCTCCAGCTTCCTACTTCCATCCTCCACCTCCACCCCGGCCTCGTGCCATGGTGGCACATTGCTCAAACCCTTCTCCCAACATAGCCAAGGTCTCCTCACAAAAATACTTCCTGACACCTTTCAGCTCCACACCGGTGAGCAGAATTCCCAGTGCCTGGCTCATCACTGAACCTCCTCTGAATGTGTTCTGGTCGACAGCTGTGCTTATATTTCATATCCGGATTGCTGCATCATGCAGGAGAAAGAGGCGTGGACTTCTACCTTTCATTGCTGCAGGGGTTTCCTGAAGGACACCCATCACTGCTGTCCCCTGGTGCCTGTCACCTCAGGAAAGGCAGAGATAAGCACGACCCACCTGAGTTGTGTGGCTCTTGGGGACATATCCAACCACCAGTGTATGTGCTCTCCAGGAGCATCCGCCTCTGATGCTGAATGCAGAAGAAATTGAAGGTCTCAAAGCAGCTGTTCTGAAGTCACTTGAGGCAGGAGTCTGCTTGTGTAGTGCCAATGTGTCCTGTGCAAGTGAGATGGGGCAGCCTGGGAAGCTCAGAGAACACACAATCTCTGGTGTTGGGTCATGAAGCAACTCAGAGCAATTTCACCACTGTGAAGTCCATGAGGATGCACATGAACATTTTGAGTCGTGTTGTGGGCCAATTTCATTGGTAACCATGAGCTGGATGAGCAAGGACTCCGTGGGTTTGGTGACATCAACCATTCTGTGCCCTGAATTTCACAGCAAGGTCTTTCAGTGCTGTCACTTTTCAGTGACATTGTCTCTTGTGGAGCTTCTCATTTTCCATTCAGAGCCTCGTTGCAGGACGTGATTAAAATTAGGAAGTTTCTGAAAGTCACGCTCTTGAGAGGAATAAGCAAGGGGAAAATGCCCTGAGCAATGTGTCAGCATGATCTGGAGAGCCAGTTGGGAAAATAAATGAATAACGTTGTTTAATTATATGAGACATACTTTCAATCTTTTTTTTCTTTTCTGTATATACCTTTTAATTTTTAATGCTTTTGCCTAAAGACTTTCCTAGTAGAAAAGTATCAGTGAGGTTGGTATAAGCAATTGGATGCCCACCTTGAAATGAGAGCTGAAGTGGATATGATCTTGCATACAAACACTTTCAAGCCAGGAACATGAAGAATGATGTAAAATTAGAAGAGATTGTATTATTTGGAAAGTGCAGAAAATAAATAATGATGTTTTTGTGGGCTGGACTTGCTGTTCTCCTGCTACACAATTGACTTATCACAATAACACTGATTTTTTATTGTTGTTCTTGCAGTCAGACTGCCAAATGAGAGAGTATGAGAAAGTTAACAATTCTGTAATTCTCCTTGTTTTTTATGTATTGAGATTTTGAATGTTCAAACTCTAAGCAGAGAACTCTAAATTCTAAATAGACTTCAAGTGCTAAATTCTTAAATCAACTGTAGTGACAGGAATTGCTCAAGGCACTGACAGCAAAAATTCATAAACAGTCAGGTTTAAACTTCTCATTAACAAAATTCATTACTCCAGGTTAGGACAACACTCCAGATAGATTTAAGGGGTACTGCAGATAAATTTATTAAACTTTTCTCCTTGCCTGATGATCTACTGCATGTTTCCAAGAGAGGTTCCTTTCTACTGAAGAGAAGATGTGCAAACAGGTGTTCAATACCCAGAATTATTTGTTGAGATGGTTCCCTTGTGGACTGAAATATTAACAGGGAAAGGGTGTTGTTTCAGAGAATCACACAGAGTACGGTGTCTCCAACACCAAACAAGCTGCTTTAGCTGCAGTTATGCCAATAAACTGCTCGTGGGTGTTTTTATGGACTCTTTTTTTTGACAGAGAAAGCTGAGAGGAGAGTGTGACATTTCACTACAGGGTCAAGCTGTTCTCTGTCAGGGTGAACCCAGGGCCTTTCAAAACCCTTCATGACAATGTGCATTAAGTTCAGATCAAGTGAAAAGGGTGTTGAAAACCAAAAAAGCTCTCAGGTGCAGACTGTACGTCAACTAAGAAATAAAGCAGCAACCTCCGAAGCTGACAGCTATGGCAACACTGCTGTCGTACACATTGAGATGCATGATGGATTTGAACACAGGTCATCTGGGTATTAGCAAAATGTCTGGTGTCCTTGGGATGTGGTGTTAAACCTGACAAAGCCCTCTAGCAACTGTCTTGCTGAAACACAGGGTGTTTTTCCACACACAGCTTTGGTTTTGAGAAGCTCCACCAGGGCCCAGCTTTGATTTTTTATTTAAAAACACTCATCTCAGAAGTATCTCAGCTTTATGTCATTGATTTGTTCTCTGTTCAAATCTCCTGGTACCTAGTGAAAGGCAAATGTGAACCTGGATCATTCCTTCGTCTGGTACAGCCTTGTCAATCTTCAGGGCAATCTGGGAATAAAGATTGGGAAGACACCAAACAAGACCCTGGGGGGTCACTCCAGTTCCAGCCTCAGCATGAGGGCTGATGGGAGACTTTTTGGATACAAATGCTGGAGGCTTCAACATCACCTGTTGATAAAATAACAGGTAAAAAACATGTGGTCACCCCATAGTTCATAACTGTCTGTTCCACAGTAGGGGAAAAGGGTGAATGAAGTTCCAGGACCCATCTCCTGGGATAGGGATGAAGCAGTGCTCATAAACAGGGACTTGACCTTTAGATGCCATCAGCAGCCAACGTGATCCTGCTGGGATCTCCTGCCAGGAAAAGCTGATATGACTGTGAATATGCCCTGAGAAGCTGAACAAAAGGTGGTTTTGATGTTCATGTGTTCACTCAGAGGCTGAATCACTGCTGTACAGGCTTACCAGAATTCTGAGCTTCCTTGATTTCCTAAAAGGTGTATGAAACTTTCCCTCACACATGGATTTATTCACATGCCTTTTCTCTTTCTCAGTTCTTTAGAGGAATTAAAGAATAGGATGATCACATGACCAGGAGGACTGAACAGGAGGCTGAAGCAGCTGAAAACCTCACCAGGAGCACATCAGACATGTTCTCTAAATGGCCAGATAATTAAAGGAGAAGATGAGAGCCACAAATGAGCCCGTGTTTGATCAGAAGCTATAATGTTTGCTCTTTGATCCTGATAAACTGTAAAGAAAAACAGTTTATGAAAAGAATGGAAAAATATCCACTATTAACATCAAATAAGAGACCCTTGTCATGGCAAAGAAATGAAATATGGATGACAGATCAAAGGGGTATTCTGTAGAAAAAAGCCCACCTGTATTAAATAAATGTCTGCTCCCTTAAAAGTAGGGACTTCAGCCTTTGCAGGGCTTTTTTGAGAAATGCATCAGAGAATTTAGAATTGCAGGGGATGAGAAAAGAAACTAGTAAGACCCAAAATTAAAAATGCAAGAAAGTGTACCTGGAAGATCAGTATTTCAAGAGAGAGACAGAAACTACTTTTCCTGTTATAAAACTTGAAGTTACACAAGAAAAATTCAAAACTGACCAATTATTTGCCCACAAGCCAAATAACCCCTTGAAATGAGGTACAGTCCAATAGCAGAGAGACACGGGAACTCTGTGCCCACATTATCTGCACACCAGACCCTGCAAAGCACGAAATAAATGCTGGGTGTTGCTATAGACACCTCCTGTCTGTCCTTCAGGAGGTACCAACACCATGATGAGACTGAAGGACTGGTTAACCTTCACCTAAAATAGTGTAGTTTGGATTGGTTGCCTTAACTTTCTTCCTATTGCAAGGTTAAGATCTGAAACAAAGTCAGACAGGAGTCAGACAGGGAACTCCCTAAGAAAAACAGGATGAAGCAGCTCCTGCCAAGAAGACAGAAACTGCCCCAGCTCCCCTCGGACAGCCCAGCTGCTCTGTGGCCACCACCTCCCCCAGGACCTGGAGTTCCCCCAGCCAACAAACACAACCTCACCCATCGCCCTGAAGGTGAATGCTGTGGTACAGCCCTTCCTCACGGGAGGAAGGCCGTGGAGAACCAGGCTCCATCATTGTAATTCTTACTGGAAAACTTCCTCTCCAATAAACATGAATGATGAGGCACCAGCTTAAAATTTGGCCTTCCCCAACTTTCTGTGGGCCTGTGTTCTCTTAATGTTGTATAAATGCTGATTTTGGCATTTAATAGTCTGTAGCTCAGAGCTGTAATAAACTCAGACTGATCTAATAATGAATGACAAGCTTAATAATGTAACAAACTAGGAGCTTAAGTCAGTCTCCAGGGTTTAATAAGGCTGCCAAATAAGAAAGCATTAGTTATATATTACAGCCCTAATAGCTGAAAATGTTGGTGTGAATAGAGCAGTGAGAAATGGGGTTGATGAGGGTTTTTTTCTGGTGTTTGATGGGCATAAAACTGCTCATCAGCTCATTTCCAGTGCAAAGAGGTGTTAGGTTTGTATTATACTGGTGTGCCTGTGGAATGAACAGCAGCGGCCGTGTGTTTGCTGTTTGGTCTGTCACACATGTTTGTTCTGGTTTGTTTGGTCAGAGGAGACAGGGAAGGTGTAGGATCATAGCTGGAAGGAACCTCTGGAGGTCACCTACTTCCAGGACACTTCTGGCTCCGGTGGCTTGCTTTGTGCTGTCAAGATTCCCCTTCACACCTCCACTGAGAATCCTTTATTCCTTACATCTGCTCAAGATTTCCCACATTCCATTTCAGATGATACAGAAGATCTGGAACAGGCTGCCCAGGGAGGTTATGGAGACTCCCTCTCTGGAGACTTTCCACCTTGTTTCTGTGTCAGCAGCTCCAGGTGTCCCTGCTGGCTAAATGGATGGACTAAATGATCCCCAAGGTTCCTCCCAACCCTAACAATTCTGGGATTCTGTGATCGTGCTCCTGTTTCATTTCAAGATGAACACCTGGCTGCAAAAAAACTCAGATCTGAACTTGAATGCAAACTTCAAGCATGTTGCTCTAGTTCCTCTGTAGCTTTACTACCTGCAGAGATAAGGAGAGAGATCAGCAGTCAAGGTAGAGAAGAGCACCTGAAATTAGGATATGCAATAATTGTTGGAAGTGCCTCCAAAAACACTGACAAATGTTTTCAATGAACACTTGTGGTGCTTGAAAAAAGCTGATGTAATAAAATACTTGGTGTGGTCCATGGGGGTGGAGAGATGAAGGCTAAAATCAGACTAAATTCCCTTGTCCAGAGAGAAGCAGTACTGGAACTGAAAGGAGTAATAAATAATCTCTTAAAATGTGCTGCTAGATCCTAGTTCCTTCAGAGAGCAAGACTGAAGGAAATGGCAAAAGCAGAGAGATCTGATTGCCTGGCAACCCACAGGAAAAAAAATGGTGAATTAATCCAACAATCTCAAATTAAGTACAGATAATATGACTGCTGGGACAATGAATGTGAAAAAGTCAGAGCCTCTCAAGAGCTCCATTTTTTCCATTAATTTCAGATATCTGATTGGTATAACATTTCTTTATACACTTTCATAAGTGACCTAATACTTTCAGATCCATAATTCAGCCTCAGCTTCAGCAGAAAAAACTGTTGCCTTTTATGACAGAACTAATAAACTCAGGTTTGCCACATAACCCATGTCTGAAGAGGGAAGTTATGATTTGTAATTTCCAGAATATCTACAAAATAGTCTGAAGCTGCATGGCAATAGATACAACAGGAAATCAACAGGCCCCCTGTAAAATGACATTAGAGCCTCAGAGATAGAATATGCAGCAATTATAAAGCAGACACGCAGGCGTCACATTTCTCATAAGCATCATTAAAATTAAATTAGAAACAATGCTTCAAAGATAACAGATCATATTTTGCTTTAACATTATCTCGGTTCTCTGAGGCTTAATAATTTCCAGAGAGAAAATGTCTCAGATCCACCAGGCTTTCTGGAGTTTGCCCTGTGGTATCCAGGAGAAACTTCTGGTTGGAGTCATTGACTACATATTTTGGGTCATAACCCCTTGTTCATTTCCCTGCAGGCTCTGTCACAACAAAATCAGCCAAGGGTGAGCAGCTGGGATCTTGTAAATCTTAACACAAATGGCCACACAGACATGCCTGTGACCCCTCATGAACTTGGAGTCAGTGGCTACGCAATACTCATCTTGGTGTTCATGCCTTAAGCTCTGCCATCAAGAAACCTCCAGAAAATCACTTCAAATAATGCAATATCTTTAACTGCAGAATTAAAAAAGCAGAGGGATGATTTAGACCAATGTTCTCCAGCTACACATCTCGGCTCGGCCCAGAAAGAACCTCAATTAGATTTGAGTGCAGACATTGAAATAGAGACAGTAAAAAGGAAGAAATAAGTAAGAGAACCTTGGGGAAATTAAAACGAAAATGAAACTCCAAGGAGCTAAATTAAATAACTGTGACACCATTAAAGAGATAAGGAAGTGCGTAGGAGGCATTTGCAAAAGAAGTTGAGGGATGTCTGGACCTGGATGGGCAATGAGGTGTTACAGCACAGCAGCTCAGGGTGTGGCTGAAGCTCAGAGTCTGCCCTTGGTGTGAAGGGCCATGTCCAGGTGCACACAGCATGAACAGCAGTTATTCCACAGGAGGGAGAATCCACAGGAAAGGAGAGAGGAAGAGCATTTTGAGTCAGGAGCCTGTTGCCAGGCTGAACGCAGCGCCTTGGTGGGGAGATATCCTGATGGGGCCAGATGGGGTCACTTCAGAGAGCCCCAGAAGAGCAGGCTCTGATCTGCTCCACATCCTGGCCAGCTCCTTGTCCTCCCCGGGGATGTGGGGTGGAAGGGGCAGGGAGAGGTGGCTGCCCACCCTGGGAAAGCTGGAAGTGTTTCCAATAAACTTTTATGATTTTTGCATTTTCCTTCTAGTGGCAGGCCATGCAGTCAGGTCTTTGCAAACCCTGCTGGTTTGGTTGTCAAGTGTTAATCAGACCCTGAACAGAAGGAATTCTTAAAAGAATTGCTTCAAAACCTCCTTTTGCTACTTTCTTTCATATTTCTGACAAAGTCTGTTGTCAGTACAAGACAAGTGAAATTCAGAAATTGGTTGCAGATATTTTTCATCCTTAGAAGCAAGAAAATTATGGAATGGGGGAGGAGGGAATAAAAAATAAAAGAGCACATAAACTTGGTAACAGAACTAGAAGCAATATAGGTGCAACCTTTTATAGGTAACACTTGAAACAAGAAGTGAGGTCTCTTTATTTCATCGACAAAGATTTTTCCAGCTCCAAGTTGCACATCTAATAAGATTTTGTTCCCAGTCCCCACTTTATTCGTGCTTCTCTGCTCACTTGTGCCATGTTCATGTTGATGTAGCATTGCATTCCTGCCTTCCTTTCCTTCTTTACATCAGCCTGGAATTCTCTCAGTCATCTTTATTGTGTACAATAAATGCAGGTTTTGCAGTCTGCTCTCCAGGCTCAAAGCAGAAGGAAGGAAGGAAGGAAGGAAGGAAGGAAGGAAGGAAGGAAGGAAGGAAGGAAGGAAGGAAGGAAGGAAGGAAGGAAGGAAGGAAGGAAGGAAGGAAGGAAGGAAGGAAGGAAGGAAGGAAGGAAGGAAGGAAGGAAGGAAGGAAGGAAGGAAGGAAGGAAGGAAGGAAGGAAGGAAGGAGGGAAGGAGGGAAGGGGAGCCAAGCCAAGCTGCTGGTCCTGCTAGGAAAAACCACTAACTGCCCCAGGAAATAGGAGAGTTTGGCCCTCATCCAGTTTCAGTTTTAGTATTTTGGCCATTCTTAACAAAAGGTCATGTAGTTAAAACTGTAATATTCAAAGTTGAGTTGACAGGACCAGACTATCCATCTTGTTTGGACATCTAGGACTGCTGAACTCCCTGTGCTCTGCTAGCTGGATCCTGGCCAGCTCATTTCCTTCTATTTCTTCTTTCCAAACCAGCAACACAGTTTTGTTCATATTGAATTTATCTGGAAAGAATTGGTCACTGAGGGGGATGGATGGCCCTTGACCCATCTTTTTCTCTGGTTTTTTTCTGCAGGCAGAAGAAAATCTCTGGGGTTTTCAATTTTCATCTTGCATCCCCAGTTATCCCAGAGCTGTACGGTGAGCATGGGTGGGATGCAGCCTGCAGGTTCAGCCAGGTGCTCAGGAGACTCTGCTCCCTCATCTCCTGTTGGACTCTGCTGCCTGCCTTGTTACCCAGACACTCAGTGCAATGTGCTGCAACGCGTGATACCTCAGCCAGAAAAGAAAAACCATTAAAAAAATAATTTTTTGAGGAAAATCTCTATGGCTGTAATCCCCAGAGGTGCCAGCCTGCTGCTGCACAGGCAGTGAAAGCAGTGGGGTATCCCAGAGGTGTGTGCTGCTGCTGAGTGTACTGAGCCTCACTGACCAGTGATGTTTTAAAACCTTTCTGGAGGTTTTGCACCTGTCTGGAACTTTGAAATCATTCTGGACACTTCATTCTGTGTTTTCCCCTTTTCCAGATGACATATTCCTATGTATATTTCTGTATTTTATAAACAAGAACCTGCTGGTACAGGAGGAGAGGTTTGGTTCAGAGGGATGAAACCCTTTTTCTGTAGTGCAAAGACATTTCTCAGCCAACGTCATCAGAAGTAAAGCACAGGCATTTTGGGAGGTTTCAGAATGTGCTTCCATAAGGAATTAGGTCAAATCCAACCTTGACTCTCACCTGAGGCTGGGCAGGAGTGCTGGACCTCTCAGTGCACAGCCCCACTCGGATGTGTGGTGGCAGAGCCCGCCTTTGCTGCTGCAGGCACTGGTGGTGGGCAGGGGGTGCAGACTCCATGGGATGTCCCTGGAGGTCTGGGACCCACGCTGAGCATCTCCAGGAAGGGAATGGACAGGAGATCCCCATGCTGGTGCAAGGATCAAGCACTGCTTCAGAGAGCAAGGGACACCTGCTCGTGTCCACACACCTGTGGCATTTCAAAACCCGGATCAGCACCTGGATTGCTGCTTCCTATTCATCTCCTTTGTTATTTTCCTGCACAGGGTGAGAGCTGCTTTCATTAATGACATGAGTTTCCATGGAACCACGTGAGTTTTGTTTTTTTGGTTACTCTCAAGCATGAAAATTAAGGCTAAATTCAAAAAGCAAAACCCAGTGTAAATAGCCTCATGTCTCTAATTAAGTTGTTTTGATGAATCCTCTGCTAAGCATGTATTTTTAAGACATGTCTAGGTAATTTTTTAGTGATAATAAAATGTGATTTTTACAAGTCATGGGCTGGTGCTGACTGCATTCCTGTTCTTTTACTCCTCCTAGAATGACCCACACAAGTTTCTGGGGTGCCATTCATAGAGCTGACCATATGCAAGTATGATTTAAACTCTGTATTTCATTTCAGAAGAAAAGAAGAGCACACAATTACATATCAAGTAATAGGTGACACTCACAAGGTCCATGCAGAAGTTGAAGCAAAGGTACTGTTGAGCTGGTTGTTTAATAGGTGGTGTTGGACTGGAGCCACCTGAGCCTCCTTTCAGGCAAAGACTCAACAGTTACACCCAAACTCTTACACTGAGGTGTTGGCCAGAATAAATTAGCTAAATTTCCACTTAAAGAGGCAACAGGAGCAGAAAAAAAAAAAAGCACAAAGCCAGAGACACTGAATCAGCCACACTTTATTAATCATTGGCATCTAATTACCAGCAAGATGCAGTGCAGTTACCAAGTGTGATGTTCCAGGAAGCTGCTTATGAATTCTGATTGATGTCACGGCATTGTGAAATTGCCACATCTTTTCTTTCAGTTCCTCTGCAAATCAGCAGTGATGTGGCTGCCAAGGACAGTGTCTCAGGCTCCCTGTCTGGAGAAGGAGAGGAGCTGCTGAGCAGGATGCTGGGGATGCCCCTGGACAGCACAGCCACTAACAAGGTCAGCTGAGGGCCCTACCTTGCCTCTCCTGGGAGAACTCCTTCCAGAGGTGAGTGTGCACTGATGGAGAGAAAACTGTGAATGTCCCAGGTACCCCAAGCAGCCACGGGATCTCAGTGTCACCTTCTTTGAGGTTCCCACATCTCCAGAGCTCCCCATCCACATCTTCTGTGCCCTGTCAACCCCTTGGCCCCAGGAACCTGAGTGAGTGAAGTTGATCCATCCCTTGGGAACTTGTGATGGAAGGTGAGTGCCAAGAGGTGCTCCTGAAAAATCTGGGTGTGTCACCCAACTGCAGCCTCCGACTTTTCTGTGTTTGGCCTGTCCTTAGGTCTACAAGGAACGCAGAGGATGCAGAATATTTGGTGATGGAGTTTCCACTCCAGCCCTTCAGAATTTGAATCACTGATTTATTTGTCCCTTTAAACCACCCGACTGTCTCCACCACCCTCTCACTGTCACAACACCCCTCTCTGCGTTTGCTGAGAACAGAGTTTTTCTCTACACCTCAGGCATGGAGAATATTTGCAAACAACAGCTCTCCCGAAAGCTGGCACCTCTCTTCTCCACCAGTGCCAGTCATCATGGTGGGAATGGCACTGTGGATCACTGGAACTGTCCAGCAGCCCTGGGAAAGACCTTACAAGGCACTTCATCATCTCCTTTATATTCTCCCTAATCTCTTAGAATGAGTGCTGTCCCTGGTGGAACTGATGTCATTTTTCTTCTTTGTGGTCACTGTTAGCAGTCAAGCAAAAACCACCAGTTTTGATTACAGCATTCATTTACACGTGTCTCTGCTGCTTTAAACTGCAAGACAGGACTGCCCTGCCTTCACCACCCAGGGCTCATGCACTGCTGTTAGAGAAAACTCTTGCCAAAGGGAGTAAATTTCTTGGTAAAACCTGCTTGTGTTTCTTCTCAAAGCAAATAGCTGTAACCAATGATTTATTTAAAATCTGGGACAATTAGATTTTTTTTTTTTTTTTAATTGATTTCAAGCTTGCTAAGCAGGTGCTGTAGTAAATCAGACATGTCTCTGATATACTCTTCTGGTGATCCCTGTTTGATTTTTATTTCTACATGTATTAGTTTTACTCTTTATGACCACAGTAAATAAAATTGGTGAGAGAATAGCAGACCTCTTTGGAGAAAGCACTCCAAGAAGTATTATTTCAATTATGTTTCTGTGACCTGCTGATTCCAGCTGTTTGGTTTTGCCATGGTCCCCTGAACAGCCGTCCATTTACCTGTCTGCATTTGCTTCCATCTCTAAGTTCAATTAATACTTCTCTTCGATTTCTTACCCACTTTTCCTGGTGCTCCTCTTAAAGTGCTGTCAGTCACCACCACTGGGTTTTAAAGGATTTCACACTGGGTTTCATGTTTTCTGGAGTGGCTGGTAATGGCTGGTGGGGAAATCACTGACAAGGTAACAGGTCTTTTCATATTTTTGACTTTATGCTTTCTCTGGCTGCTTTCTTTTGAACCTCTGACTAAGCAAAAGTCTGTTCTGATTCAGAGAACATGCACTTAGATCCATCCTGACTGATTTCCTTGTATTAGCCTTGTCTTTGACACTTTAATGGGGCTGTAGGAGGTGAAAAAGTTGAACTGTTTCTCTCCCTTGCACTTCTCATGACTTTTTAAGACTGTCTAGTGAGTACAGTGTGGAGAATGACCTGAGTATGAGAGATCTCATCACACCCACAGCCAGACAAGCCCAGGCTGGTCATAAGTGTCTATATTCTATACAGAAAGTCGGTGTGGAAGAAAGATCAGTATCCCAATTCAACTGCTTTTAAAATGCACCTGAAAAAACTACTTACAGCACCTTGTTCCAAACTGACATGATTTCTCAATGTTTTGAAACCCAGATGAGTGGAGTTTATCTACATAAGGCAGTCACACTGTTGGCTGCTATCCTGTGGCTCTGAGCAGAGATTGCTTTCCTTCATCAGAAAACACAGGAGGAACATCTTTGTTCACCAGTGAAATGAGAGACATCCCAATGGATCTGAGTCAGTGACATGGTCCATTGGACCAGCCCCAAGGAGTCCCATTGATTCAGCCTGCTGGAGCCTGGAGAACAACTTTGGGAATGTTGTAAGAAGTGCCAAGGGAGGAATTTCTTTCTAAATTTAATGGAGTCCCTGGAGAGAAGGAAACCTGCTAGGGTTTGGATATGCTAAGAGCAGGAGGTACAGAAACAGTCTTCTCTCTTTCCTGTCAGCATGGGGAATAGCCAAGTCTGAAATCTTCCTCTTACCTGGCTGTTTCCCTTGGAACTGAGTTCAACTTCACCACCTCTGGAGCCAGGAGCATCATTTTATCAGGTTATTGGGACCATGGCCAACCTCTGGCAATGCTGCTGGGGCTGAAGGAGCCGTGTCATTGCTGGTGACAATGCTGCACATCCGAGGGCTGGAACCTCTGATTTCTCATTGTGAAGAAATCTCGCCTTGACACCACACATGCTGTGATGGGGCCCTGCTAACGAGCCTCAACATCACTCCTTCAAGGCAGAAAGTTCTCTTCCAGCATCATTTTCCCCATTAATTGGGTGACCTCTGCTACCCAGCACTGGGCTGTGATTCAGGAAAAGGTCAGGCCTTTTTCATGGCTGCTCTCTCCAATTAACTTTTTGGTGTTCTCAGGCAGGGGTCTCCTGCCCTTCAAGCGCGGGAGATGCTCAGCATGCCATAGAGCTCAAAGGAGCTCAGGAGGCTGAACAATCCTCCTGGGAGGAACCTGACCTGACTGCTAACTCTGGTTTTACGTGGCAGAACGAAAAATGCCCTCTCTACCTCCTGCCAAAAAGGCAGAGATGTCACCACAGTGAAGCAGCTCCATTTTCTGTTACCAGCTGCAGTTTCATCCCTTCCCAGCTCTGTTATCTGCTTGGCCTAATCCGTGCCTCTGATGTAGGAGTCACCATCTTTTGGTAGGACAGAGAACTGCATTCAGTATTCCCAAAATATGCCTGCAGAGGAATAACCATTTGGATTGAAATTCCATAAGCAATTTGTGACCTGTATCGGTTTCCTGTAACCTGCACAGGCGTCAGTCACTACCTGCCTATCCTCACTTTCACTGTTCCTCCTGAGGCTTTGGTCAGGTTTCTGCAGGTGAGAAGTTGCAAAGATAAGTGATTTTGTCTGAATTGAGCTGAATGAAAATGGGTGGCCAGACAGAAGAGCAAGATACACTGCAGACCTTTGCCAAAGGGAGAGTGGCAACGTGTGCAGAGACCACACCATGTGCCAGCAAATTCACATGGCAAAACCCCTTGTAATTGTGAATGAAATGTGAACGAAGCCCACTGAAGTGTGAAGGGCCTGGATTTAAGATCACACCTTCTCTACAGCCAGCAAACCAGCAATGGGATAAAACCCAAAAGGCCCCAGGCTTTGGAAGCTCTGGTGCTCACCTTTACACCTCTCAAGGAGAAGTTAATTCTCACCTAGAGGACAAAAACCCACCTCTGCCCTCCCTGGGATGAAATTACCTCCTGTTGTGAAGGTTTGTGTGTTCCCAAGTGTTTAGTTGATGCTCTGCACCAGGAGGAGATGGTCCACCAGCCTCTTTTCTAAGGATCTGATCTCTCTGGCTTGGCCCCTGAACCATGTGCTCTCTGAGACCAGTCTGTGGCCATTGAACAAGAACAGGTTTGGATCCTGTTTCTGCCAGCTCCACTGGATTTCCCAGCCTCACTCCTTGGGCACTCCAAACTAATGGGTACTGCTGGCACTTACAGAACCTCTTTCTGTCCCAGTGCCCCGCACACAGCAAGAGGGTGATAAAGGTGGTGAGTGCTGGGTTATTGGCTCCAATCATGGCAGTGAAGTTCTGAGAGGCTTGTGGACACACCCCTGAGCCCAAGAACAGTTTTCAGTCAGAGCAGGGCTGTGCCAAATCCCTGGGACACCTCTGTACCTGGGTCAGCTCCATCTCCCTCGGGGTTGCTCTGCTCCTCCCTGCCCAATGACCTGATCAGCTCCTTGCACCCTTGCAATGGACTCCTGGCACCCTCTTGGCTGCCATGTGCACAGGCCAGCAACAATGTCCCTTCAGCACAGAGGAGGTGGAAATGAAATTTCATCATCCAACAATAGGAAAAAAACTGCCAGGGCTGAAAATCCATCATGGGCATTGCCTGCCCTGTGAGTACTGAACTCTCCAGCCTTTGAAGCCCATTGGGGTAGCTTACATCTGTCTGTGGCCATTCTTTTGCTGATCACTTTGTGTCTCCCTGAATCCCCCTTCTTTGGGCAGTGGGGTTTATGACCTGCAGAACAGGCCCCTATCCTGGCAGTCCCACTCTTCTTCAGCCCAAAGTATTTGACCATCACACCAGCAAGAAATATTTATTCCCATCAGAACATCAACAGAGCAAAAGCATTAAGAGGTAACTCCCTGCCAATCACCTGGTAAAATTTTGATTTTAGAAGCACCTGCTAATAAATGGGAATGCTGGAACTGGAAGTCAATGGGTATCCAAAGCTAAAGATCACCTTTATCAGCAGGGCATCTGTCATTGCTTAATTAAGATGCAAATCATCACTGTCTCCATGGTGATGGAGTCACTTCTCCTGTCGATGAAATACAAACAGCTGGATGTGCCCAGCTGAACTCACTATAATGGAAGGAAAAACATGTCAGGGCTGGCTACAGCTCCAGCAGTGCTCAGCCAAATTCTGCCCTCATCTCCTCCTCCTCCTGCCAACCATAAAGAGGTCTCTGAGCATGGCCAGGTCCCAGCACTCACACCAGTGATGGCAGACCAAGATAAATGCTTAAAAATGTGCAGTCAATCAAGAAAAATGGGCTGAAGGGAGCTCATTACCATTTGCTTGTGGCTGAGGTCCCACCAGCACTCCTGGGTTTGCTGGCAGGAGGACAAAATCCCAGCCAGGGCAGTGGCTCTGCAGAGCCTTAGACAGGAGCCACAGGCACACTGCTGTGGATGGTAAGAGCCATCTTATCCAGCTTGCAGGGAGCAAGAGGGCATTAATTATGGGCGAGTAAAATAATCACAGGAGCCATAAAGGTGTTTGTGAGCCATGCCTTTGGGAGGGATGCAGCAGTGAAGAGCATTTTCTGCCCTCCAGCTGCCATTTACCAGGTTTGTGATGAAAAAAGCCAGTTGTCTGTATAGACACTCTTCTGTCACACTCACTCACCAGCTGGGCCATGTGCTGAGATCTTGTACACCCAAAGTGGGAGAAATACAAATATTCAGGCAAAACACCCAGAGCTACCAGCATCAGTGACTGCGATTTGTGCTTCTGTGTGTCTGCCCCACCCCAATCCTTGGGGCTGGGCTGGGTATGGAAATCCCCATACCCACTCCAGAAAAAAGGCCGATGAAAATGGGAGAATTCAGTACTCACAAGATTTTTTTTTTAAGCCTGGACTTCTTCAAGCCTATCTCCTGCCAAAGCTGGGTCCCTTGCCTGGTTGTTGTTGTCAGTATTTTGAAGCAGCCACTGCTGGAAGCTGTGTGAGCCCAACTCATTGCACAACCCCAGGGGCCCTGCTGCTGCCTCCTGAGGGACTGTGGAGACTTCTTTGCCTGTTCTGCCTCAGTTTCCTTCTTCCTCAGCACCAAGGGATAGCAAGAGCAGCCAGGTCAGAGATACTGAGTCCTGTCACAGCACATGGCCAGAGTACCTGTGGCAAACTTGGTAGTCACTCTCTTGCTTTGGTATGGGCTCTGCTGCATGAAATGAAGCAGATTTTCCTGCACAGACAAAGCCAGTGGTTGCCCATGCACCTTGGACTTGGTGTGTGCTGTAGCCCCATGTCTGGTAGCTCCTCATGCAGCTGTGTGTGTGCAAAGGTGCTTTGCAACCACTCAGAATTTGTCCTCCCTTCAAGAAAATAAGATTTGTCAGCAGGAATAAACTTCATCCAAAGTGAGGGGTCAGCCCCACCTGAGCTGCAGCAGGAGAGCAACTCTTGGATGTAAATGAGCACTTAGGCATACTTGGAAAGAAAGAAGCTTGATTGACTCCCAAGACAATGTCTTGAAGTGATGAGGAAAGAGTAATTTAAAAATCAGCCACTTAGAGGCAAGTGTGGCAGCAGGGATAATGCCCTCTGGCAGCAGCAGAGTGGCTAATTGCTCCAGTTTGGGATTCATGTGATCATTCATTAGCTCTCATGTAATAATGATTTACTCTGCACTGACGCGGAACCCTTCATCTCCTCTCCAGCAACTCCACAAATATCAAATCTGGTCTAAGATTGCTGGCAAGGGGGATGCTGAGCTCTGGGTCACCCTGTGGGGAAAGTGAGGCACAGGAGGGCTTAAGGTCCTACCAGAGCTCTGCAGAGCATCATCTGCACTGCATCTCTGGACTTCCATCCTCTGTACTTTCCCCTTCCCCTTCCCCTTCCCCTTCCTCTTCCCCTTCCCCTTCCCCCGAAGGCAGTTTAAGAGCAGCACCTGCTTGCTGGAGAGCTCTGTCGCTGCCCTAACACAGCCATCCCTGAGAGAGGATTTCTCTCCCACCTGATGCCAAACTTTATGCTCCTGGCCTGAGCAGAAGCAATAGAAGCAGGCCCTAATGAGAGGATTTCTTCCATCAAGCTCCCTGGGTGCATCCCTGCTGAAATGGTTCTCAGATGGCCTGTCCTGTACACACACAGAGCTCATTTCCCAGCACGACCTGTGCTTGCACAAGTGCCATCAGCTGAAGCATGCCCGGACCAGAGGGCAGAGCCCGGGTCATGCTGGCCACAGCGATGGCTTTTCTGGAGCTGTGATATCTGTTCTCCTCCCACATGAAAGGCTTGGGAAAGCACAGCACTCATCAGAAAGCCAGCAGGATGGAGCATGCATCGCTGGCAGCAGGTTGCTGCTCTTCCTAATTAAAGCCAGGCCTTGGAGAAGGGCTGCAACTTTATTTATTTTACCTGTGCCTTCATCCCATCCTGCTCCTGCTTTCCTTTGCTACTTCCAGCTGTCACACACCATCTATATCATCTCTGTCCACATTACTAATGAATGCCGTGTTAGAACAATAATTGGCCTCTTATTTAGTAGACTCATAATGATTATGACTGAAATACATTATCAGCCATAGGACACAATCTATTTCAAACTGCAGTATATGGGGGCTGAGGTTTATGTTCCTTGATGTGATTTCCTTTTGCAAAAGCAATTATGTGCATTTGACTATATATTGCTTTTGTTGAAGCCTTCTATTCAAGAGTTAATTGTGCACGAAGCGATTAAAAATGGAAATTCAAATTACAGGCAGCAACACAATGGGACCAGCAAGTGGGCTTAACCAGAAAGGAAACCAAATACAGGAATGCAGCGTGCTCCCAAAAAATGATCTGCTTCCACCCTCCTGATGGATTACATTGTCAAGAGGCTGTATAATATTGGAGAAAATAGCAATAACTGCTTGTGTTCCTGCACTCCACATGGCAGGAATATGGCTTAGCAGGGTGCTGATGGAGTTCATGGCTGGGTGATGCCAGCCTGGGGGATGTGAGCAACATTCAGGGACAGAGCCTGAGGAACCACTTTGCTGCTCCTCATGTGGATAACAAAACATAACTACTGCTCTTCGCAGTTATTTCAGTAGGCAAAAGCAGCTGAACTGGGGGTCTGACTCCCAGCCATCTCTCTGGAAGGTGTTGGTGTAACACAGTCTCAAATCCAAGTAGCCCAGAAGGTTCCTGTATGAAGGACTGTGGCATGAGCTCCTTTGCCCAGATTCCTTGGGTAACATTAAGCATTAAAGACACTGAAAAGGTTGTATGAAGAGAGAATTAACCACACCTGCTTTGGGAAAAAAAGATGTGGAGAAAATGGTGGGATGTTTTGGTCTTTATGCAAAATACTCCCTTTGCAGAACACCTGCAGAACAGTGTACCTTGATTTTTGACTGCTGAACTAAAAGCTCTTATAGGAAGTGATATGACAAGAAGTGGCAAATATCAATTTTCAACCAAGAGTCTACATGGATGTCTAGAAAGGAATCACCCAAAATAAGTAGTAGCTCTAAATTTTAGGATTGAGAACAAAAGGTGCTTGGGCCTGAGTTTCCCAAGAACACTGTCCTTTAGCCTTTTTCTCCCAGTTTCCTCATCTTATCCACTTACCTCTTTAGATCAAAAGTTAATGGCATACACAGAATCTGCAAAAATTTTTATTCTTATAGAAGAAAAAAAATCCAAGTCTGAGCTTTCAGTTAGATGTTTCTTGGTTTTGTTGTCACTTCTGTAATCTTGACTTAATCACTTCTGGTGTGCTTCAGGCACATTTATTCTGTGTCCCCTTTTGGAAACTCCTGCTTCACTTACTTGTATTTCAATATACTTTGGTAAAATGCTTGAGAAGAAGATGTACCTCAAGATGCGCCACACTGGCTTTTCCTAGCAGAAATTAAATGTCTTTGTTCATGTGCTACCCAGGAGCTCTGCACACAGGGCTTTTTGGACTCATGTGGACAGATTCTTTGAAGGCTGCACCAGGTCCAACAGGTTTCAGAGGCATCAGACACTGTCCTTACACAGCAAACACATTCAGAATCTCCAGGGAAATCCACAGAACCCTGAAATCCAAACCAGAGGGCATTCCCCAGCAGCAGGAGGGCAGATATGCAGAGGGCACAAGCTGTCTCGGCTCATCCCTCACCTGAAATAATCAGAGTGGGTTAAACCAGATGATTTATGGACATTTCCGTTTTCATCAGAAAAAAATGGTCCTGGGGCAATTCTCATGGAGCTCTTGTTATGGATTCTAGGTGGTGTGGATGATTTACTGTAACCTACAGGACAGCACTAGAGCAAGGGCATCTCAGGCTTGGATGGAGTCTTCTGCTGCTGCTGCCTGGCCCTTAAATAACATTAACATGGGCAGTTAATTACTTTATGAGAGTTTAGCTTGTCTTAGAGCCTCCTGTTTGCTGCCTGCAACACAAACTGTTTCCTGGGTTTTTTTCTGTAAAAGTTGTTTTACACCTCTAGTTCCCATCTAATGTCTCAGAACTGAGCAAACTTCATTATCTTCCCCAAGGCATTGGGAATTGGAATTTCCCCGTGCTTACTGCAAATGCCAATTACCAGTGCCAAAAAAAATATCCCCAGCCCACTGTGCTCCCCTGAAAGCACCATTCCTAGGAGCTGTTTGGTTTGGATTAAGGAATGCTGCAATAAGGATAATTAAATTAAAATGGAACTTAATATATAGAAATAGTGGTAGGAGAGAAGAAGAATTGGAGCCTAAATTACAGCTGCCAGAGGTATGTGGCAATGTATCCAAGCAGAGGGTGTGTGTCTTTCCCCTTGCTTAAGACATCCCTGCCCAGTTTTCGGCATGAGATCCAGAATTTTTATTCGTTTCAGCGGTTTTCAGAAAGTCTGGATAATGACTGTTACAAATGCTTGCAAGTGTGATTTTTTTGCTGTGTTTTTGTTTAGTTGTTTCTTTGGTTTCTTTTCCCTAAGGAAGGAGAGTCTTGCAGAGGAGGCATTTGTGTACTTCTCTTGAGAGCTTGGGTTGGCTCCTGGCTCCTCCACTAACTTGTAATTTTGGTTTCTTCTTCCCTCGGAGGTGAGAAAAAGAGGCCCATGGCTGATTCTGGAAGGGAATCTCCCCAAACAGAAATTGTGCCCCTGGAGGGCACTTTCCTCTTAATCAGACCTCATTGCCCAGAGGAGGGAAACTTGTCCTTCCCAGTCCACAGGGAAGACTGGGGATGAAGCTGTGCAGACTTGGACTCTCCTGAGCAGCTCTTGGCTCACCAGAGCTGCTTGCCAAGAACCCCAGGAGGAGGTGAGGCAGCTCAGGGCTAGCCAGACTCACCAGGGAAGGGGCTGACAGCAGGGCCAAGGCGTGGGACCCTGGCACCATGACATTTATTGCCCATCTCTGGGACCCCCAACAGCAGCAGGACATCGTCTCTCTCAGTGGCTGCCCCCCAGTTGCTCTTGCTGTCCTAATGACCCTCATTCACCCCCACTCATGGCTGCCTGTGCCTGTCCCTGGGGCCTGGGTGGTCACAGATGTGAGCAGCACTCAGACCAGGGGGTACCGGCTGTTCAGCCCAGTCCCTCCTGAGACTGTGACCACATTTCTCATTTCCATGACTTTATCACGCTGATCACTCTCCAATCAGCTGCCACTCCTCAGTCATTTCCAGGAGATGAGGTGCACAGGTATCAGAAAGCTGCATTTTTATTGGGTTCCCAAATTCATTACCTTGCATTTCACACCAGTGAGTTTTATCTCTCCCTGCTTACCTCCATTCTCAGGTTCATGAGCTTCTCTTTTTATCTCTCTCTGCTTTCATGTTGACATTGCCTCTAAATTTTGCCTTTAGCAGATTTTGTCAGGCATTTTCTGTGCCCAAGTAATTAACAAAAATATTGGTGTCAAAACTGCCTTTTATGGAACTTTAGTAATAATTTCCCTGCCTCCTGATCCCTGTCTTTGCAGCAGTACATGTTTCCATCTCCACACTGCAGCACATTTGCAGTTCATTTAGTTTCCACCCTTCCCATCTGAGCTAATGTCTCAGATGTTGTTTAATCAAGTGCTTTCTCCCAGCCACTGTGGATGAGCTCTACTGCAATCTCTGCATCTAGAAAGCCAATTATTTTCCTGATCTAACTTTGCTAAGTCCATACTGCCTGTTATATATAATTTACCTCCATTATACTTTTCTTAAAAATCTGATCTTAAATCTTACATGCTTTTGAGGTCCGACTTGAGACTCATTTTACTCTTTCCCTTTCTTCTTTTCCTTTTGAACTTGCTGTTTCAGCCATGTGATGCCATTTCTGGCTAGACAGACAAGCTTAAAATGCTTGTTGCTGCCCAGAGATGTCACATGGGATTCGAGAGGGGAAGCTGATCCTTCAGGCTGGTGCATGTGAAACTCCTGGAGTTTAGGGTCAGTCTGACTCCTCTTGTTTCCATGCCCCTCCTGTTATTTTCCTCCTTTTTCTGGTCCATGGTGGCACCAGCACTGTCTTACTGAGGATGGGGCTGAGGATGGGCATGTGCAGTTTTGTTTCTGTGCCTTGTTGCCTGTCTCTCTGTGTTTGTGTCCATGTATGTGCCAGAAGAACGATTTTCTTCTGGCTCTAATGGTCCTAAACAGGACTGGCCATTTTTGCTTTAATCACTACAGCTCTTCTCTTTAAAGATACAGCTTTCTTCTCCAGCACCTACTTTATACCAGTCCTTGTGGTCTCTCTGCTTGTTTCCATCCCTGTTCTTGGGTTGTTCTGGAGAACTTTCCTGCAGACATTTGTCCTGGATGGTGGGACAGATGCCAATTATTTTGCTATACAGGCCAAGGACATCTGAAGCCTTCATCATATTAAAGTTGTCTCAGATATTCCTTTCACTTCTCTGAACAACCCATCCTAACATTTTAGAGATGTGCTCTGCGAATGATGAAATTCAGTTGCAATCCTCTTTGGCCTTATCCCTCTGTGTAAACCCTGCTCAGCAGTAACATCTCAATATTATGAACCCTGTGCTCAGCACAACTCCAAAACCCAGCCCTACACCAGCCACTGGGAAGAAAAGTAACTCTACCTCAGCCAAAACCAGCAAAAACCATTGCAGTGATTTCCTGTATTTCCCCTTTCCTGTCTCAAGTACGAGAACACCAGGTAACAGTATTAGGAAATCTCAGTTCTAGAGGACAAAGTCTTTCTGTCAATGTCATCTTTTCTAACAAACACCTTCTAAGGATAATTGAAACTAGGTCAGCCCAGGTTTTCTGATAAACCTCTTGTAATTTTTATTATTTGACCTTAGGAGAACATAAAATGCAACTATAAAAAGTTGCATTCTCTGAGTCTGACATGGAAAATCTAGGCTGAAAAGTATCCCACTGTATCCACAATAAATTAAGGAGTTCTCTTGTACCACTGTGACCCCTTTGAGGAAAGCAAGAGGAAAATGTGTGTCTGTGCTTTACTGTTTAGCCCTGTTAAAATAATAACATTTATAAATATGTTGAATTCTCTGATGGTGCCCCAAATATGTGGAGTCCAGGAAATCATCACAAACATTTATGTAAATAAAAATAGTATTTCTCCAGATAATGTTTTAAGATCAAGTGGGATTCAGGTCAAAAGCTAAGGCACCTATACTCAGGTGTCTACATGTCTGTATTTCTTTGTGGCAAATGGAATCAACAGATTCCAGAGAGCTCTCCAGCTCACTCTGTGCTGAACACCCAGCTGGGATGCAAGCTCCTCACAGAGCTGTCTAAATGTTTTGGGGTGCCCTAACACACCCTGCCCTGGCCTCCAGAGACTGGTGAGACCCTTTCAGACCCTGTTCCACATCTGCCTGCACCATCCAGAGCTCACATGAGCCTGAAATGGCAGCAGATGCTCACATCCAGACAACTGAATTCCATCTGGGTGTCCAGCTGAATCTGCCCCAAAATCTCCCAGCTGTGAAGCCCTCTGGTTTGCATTAGTGGTGGCTCAGCAGATGTTTGCAGCTGGAGGTAGAGAGGCAGTTCCTATGCCAAACATCGATTTTGATGCGTTTTGGCTGAAATGCAGCTGAGAGAAAACAGAACAGCAGAGCTGCTCCCTGGCACCCCGGGACTCTCAGGGTGCCCATCTCTCAGGCACAGGCAATGTTGGCAGGAGAGCAAATGGGCATCAAATGACCACCAAAGTACATTGAACCTGCAAATTAATTGGAAGTTTCTAATTATCGGGACTGCAATGCTCCCACAGCATTCCCAGCAGAACAGTGCCAAAGGCTTTTGAGATAGATTAGTTTACTAAACTGATCTGAAGATAAGGTTTCCATGAGTCTGGGTGGAAAAGCTTCCTGATGTAGGAATGGTCTTTATTCTCTCTGCAAAGTGGGACACACAGGACTTTTAAGCTCTGTGTTTTACAGGGCAGTCTGGGGAAATCCACTGGTCAAAGGTGTTTCTTTGCTTCATAATGGTAAAAATGATTTGGCATTCCTTGGGTGGTTTTTTTTGTTGCTGTTGTTTGTTTGTTTTAATTTGGCTTAGTCTTTTCTATCTAGATGGAAATTTTGAAAATTCATCAGCTTTATGAATAAAAAAAAAAATCAGAAGTGACAACTTTTTTATACAGGAAAAAATCTAATATTTAGCTTGCTAAGACTGTTACCATAAATAAGTGACCAATTGTTTCACTTGTTCTTATGCATCTGCTTAATACTTCTTTGCTCCAATGAGTAAAACATACAGAGAAATACTGAAAATAAGTTTAATGCATAGATTAAATCAGTTATTTTTGTGGCTCATAGCACTTGTGAGTTTTCTGTGTTGTCACAGAAATACTTGGGAAGGATTTGCTTGAAGTGACGGCAGTGGGAAGAACCTTTCAATGGATGTCATTTGCAGGGGGTTTTACAGGCTTTCATTGATTTCAGTTGGTGGGAGTGCATCTCATTCAGATGAGAACAGAATTGAAGCTGAAAAAAAGGGAAATAATGGTGTTGAAGAAGTTCTGTGAAAATTATGAATTCTACTGTCAATGGGAAGATTTAAATAGCAAATGCTTCAGTTATATTCACAAATACTTTTCTTAAATAAAGTGCAAATTTCAATATTATTTCCATATCTAGTCTATTATAGAGCTTTTGGAACCCATTCTGTTTGATTCCTACAGAATTATCACAGCCCACACGGTTTTCCTCCTTGCAAGTTTCTTAGGAAGTAGTCAGCAATAATCTCCCTGACCCTTTTCAGTATTTCAACAACATTTAGTAGCAAAAGATGCTGTTTAATGGAATCATTTCCTTCAGAAACACTCCAGATAAGCAATAGTCCTGTGTTGAATGCAGAAATAGGTTAAATGTTTTTTTCACATGGAGGCATGAAAAAGAATTTAAATTGTTCAAATCAAAATTCAGCTAAAAATGATCTACATCTCAGAAAAAGCAGAGGCCTTGTAGCTTTAACTGTCTCTGAGTTTTTTTGGTTTTGTTTCTGGTTTTTTTTCCGGTTTTGTTTTTGGTTTTTTTTTCAGAAACCACCTGCTATTTCTGTAGTCTTCATGGCTCAGTCTCGCTCTCCTGAGATCTGAGATCATTTTGGAAGCACAAGTGGGTTGCATGTTCAGAGATGACTTATGTTGGGCATCCTACAAGGACCTGGAAGCCCCAGCTCTCTCCACGTGGTGGTCAGTTGAAACTCTGCTTAAAAATGAAAGAAGGCTGAAAAGGTTTTGGTGAACAGCTTGCAAAATGCATCAAAATAACAATATATGATAACATTTTCAAAAATACATCAGGATAAGAGGCTTGCCCAAAAGTGGTAAAGCCCATAGAAGACTTGAGACATAGAAGAACTTGGATGAGGCCATTGGAGAAAAATGGAATAGTTTTTTTGGTCAAGGTTCACCTTAATGTATCTTTGGGAGCACCTTTACTTGGGAGTCATAAGAAGCTTTATCCCAAAACAAAGTGCTGGTAGAAGAGCTTATGGAAAAAGTCTGGAAAATGAAGAGTTACACCCAGGACTGAGTGCTGTTTATCCAGGAACTCATTGTGAAGCCAAGGAAGAATCAGCTGAACCATTGCCAGTGGTGTAATTTCCTCCTTAAATATGGCTCATTATCAGGAAACAGAGAGGTGCTGAATTTAATACCAACTTCTATAGAAATGGCTGGGGAGGGCAATGCAATGGTGAGTTTAAATCTTGGCGGAATTTCATAGAACCTCACAGTTTCTGGCAGCCCATGCCTGATGTGCCCCGAAAGGCAGGAACATCACCTGTGTATCTTTTCAGAGCCACCTGCAGATCTCAGTCTGGATTGCAGGCAAAACCAGCAAAACCCTCAGTTTTCTGCAATATCGGGGTCTCAGTGGAGCCTCCACCTGTTCAGCTCTTGGCCATCTCCTGCCCTCTTCCGCCTGCTGCAGCAGCATCTGACCTGGCACCCATCCTCCACCCTGCCTCCATCCTTCACCTCACACACAGACCCTTTCAGCTTTGGATGGCAGGGAGACCCCTGGCCTGGGAGAAGGTCGCTCATTTTTGGGACCTGCAGCTCACGAAATTATTTCTACAAAATGTTATTTTAATTGGTAAGTACAAATAAGTGACAGGACGTGCGACCAGCGTAAAAGTTTCCAAGAAAATATTTTGGGGGCAGAAAAATTGAGTAGTATGCAGAGATCGTTTAGAAAAATGCTGATTAGCTTCAGAATATTAGTGAAGCAGAAAATTGGCTTGGAACATGATTGTTAGCAGCTATCTTGAGAGCTTTATCCATTTATATCACCGTTTTCTTTACAAATGAGCCGAGGGATTAGCTCGCACTAAGCAGACTAAAGACACAACAGATTCCATTTAAGGAAGAGCAGAGGACTTTTCCACTGTTTCAAAAATGGGCTTTCTTGTTAACTTGGCTGTTGTCAATGAACAACTTCTGGAACTGCACATACCTGGCTGCTCCCCACAGCTCTTTCCTCCCTAAGAAAACTTTACATCCATCCTCTCAGGGAGGAATTCTGCATTTAACCAGTGGGATCTGCAGGAAGAACGTGGGAAAGGCACCTCATTCCCACCACGTTTGGTTTGACAGGTCCATCTACACCCTTTTTTCACTCTGGATGCAGACTCTGTTTACAATTTGCTGCCTTCCCCTCCACAGGGCTCCCAGTGCAGCGTCTGCCACGCAGCAGCTCCGTTCCCTGTGCATGGAAACGTGCAGCTGCCTCAGAGAGGGATGTGTGGGAATCCTGTTATGTCTTTAGCCTCAGAGATGATAATTTGCAATCACAGCCACATCCCAGCCAAGGAGCTTCACAACACACATTTGGAAAGCAGCCGGGCTGCAGCTTGTGGCAATCACTCATCTTCTCTTAATTACCATCTCAAATCCTTGAGAACCTTTTAATAATTCTTTGTTTACAGTTGGAGACAGGAACGCTTGGGCACATCGTCCTCTTTCCTGTAAACAGGCCACTAATTAAGTTTGCTTTGAACCCAAAGGCACAGGTTTGCAGAGTCCTTCCAGCCTGAGCATCCCCATCCCTGGAAGTGTTCAAGGCCAGCAATGGCAGATAGAGCACAGGTCCTACAGCAGTCCTGTGCCCTTCCAGAGGGGAGCTCAGGCAGGCACTGAGGGCATTGCAGACACTGCCTGTGAGAGGCAGAGGAGGTGACAGTGTCCTGGGTTTCATGTATGAAATGTTTTCAGATGTGACTCCTGTCACCATGTTATCAGCCCCCCAGGGGCTGCGTGGAGCAGCTTTCCCCAGCTGACAGAGTTCCTATGCAGAAATTACCTACCTGGTTGTGTCTTGGGTGGCCATGAATACAAAGCTGTGTACATCTCAGATGCTTTGCTGTCATTTTCCTCTCTGAATCTTCATTCCTGCTCAGAACTTCCTGCACTCCTCTATTCCTCATCTGCAGGGTGCATAAATTAAATTAATTTCTTGACTTATTGACTTTTTTCCCCATTGACCTGGAAGCTTGAAGAGCCAAAAGATGATTGAATATTTGCATGCATGAATGAAAGGCTGATCAGAGCAGTGTGTAGAATAGGCAAGCACATTCTGAGAGTAGCAGGAGCAGAGCTGCTGCCTTTTCACAGCAGGCTGAACTGTGAGCTCCAGTTCCCTGTGTGCTTTGGTTTGCAGGATCCAAACAAATTTACCACTGGCAAGCAGAGCAGCTCTCATTTTTGTGGGCTCTGGATCAAACAAAACCACAGTGCTGAGCTGGTTGGGTGCAGCCAGTCATTCTGTACCATGTTAGTGTCTGTATCACAGAATTGGCTGGGCTATGTCACAGAATCAGAGAATCACAGAACCACAGAATTGCAGAATTATTGGGGTTGGAAGGGACCTCTGAGTCCAACACCCCTGCCAAGGCAGCGTCACCTGGAGCAGGTGACACAGGAACACATCCAGGTGGGTTTGGAATGTCAGTGTTTCCCAGTGTGGACAAACTTTCTTGAGAAAGTTGGGGGGTGGCATATGAGAAGGAGCAAGGAGACAAGTGGCTTGAAATCTGTTGTGCCACATGCATTTTCCAGAGTTTGTTCACATTATGACACCCAGGGCAGCACCTTCCAACCAGAGAATATATAAAAATCAGTGTATTTGGGAGCCCTTCAGACTGCTGATCATAACAAACAGGAGAGACAGGAGCCGTGTGGTTCCTGCAGAAGGGATTGGGGGGTATAAGAGCTAATGCTGCACAATGTTGTGTGAGATAAAAATATCTATTCATGGTCTAGGGATCCTAAACATGTAAGGGAAGCTAAGTCAGGTGAGACCACCTAGCCCAGAAATTTGCCTCCAACAGAAGCCAGTCGTGAACACGTCAGGAACTGCAGTCAGGCTTCCTCAGGGTACTGTCCTAAACTCATTACTTGTGCCTCGTGGAACTGCTGGACCAGAAATCATGACTTTAATGAATATTGCTCATTATTCTTGAGATGACCATCATAGATCCTCTCTGTCATTTCTCTCCCTGACTGAAGAGTCCTTGTCTAGTAAGAAAATCTTTCTGCAGGAACCTTACTACATATTTGATCATCCCATCACTCCTTTCTTTAGTTCTTCAATTTCTACAATATTAAATTTATGTGATACTAATTTTCACATCCTCTGAGCCAGAGGACCAGATCTGTCTTTGATGTGCTAGCATAGCTTGTTTTCTTTGTGTTCTTTGCTCCTTTTCTAGCCCTTTCTTATCTATGTACCCTTTGCACCAAACCAATATTTTCGTGTAACCACTTATTATAAACCCAAAATTTTCCTCCTGCTTGATAATAGCTCTCAGCCCATCATTATGCAAGTAAAACTGGGATTATTTTCCATGTACATCACTTTACATTAATCTCCACAGATTTTCATTGCCATTTCATTGCTTGGACACCTAGTGGCACACAGTGCTTTTGCAATTTTTCACAGTTAATTTTATCTACTACCCTGAATTTGTCATCCTAGTTATTGACCTGCATTGGCTTCCTAAGGTTCAGTTCATAAATACTCAAAGCAGTTAGGTGTGGCAGGTCTGATAAAGCAGAACCCAGATGGGTCTGTTCACCACTTACACTGATCCAAAGGCAAAATTAAAAGCCTCGAGCTCTAAGATTTGTAGCTCACCTCTGACATTCTAGTTTTGTGCTTCAACTTCAGCATCCTCTGATGTGAACAAGATTCCTCTGATCAACATGTGGCTTTTAGACAATAATATAAACCAACAAGAGGCTTGAACCAAAAGGCATGCCATGCAAGAAATCTTTTCTTATCCAAAATTGTTCCAACAAACCTTGTGTGCAATCCCCCTGCAGCATTTCCCCTCCTCTTCCACTTTCCTCTAGATACATCACAACGAACATGTTTATTTTTGACACAGCACATATTTTCCTGCTATTCCCTTGGCTGTGTTTGTTTTCTACCTAAAAGCTGGTACTTGTTCTTTTAAAGCAAAGATGCTTTTAGTAGAACTTTTTTTCCCCCTGCAAATCTGTCTTAATCTATTGTTGCCTGCAAAATAAACTACTTTAGCAGTATTCCCCTGACCCTTCAGATTGAATCCTCCTGTCTGCTCGTGGCTGCCCCAATTCAATATCTCCACTTACTACAGATGCATCTCTTGCTTGTTGCTGTGCTGAGATCATGCACAGCCCAATGGCTGGGAAAAGCTTTGCTTTCTCTTCTGTCAGGCTTATATCACACTCAGTATTTGCCCATCACACCACTTTCCTAGGAAATTTAATATGAATCTCCTGTGCATCTTCAGCTGGAGCACCAGGGGTGTCTGAGTCACGGCAGATCTGTGAGGAATATTTTGGTTTCTCTTATATTCTTTCGGGGTGTGCACTACTGCTGCTGATAAATGCACACTCTCCTCTCTAGACAGGAGCAGCTTGACACTTGGACAATGAGTTATGTTCCCTTGGTCATTTCCTAACCAATTTCTCTGATGAAACTGTCAGGTCTTGGCCTCTGCTCCCTCTAAGCAAACGGCAGCCTCATGCAATTTCCACAAGGTATTGTTTTCCTTCCTTTGAAATGCCTTTCCTTGTTCATCACCATACAAGCCTTTTCTCATTAGAATAGACAATTTCTATTGTGATTTCTCATCCCCTGTCCTTCCATGCATAATGACAATTTTATTACAAGGCACTATTTCACCCTGTGGCTCAGCCCGTGGCTCTGAGATTGCTGGAACAAGTCCTTCTGCTACATGGTCAGAGCATGAACATGTGCTGTATCTCATTTTCCTGAAGCTGGGCACATGCTGCAGATGACTCTGAGTGTGGATGCAGTATGTGTGCAGAGCTGGGAAACAAATGACTGTAAGTAGTAAAAGGGGAGATGCACATCACTTAAACAATGGTACCAATAACTCTCAACAAAGGAGTGACTGAGTCGATTGAAAATGGTCTTGATTTGGCATCCTCGAAGCCCTTCTGCTGTGGGGAAGAGCGATCCCTCCTTGGAAAGCACAAAAACAGAGCTACTCGAGGTGTCACCCATGTAAGGGCTGTGTGTGATACCGAGGTGTGGCTCATAAGGCTCAGAGAGTCTTCAGGAGAGCACAGAATTTATCCCACTGTCCTGAAAATGGATCAACTACACATAAAATCCTGGCAGCTGTCCCTAAATCCATCCAAAGGGGAAGGTTCCACTGCCTTCAGGCACACATTGCCCTTCAGTGTTGCCCTTGCCACTTGCTTGTTCTTCCAGAGACACACAGAGCTGATTATTGGCCTCTCTTGGCATTTCAGGTTGTACTTGAAAACTTTTTTCTGGTTTTGCACAGTTTTTCAGTTCTGTACTGTCATCCAGCCAATGCTTGTCAGTGCCTCTCTAAAGTGCTGGATACAATGTACACCATGATCAAGGTATTTGGGGTCCCTTCACATCACAACAGTACTGAAAGAACCACTTAATGTTCCAGATTGATATTTTCTTTTTCCAGGAGATCCCACTCTCCAAGGGCTCATATTCAAACAAAATATTCCTCTCTTCTCCTTTCTTGCCAGCTGGACTTTTCAAAGTTGCCCCTAGAAATGCATGGGGCAAATTCTGTGATCCCTCACGTGATGACGATGAATAGGCTGATGAAGTGCAACCAAAGATGATGAGAGCTTCAGTAACTGATGATGCATCCATTTCTTCAGGGGGTGACAGATTGGTTTGTCTGCACGCCTCAGGCTGCATCCTTGGAAGATGCTAAAGTGTGTGAAATCCCTCAGGAAAAAAATAGATTGTAATTCTCTGTTATTTTCTCTTCAAAATGCCCAACATCCATCAAAGGTGAGTTGTGCTGGTGTCTCCATGGGGACAGCAGGCACCCTGCTGCAAAGGTGGAAGGTGCCACGAGCTGCAGGGTCAAGGCAGAGCTGTGTTGTCTGAGGCCACTGAGTGGTTTTCTCTTCTGAGTGGTTTTCTCTTCCCATCTCTCTTATTTATTTGGTTTAATAGTGACAAGTAATGCTAGAGCATGAGGAGAGATAATAGAATTCCCCCACTGAGAGAGAGGAATTCTCTGTGGTCCTCCCTAAAATTGGTTTTTCTTCCTAAGTGCCTGTGAGAAATGTATGGAGGTGTTTTACTTCCTAATACTTAATTTTCGCTAGGAACTGTGGGCACATATAAAATCAGGAGCCAGATACATGATAGCAGCCCTTTTACATTTTGGGATGTGCTGGTCTAACAAAAGTGCTTTTCCTCTGGGAAGGTCAGCAAATTTCAGCCTTTGTGAAGCCACCAGTTTGTGAGGTGTTCACACATGCCAGGCAGAAAGCAATGGCCCCACAAGATTGTTAAATTGTCCAGTTTGGGCTGGTCTAGAGTGGGTTCAGGATTCCAGCAGATACTTTGCCTCTCCATCAGCTCTGTGGCAGTGGTGATGGTGAGGGGAGGTGTCCAGAGTGCACAGAGATGCTCAGATGGGCCCAGTGCTGCTTGAGAGATGGACAATGGCCTGGAAAGTGGGTCCCACCTCAGGCTACCATTTTGGAAGGGTCGGAGTTTCTCTGTCCTTCCCAGAGCTGTCAGCTGCTTTCAGTGCATTGAACCAGATGTGAGGATGAGTTTGATGGTCAGGTCATCCCTCTGCACAGCAACTGTCCTTGTCCACTTCATATCCAATAATTTGCAGGGAGTGCGCCTGACAGGCCACCAGACCAATGAAAGTTTGACTCTGCAGATGAATGAGAGAATCCACAAAATGCAGCTGCAGCTGCCCCCCAGCTCCTCAGAGAAACTCCCCCTGCCCGGGGCAGTTTCTGCCCCAGTTCTGGCTGTACAGGGCACTGGCCCAGCCCCCCTGTGCTGCAGCCACAGCTGGATCCTGGTGGACATTTCACCTTGTGTCGAACTGCCCACCAGTGGTGCTCCAGGGACAAGGTGCATTTCATTATCTGTCATAACTGCACCTCCCTTGGTGAGGATGCAGGTAGATTTTCAGTAAACACTCCTCCAAGTTGGTGTAAATGACTTTTATTAACCTGCCAGATGATTTTCAGACAAAAACTCAATATGCACAAGTTTCTTTTCATGCAGATTTGAAGTGAATCTGCAATAAAATTTAATTCAAGAGGTGTCTTCCCTTGTTCTGTCTGTGAGCTCACCTCTGCCAAGCCTGAGGTGAACCAGAAAAATGTCCATTCCATCTTTTACTGGAAAGCAGCTTTCTCCAGGCTGGAGGATGACTGACTGACAGATCATACTGGCAATGTTTTCAAGAGAAGTGGCTTTAAACTGAGTTTAAAACTACTTTTGGAAACACACCTCAAATTGCAATGCAGGCAGGGTTTTGGTAGATATATAACTGCACTTCCCTGGAAAGAAGCCCCTGCAGACCCCACCACAAGAGGACGAGCAGGAGATCTCCTCTCCAGCCCCTCACTCCCACCACTGTGCCCTTCCTTCTCCTGCTGCTCCTCTTCAGCACCTCGGGGCATTATTTTTAACTAACACTTCTAATGCTCCAATTTCGCAGGTTGCTGGTGTATAATTAGAAGTCCTGACATCCTTGTCTTCTTCCTCCCTGGTGCCATGGGCCTGCTGAGAGGAGGAGAGAGGCTTTACTCCCTGTCTTGTGGCAGAACCAGCAGCAGGCCCTTGGCCAGAACAATACATCTGTCAGCACCCGTCAGCCTCCCCGTAATTAGCTCCAAAGTTAACGGCTTTCCAACTCCCAGAGGGGCCAACACCTCTGTGTTTACTTCTCACTGGAAAAAGATTCCTCCCACAGCCACCTGAAAGTGCCTGCGAGCCCAGAAAAGTGCAAATTCACAGTGACGTGCAAATCTCCCCTTCATATCCCCCAGCCTGACATCACGATGCTTCCTAAGCACAGCTGCCTTTGGCAGGAAATGCACAAAGCTGAGCCACTGCAGAGCCAAAGGGCCACTTAGTTCAAGGAGTTTTCAAACAAAGGCAAGGCACGAGGGCTGTATTTTTTAAATTCACATATTTTTGGTTTTCTCCCCACAGAAGGGATTATAGCAACTGAGTGTTGCTGGGAATGGAATGGAAAATAACTGGGGAGCAGGAGGGAGTTTTGCACACTGAGGCAAGTTTTCCAGTGGAGCTGAACTCCAGGGGCTGCACAGCCCCAGTCTGCTTCCCTCATTCTCACTTCTCTCTCCTGCCCTTCTGTCTGGGAATGGACTTAGTCCAGTGGTGGAGCAGCCAAGGCGGATGCTACGCTGTAACTCAGACTTGTGCTTCTTTTACCTCCGCCACCCAAGGACAGAGATTATCAACATTGATTACAGTTCTCAGATGTCCAAAAGACTTGCACAAAAAAGGCTCTAACTTTGTTTTTTCGGGGTCTTTTTGGGGTTTTTTTGTTTTTGTTTTTGTTTTTTTGGTTTTTTTGTTATTGTTTCTGGTTTTGTTTTTTTAGCATTTATGACAAATTATTTACAGCAATGGCTACAGCCCAACTGAGCTGTAGGTTAATGAAAATTTTACCACTGTCTTCAGGGCAGCAGAACCAAGTCAGAAACAGGACCTCTGTATCCAGTGCACATCAAGAAAAAAAGTTTTACCGGTTTCAAGCAACCTGGGTTGGACTCTGCATTTGTATACTGTGGGTCTTAACAATGCCTATTCACATAATTTCTTTTATTCTAAAATTTTGTTTCATTTAATTTCTTTTTGTTGTTCTTAATAATTGCTTTTGTTACTGGGTTTGGAGTTTTTTGCCCAAGGTGACGTTTCTTTCCCTCATTCCTGTTTGTGTGTATAAATCACTTGCTAGGATGGTGTCTGGGATGGGTGATGGTGCTGTTTGGAGGGACCAGAGTGACTAAAACCAGGTAATACAAGGAAGAAAGGGAAGGGTGAGTTTGGGATTTAAGGTTTAGGGATCTTTCCTCTGTCCCCTGTATGGAAGCAGGTCTGGGTTTGAGGATGATTGAGGAAGTTTATTCCTGTTTTGCCCTTGGAATCCTAAAGGCTGAGGAACTGAATGGCTCAGATGTAACAAAGATTGGCTTTCTTCAACACACTTTTCCCGACGCTGGAGTGTTAGCAACCCTTCTTGGCTATAAATCTGAGCTGTGCTGAGATTTCAGACGTGCTGAGGATCTGCACTGCAAGGACCTGTCATGGTGTATCTACAGCTCCCCCAAAGAACACCCCTCTAGTTCATCTGAATTAAAGAAAGCTTAGTACATATTTTCTGTAAAGGTTAAGTTTTAGTCTGACTTTGCACCGTGCTTTGGAACACTCATTTCTGTGTTTTTACATACCAGGTTAGTGGGTGAGTGGGTGGAGGTGTCAGACCACATTTGTGTGTTTGTGCCTGAGAGGGAGGAAAATATGGTTATGCTGTTGCTGCATAACTCAATCTGGGGGTAATTTATGGGTACATTGGTGGTTTATTTCCCAAGACCATCAGGGATGACAGAGTGGAAGTTATTTCTCCACCCGAGTAACAAAATGTAAATAGCCGTGAGCTACTTTGCAGTGATTCATTATCAGTTGATCCACTTTTAAAGGCTGGCCTATATTTCTACACCTGCCATCCTTCTTCTTTCCTGTGCCTTGTAGAAATATCCCCACTTAAATAATATTTTTGGGAGCTCTGGCCAATAAAAGACCTTTGCAGAACTTCGCTGGTTCTATGAGCACGGCAGCAGCTTGGCTTTATAACTTGAAATAATTCCTCTTCTATTCCTGCTTATTCCTGGTAAACAACAGTCCAACTTTCAAGGACTTTTAGAGATAATTACTATTATTACTGGAAAACATATCTGTCCTGCTGAATGATTGATTAATGCTTAGTTAGATTTCTGGGAATGTTCACTTCACGTGCTGAGAGGAAAGATATTTATCAGTAGCATGTCCCAGCTCCTAAAAAAGAGTAAATGAGTTTATGGTGAGATGATAGAAAATACCTGCATTCCAAGAAGCTTTTGTCAGGATGGGCTGTCAACTCCTTCAGATCTACACTCAACCTAAGATTTTTTTCCCCCCAAAACATGGGATTCTATTTTACCTTTCATGTGCTCTCACCAGTCAAAATTCAGTCCCATCTGTAGAAACTCCATATTGGGAGAACCTAAGCAGATTTTCGAGAGAATCTGGGTAATTCTGGAGGCTACCTCCTATCCTATCTTCTGTGCTTTTATCCTGGCGCTGCAGATGATCTTCATGCATAAGTAATCAGAGTCAATATTCCAATATTCCTTCCACCACAAGCCAGCAAACCCACATGCTTTGAATTTCAGAATGAGTCTTTTGTGGCTGGCAAGTCTGTGTTCATAACAAAGGTGCCAAAAATTCTGCATTAACTTGAAGTTTTGCCTTCCACTTCTGTGATCCTATTGATTTCAGGACTGCTAAGCCAAGGGAGGAAAAAAATCCATCAAGATAATTCTTAAAAAAATGCACTGAATATTCTTGGGCAGAAGCCAGCTCAACAAAGCTGTGCCTGAGGTTCTATCAATATTGAAACCTTGCTTTGAAAGTGGACTTTTCTTCTGTTAAAATAACAACACATAACAATAAGTACACAAAGGAAGTTAAAATCACTGATGAGCTGAAGATTTTGCTGCATACCATTGGGAACATGGCACTGAGAGGATCCTGACCTTCATTTCTGGGCAATTCGAAGGCTCCAAAATATAAAACCTCTAAGAGATGGTAGACAAATGATGGCAGATTTACTCAACATGTATCACATATTGTAAAAATCATGGTCCTTTTCAGATGGAAAGTCCAAAGAAATGTTAATTAAGTGGACATTTAATTTTCTTTTATAGTCTTTTTACAAAGCAGCAAAGGAACATGAGGGACCAACACTCAGGTGACGTCCTGAATATGGGGATGGGTTTTCTTTTCGCATTTCCACCTGATTTGTTCCCTTCCCATCTCAATTCTAGATGGGGAAAAAAAACCTAGAAAAATGCCGCAGAGTCAAAGACTTGAACATATGTGCATGGTTATGAAGCATGTTGTGTTATTACCTTTTGCATGGCTATTTCAGGCAGTGACAACTCACAGGAATGCTCATGAGCCTGGAGTATTTAAGAATAAACAGGACAATATTTGTAAATAGTTGGTTTAAGGGAATATATGCAATGTTTTCCATGGGAAACCCAATTTCTCCTTGGCCATGACAAGACTGGTTCACTGTTCCTTAATGATTAGGACAATTTTGCACCTGCAAATGAGTCAGGGCAGGAGGGGAAGTGGATGGGAACTGGCTCTACTCCCCAGTTCTCCAGGCAGTGACCCATAGATCTGGTCTGCACAGACACAGGAGGAGGGTTTTGTGAGTGCTTTGCAGGTTGTCCTCCCTGTGAACAACTTGTTTGGGTTTAGGAGCCCAGGGTGGCTTTCCACAGTGCAGTCAAGACCCTGAGAAACCTTGCTCCAAAGGACAGAGCTGTCACAGGGTTTCTTTACCCTACAGACAATGGGGAACCTGGTGATGTTATCCTCATCCCTCTCCTCTGCTCCTTATGGCGTCGTATTGACCCTGGCTGGGGTGAAACCTCAATTCCTCTTCCACTGGGGCTCAGACTGTCAGGAACCAGCCAGAAAAGCTCCCTGCTGACAGCACTGCAGCTATTGAGCATGGGAAACGAGCTGTCAGCACTGCTGACTGAGCTACACTTATGGGTAGGAAGTAGCAGAGAAATAATGTCAAATCAGTGTGATGCTGTTTGTGCCATACTCCAACCTGCAAACGAAACAGGAGAGGCATTCTTCAAATAAATGATTTATTTAATGAATTATTCAGCCAGCTTTAATTTACTCAATCAATCAGAAGTTGCCAGCACCATGGGACATAAATGGACTAATGTTTTTCCAGGCATCAGTACAGAAGGTAATTCCTGGTCAGCAGCACAAGCGCTCAGTGTTCGGGGCTGACAGAAGTGTTCCTCGATGTAGCTGAGTGAATGCCTTACTAAAGCACATTTCAGCTATCCTACACTGAGATTAAACCCATTTTCTTCTTCCTTAATAATTTATCTCCCCTGGAATGTCCCTGTAACACATCAGCCCATGTGGGCAGCCATACAAAGGTCTGTTCTGCAACATTAGCTTGAGCTTCAAGGAAGCGCAGGCAGTGGCACTGTTTTGCACCATCCACCTGAGAAGGCAGGTGAGAGACACGTTCCATCATTTCCCCTTTGCTGTGAGGGGCCAAATCATTCCTTGTGTTTAGCTTCTGTGTTCAGGCTTTCCGTGAGATCTTTTTGTACAGGAACTCCGTATTCTGCCCCACCGCAGCTACCGTGCACCGCAGAAACACTGACAGCGATATTTACATCCCGCCATGAGCTTTCTGGAGACCAAAAAGCTTCACAGCTGCTTTGTTTGGAAGTGACTTCTCCATTTCACCAGAGACTGAACAAGCCACCTCATTTGCTCCTGTTTTTGTGGCACTTCCAAGGTGATAAATTACCTCGGCCACGCGTAACACAGCAAACTCTCCCTCCTGCTGCTTGACACGAGGCTACGCTGCTCCAAGCACCCTCCCTCGCCTGGTTTGTGCAGCAGTGCACCTGCAAAGGGCACACAATTCACAGGGCTATGTTTTATGCAGGCATAGGAAAAGCTTCCTTCACCAGGGGAGCGCAGTTTTGCCAGGGTGACGCATCCACCACCACAATTCCCGGCCCAGCGCTGCCGATGGGGCCAGAGGTTCAGTCATGGGCTGACACAGCTGCCAGCAGGGGCTGGCATGGAGGCACAGCCAGGTTTTATTTTTGGTGTCACACCTGAGAAGTTCAGAGCAGTTCCACAGCTCAGGTCGGCTCGTGCACATTCTCAGTTACAGGAGAGTCACCTTGCCATGGGAGCAATCCCTGAGTGAGGGGTGACTGCAGTCCCCAGGCAGCTGCTGGTTGCTCGGACTTCTCTCCAGAATCGAGAGTCACACTGTCATCTTGCTCTTTTCCTGGGGATTGGTTTGGGTATTTTAGGTATTTAGGATGACTCAGCTCCAGCTGGAGATCCTCACACATAATGGTCCCAGGCTCCACCAGCCTCGCTTGTTTTTGAGTGAATTGAGGAACATGGAAAGGTGATGAGCTTCCCAAGAGCTGCTGTGGGCTTGGTGTTCACTGAGAAACTTATTAAGTGATGTCAACTGAGGACAGATTCTCAACCTCAAACTCCAAATGACTCACATTCCCCTGCCAGACCAAGGGGCACTTATCAGCTTGGTGACAGTCCTGGGTCTTCTTACCTAGGGAATAGTTTGCTAGCTCCAAATTGCACCAAAAAGAAAAGCATCCAGGAGGAAGGAACGCTCAGACATGGTGTCTGAAGCACAGAGATGGGCACTTCTGCCTTTACGACTGTCAACAAACCCAATTACTGATTGATTGGCAGCGAATCAGGGTAAATCCGCTTAGCTGGGATTAGACAGAGGAGGTTAATGAAGTGTCTGGAGGTAGATATTGGATGCTGGTGCTGTCTGGGCAGAGCAGAGTGCAGCTGGCTCCTGGCTGGGGGTGCACACCTACCTTCTCTCACCTGTAGGAATGACTGTGGTGCTTCCCAGGTGGGGCACTGGAGGTATGGAGGACACTGAGGAGGCAGAAGTGGGTCCAGGCAGAATCAGTAGGGGGGTAGGAACAGGGCAGTGGAGGCTGAAACACTGCATCTTACCGGGGTGTGAGTGCTGCAGGCTGAGTTTGTGGGTTTGAGGGACAAACCAGAGCTCCAGGGCTTTGCTTGGAGGTCATCTCCTGATCACTGCCACAACCACAGGGAAGAGAAGTGCAGCCACTCTGCAAACAAACACGCTGAGCAACCTGATCTCATTGGAGATGCCCCTGCTTTTTGCAGTGGGGTTGGACCAGAGGAGATTTAAAGGTCCCTTCCAACCCAAACTATTCTGTGATTCTATGAAACAACCCCTCTGCATCTTGGAAGTGATATTCCAGTTTCCTCAGTGCCAGAAACAGTACTGTCCAGTGGCTGAACAAACTTTGCCACCCCCTGACAGAAAATTCTGCGCTCCAAACCTGGATTGGAACTTGAAAGTTTTGTTTACAATTAAGCTGAAGCTAAATCTTTTCTGTAAACCCCAAAGGATCCTTGTTTGTTTCTAACAGATGCGGTCAGATTCTCCGCTCTCTTTCACCACTACAAATCAATAGTCACTGTATTAAAGTCACTGGATTCACACAATACAAAATCAATGCAAAGCAGAAAGCAAACAAATCCACATATTACAGTAACAGGTAATATTTTGCCTCTCCTCATGTTGTGATTACTATTCCATGTCAAGGGTACTTTTCCCCTCCTCATTTGCATTGAGCCAGAGCCTCTCATCTCCCTTTGCTTTCTCATCCCCCCTCTCTCACACCTGCCCCTTCTCACCGCCACTGGCCAAGGCTGAGCCCATCAGCGACAGTGGTTGTGCCTCTGTTTTAAGAAGGGGAAAAAACTGCTGTGCAAACACAGCTGGGAGAGAGGAGTGAGAATAAGTGAGAGGAACAGCTCTGCAAGCCCCAAGGTCAGCGCCGAAGGAGAGGGAGGAGATTCCTCTGCAGCCTGTGATGAGGCAGTTGTGCCCCTACAGCCCATGGAGGTCCATGGGGAAGCAGAGATCTACCTGCAGCCCCTGGAGAACCCCAAACAAGAGCAGGGGGATGCTGGAAGGAGGCTGTGACTCTGTGGGAAGCCTGTGCTGGAGCAGGCTCCTGGCAGGACCTGTGGCCCCATGGAGAGGAGTCCAGGGTGGAGCAGTTTTGCTGGCAGGATTTGTGACCCTGTGGGTGACCCAGGCTGGAGCAGGCAGTGCCTGAGGGACTGACCCCATGGGAGAGTGCAGCCCGTGGGAAGGACTCACACTGGAGAGGCTCACGAAGGACTGTCTGCCACGGGAGGGAGCCTACACCAGAGCAGGGGGACGCTGCGAGGAGGAAGGAGCAGGGGAGATGAAGTGAGGTGAACAGACCACAACTCCCATTCCCTGCCCCCCTGTGCTGCTTGGGGGAGGAGTTTGAAGACTGGAGAGTGAAGTTGAGTCCAGGAAGAAAGGACTGGTGGAGGAAAGGTGCTTTCAGATTTTTTCTTGCTTCTTGTTGTCATACTCTGATTAATTGTCACAAATTAAATTGATTTCCCCAAGCAGAGTCTGTTTCGTCCATGACAGCAATGGCTCCTTGTACTTATCTCCATTCTTTTGCTATATTTTTCTCCCTCCTTGTCCATTTGAGGAGGGGGCTGATGGAGCAGCTTTGATGGGCACATGGCATCCAGTCAGGGTCAACCCTTTCCAGTGCATTTTGTCCAATGTATTTTTTCAATCAGAATTTGCAATTTCCCCTTCTGACAAGAAAGAAAAGTGACAGCAAACAGTACATCCTGTAACATCTTGTGGCCCTGTGCTCTGTTTAACTTATCCCTGATGGTCCAGGTTGAAAGATTGGGATGTTGAGGGGAGTTTGTGCCAGTGTGAGCTCATTAGATAAATATTTGCACAAAAAATGTGTGGATCCAAAGTAGGCTGGAGCTGAGCTTTCAACCATCAGGATCTCCTTTCTTTCCATAGAATCATAGAATTGTTTGGGTTGGAAAAGTCCTCCAAGATTTTCGGGTCCAACCGTTACTTAGCACTGCCAATTCACCACTAAAAGTGATTTCCTGACACCACCGCTTATATCACGAAAAAGGTGTTTTTGTCACATTCTGTGAAAGATCAGAGTTTTCTGATGGAGCAGAACAGAGTTGCTCCAGAGACCTGCTCCCAGGAACTTCAAAAGTTCCTACAGATAAAGTGAGAAGAAGAATTAAAGACCAGAGATGAAGAAAAGGATAGTGCAGGCTGCTGCTACTCTTTCTGAAGAGCTACAGGTACAGGCAGACCCAAGGCCAAACACCTGGTCTTTTTTAATCTGTTCAAAAGGGTTAATAGCAGGCAGGAGTCTGCTTCTGTTGCCTCTAAGAGAGATGTCTGAGAGGTGCAGGCAGGACCCCAGAGGACTCAGGAAGATGAAACGTGGCTGTTCCTCTGCACAGAAGTCCCTTCTCTCCAGAGAAGCTGTTATGTAACTCATGTTTCTTGCACTTCAGCCACACATTTGTTAAAGGTACCACATGCCCTTCATCTTTGTTTTTTCAATAAAGAACATATAAAACACCCAGCCAATGAACCATTTTAGTCTCCATTGTGTTTAGCTCCATTAGATGTGTTACCTGGTTACTTACTCTCTTTGCTTCCTTTACTATTATTTTCCCTCTATTAGCCCACAATCATTCAGTAACAAGCCAGAAGATGAGCTCTTATCTCCTCTTAGAGCCCAGGCAGCTTTACTGCTCTGTAGTGCACGTGAGATGTACTGAAATGGCCTTTTCCTTTCTGAGTTTGCATGAGGAGCAGGCTCCTGCTTGCTCAGGCAGTGATTTTCCACCAGAGTGACATTCTCCAGCATTCCCACTCCTGGTTATCTCCCCCTGCTCGTGGTTTCAGCAGCAGCTCAGCACTGCCAGGGCAGAAGCCAGAGTGACCACATGGTCCATCCTGAGGTCGGGGTTACCCCCAAACAGGCAGCACAAAACTGCTCGGGGGGGTTCTTTCCATGGAGCGCAGAACCAGCACTTTTCCACAGCTCTTTGCTAAAGCCATCAGAAAAGGCAATTTAAGTTCTAATTCTTACCAGCAGGATGACCCTTCCAACCTGTTCCAGCCCTAGGCAGGCTCTTTCTTTCTCTTCCAGGGTGTTTTCATACTCCTCAAGCAGCACACAGGGGAGGGACTGGTGCAAAGGCAATCTCTTCCCTGAAATTTGTGCTTGGGCATCAGTTGTGTGAGCCACTGCTCATTGATCATGCTCATGGCACACCTGTAGGGTGAAATTCAAGGCTTGAACCTTATTTTTTAAATTTTGCTTCTTGTTTTACAAGTAGAAGAAGTTCACAAGGAAGGAGAGGAACTAATCTAACCACAAAAGTTATTTCTCAGATGTTAAAAATTGCAAAACAAACCATGCCTGCCTGCTTTCTACAGATTCATCAAACTCACAACTGGTTCCCTCAGTACTCCCATTGTGCTTATTTGTTGTTCATTATTTCTCTCTGAATCATTTTGCTGTTTTCTTGTCAACCCCTCCATCCACCTTTACCTCCCATCCTGTGTGTGATGAATTTCCTTTCAAATTTTTCTTCTTAGGTTGAGCCTAACAGGATGTGGAAAAGGTGTTCCTTGCTTCCCAGTGGGAAACTCTTCTTCCTCTTGCTCCTTGAGCTGTCTGTATTGGTGTGCTGTGGCTAAATTCTCCCCATTTGTAATTGATAAAAATCCAGAATTTGCCTCAGCATAATTAATGATACACTGAAGATTCACCAAGCTTGTCACATTAAATCTGCTATTATTTTCTCACAATTACACACTTTTTATTAAAAAAAAAAAAAGGCAGGTAATCACTGAAACTAAATGCAAATCTGGGAAGTCTTGAATGTTCCAAACTAAAGACCAGGAGAACCATAAACTGTGCATTTCTGCCTCTGCAATCTCATTGTTCATTTGAGTTCTTTTTTAGAAATCATTCTTAATTTCAAAATGCAGCAGTGAGCGAAAGTTCAGTTCCCATCTGCTCGTGGCTTCATGGTTTCTGCTCCATGAGATCCCTTCCAGAAGAGCATTAGTTATACATTCTTGCAGAGCAAGTGTGGGTATTGTCTGCACTCCCTGTGGCAGCCACCGAGCATTAACAAACACGACACCTCTCCCATGCTCTTTAGGCAGGGAGGTTTCTGCACCCTCATCCACCAAAGAGGATCCCTGTCAAACAGGCAGAGCTGTGCAGTGATCATCAGGAAAAGCATCAGCTAAGGAGTGAGCCAGCCTCTGGAACACCTGCTAAACACTGTAATGCAAATCCCAGCCCTGCACCTGAACTCTGCTGGGTGCTCTCAGACACAATAATTTACAGCGCCCGTTGGGTATCAGCAGAAATTGAGCACCAGGAGCTGGATTTCTGAGCACAGGCCTTGTACTCCTCCATGCTTACAGTGGGATGTGGGTGAGGATTAACAGAATGATGTGCAGATGAGTGAGACTTTTCCCTTTTCTTTAGGACTGTTGTCATGGGAAGAGTTCTAGTACCACCCGCTGAATGTGGAAGAGGACCAAAGCATTTACTCTGTGGTGAGATTCCTCATTTTTTCCATTTTGGACCTATCAAGGCTTTTCACAGCCTCTTCCTTGTGCACAGTTAGTAATGATATGCTTGGATCTGCATGGCATCCAATGTCATGTGATTTTATCTGACATTTTGGAAATTGCAGCTCTAGCTTCACCCTCCAGACCTGCAGCTCCTTCCAGATGGGGCTGGTAGGAGGAACAAGAAGGGTGTTCTCTAGGCTGAGAAGCAGCTCTCAGAAGAGCAGGTCTTTCCAAAATGATTGTCACTGTCCATAGCTGAATTCCTGAACTCGAGGCAGTGGGAGCTGGAAGAAGTGCTACTGTGTATTTGGGATAGTGTGGAGTTAAACTCCAGAAAAACAAGGGGATCTTGTTTATGTTATTACATGTTATGGCCTGGAGTTCACTCATAAGAACTTTAAGGTCTCTAGCTTGTTTTTTTCTGGATTAAGAAAGAGGGAATTCATAGCTTGGAAACTGAGAGATGAACATACAAATGACAATCTTTGACAAGGCTTCACCTCGGGGATTTACTTTAGAGACTGGAGGGTTTTTTTACAGTTTGCTTAGATTATTGTCTTTCTTTCCCTCCCCCAGGCATTTAGCACATGCCATGCCAGCATGGCAGGGTTTATAGAGGGGGAGGCTGACCTGGGTTATTCTTCTGAATTTCCCTGTTGACTTTGTAGAGAGCTGGATCTCTACCTGTGAGTGCAAGAACTACAGTTCCTGATGAGTTCTGGGGAATGTTTGGGTTTGCTCTTCCACAGGTTGTCTGGATGCTGGAAACGTGTCCCTTGTTTCTGCAAAGTGTCACCACACAGGCACATAGACATTGTCTCCATATAGGCAGCTCATCACCACAATATCTCTTTTAGTTTCCTAGAGCATATCAGAAGGGATTTAAGAGGTTAAGAAAATCCATCTTGATGAAGTTTGTACTAGTGGCTGGATATATTTCAGCTGAATGAGTTTCCTGAACACCCTGTGCTTTCTGACAGAGCTACAAAGTGCTTGGCTCTCAGTCAGTACATCACAGAATCATTAAGGTTGGAAAAGATGCAGTGTTAGCAATCTGTGGGAGGAGATCCCAGCCAGTGTCCAGAGCTGGCATTTTTTCTGCAAGTCCCATAACATTTACTGCTTCCAAAGTGCCAGATTTTGGAGTAGTGGGAATGTACTCTCTCCCACATGGAAAAATCTCACCTTAATAGATACACAGGAAAGCTTCACAGCTTCAAAGCTTCACAGGTCAAAAAACAGCCTAAAATTCAAAAAGGAGAAACTACCTACAGCCAAAATTGATTAAAAAAGTTAGTGAGTACCTGTTGCAGTTCTGTAAACTGCAGCACCTGTGTGTAGCATTACACTGGGCTTAGGCATCCCATCATGAACCATGTGCAGAATATAAACATGGTCCTTGGCTCAAAACATTTTATACAGGTTTTTATCTTGAAACTCATTTTAAGTTGGTGCCATGGGTTTTGGCTACTTGAGATAGTCATGAAGGGTGATTCTCATACCCAGAGTGGAACTGGGCTGCTGCTGACACCTGAAAGTCCTGAGTTTGATATCCTGTGATGTCATGCTGAGATCTGCCATGGCAAAAGCCCTGAGACCAGGTGGAGAACAGCTTCAAACCTCTATTTGGTGTGCTGGTTCCTTAGATGCACCAAGGGCTTGAAGCAAAAACCATTTAAAGTTGAATGGAAACACTGAAAAATGTCTACAGAGAGAAGTGAAATAACAGCTCCATGAATTTATTGGGGTTTTTGCAATGAAGCTAAAGTAAAATTTAGAAATGTCATTTAGAACTGCAAAATACAAAGGTGACATTTTGAACACTGCAAAGCAAAGAAATTTGTCTCCCTACTTTAAAAAATGAAGTGGAGATTTTCCCTGCCAATTCACTCTCCAGCCTCATCAGCTGCTCACTAAGCACTTCTTCCTCCTCCAACCCTGCCACTGTTTGGGGTCAGTTCTGCTGTTGTGGGGTATGGTGGTGATTTACAGTCCTGCCCATAGATGTGAGGACCCTCAGTGTGGCCACGTGAAACAGAAACCTCACAATTATCCAGCCTCCCCCTTCACCCCATCGTGCAAAAGCCCCCTGCCCTGTGTGTGGGCAGGAGGGGATGGCTCCAGGTGCTGAGTGCAGTGACACTGCCAGTTCTGAGGAGCCACCCTCAGCCATCTCTGAAGCACACAGGCCTTCACAAGAAATATTGATGGGTTCAGGGTTCGTTTGGGGTTGCCTAGTAAAATGCCACCCAAATCCTCCAACTCTTTCCTCCAGAAATTTCTTTTCCCTGTTGACTGTCCAGACCCTGTTTCCCGTATCAACGGAACAGGTGGGTGGAGCTGCACTTTCAACATAAAAGAGATGGAAAGAAACTATTTAAAAGCAACTCAGGCGTATAAACCACATCTTGGGCTTGTGTGATCTGAGGCTGCCTGGTCCCTGCCACGGCCCTGCTGGGAAGGGAAGGGCTCTTCTTCATCACAGCAGTGTGGGAGGTCAGCTGGTCAAATACTTCCACAAGAGTTAATGGTAACAGGAAGAATCAGACAGAGGAAAAAATAAGACTTACCACTTCTATCTGGGCACATTTTTCACAACCCTAAGTGGGAAGGTGGTTTTGTGAAGGGCAGGAAATTAAATTTTTTATCCCTGGACCCTCCGTTTTGTGGATTTCTGCCAGCGAAGTGAGATGCAAGGGAGTAACCATGACAGTAAAGTGGTGTGATATGATGGCTCTGAGACTTCCAAACTGTAATTTGTGCTTTCAGCCTCAGCCAGGGCAGGACAGAAAACTCCTTGGAGAAGTGATCCAGGTATTGTGAACTGCGTTGTAGGTGACAGTGAAGTCAAACTCAGAATCATGAATTGTTTAGGTTGGAAAAGACCTTTAAGATCATTGAGACCAACCTCTGGCTCATCACTGCCATGTCCACTACCAAACCATGTCCCCAAGTGACACATGTTCACATTTTTTGAACACTTCCAGGATTGGTGATTCTACCACTGCCCTTAGCAGCCTGTCCCGGTGCTTGACAACCTTTTTGGTGAAGAATTTTTTTCCCTAATATCCAACCTAGACCTCCCCTGGTGCAACTTGAGGCCGTTTTCTTTCATCCTGTTCCTTTGGGCATCCTGTGAGCAGTGTAAGGTGGCAAACAGATTCCCTTTGCTGTGGGAGTGTGTTGGGAAGAATCACTGCAGAGGGGTTGGGAACTTCACTGCTATGTCCATGATTTCTGTGAGGAAAAAAGCAATCAGAATTTGCCCGAGTATTTAATTTTTTGCTAGATATCCCCTTGCAGGACTCTTAATATCAAAAGAATCAACACAAGAAGTTAGAGTTGATACAGCTGTTATGTTGCTGTTGAGCCAATGTCGAAACAAGAAGAGGTTGAGATCAAATGGTAAAAGAGGTTAATTTATTTATTAAATTCAGCTTTTATATACAAAATGGGCTCTCACATGATTGGCCACAGCCATCCGCCCCCTAGGGCTGATTGGATGGAACTCTGACTGTCTGTTTTGAAAACAATTCAGCCAAAACATGAGCTTATCTTTATATTTACAGTTTCAGAGAAAAATCTCCCATGGGAAAGCAAACTTGTGCTGTCACACCGTTACATACCTTACACCATAAAATACTGCAACTTTACCCCAATTCTGTCCCTTGCTGATTTCTGCTCACGTCATTGGCATTTTTCTCCTGGTGTCAGAGTGGCTGAAGGGATTCAGTGTAAGAAGGCTGCTCAATAAAGGAATAAATCCAGGCTGGTTATTACAGATATGATGGACCTCTCTGGGGAGGAAAGCTGAGACTGCCAGCACAGTGCACTGTCAGAGCCAGTGGCACAGCACAGGCTTGGGGGTGATTTTCTCTGAGGTGGATTAAAGCTCTTGGAAGTGAGATGTTTAATCAGCACCTTTAATGTGAGTTACAGATGATTAAGCAGGAGCTCATATTCATAAAAGTAAATGTGAAATTACTCAGGAGTGCCAGCAGTTCGGGAGGAGATCTGCAGAGCGTGGTATAGGAAGGAGCATGAGTGGGTGATGAGAAGCAATTCAGATAGTAAAGAAAGCTTTAATGTTCCCTGCCATCCTGTGTGCCTCTGAGACTGGGGTTTGGGACCGAGTGCTGGCTGAACAGGAAGCAATGTAGAAAGTTCTTGGTTGTTGCTGGTTCTCTCCTACACTCAGCAAAGCCGTGCTCAGGATGTCTCTGCGCACAAACGTGGTGACATCAGGGACGTTGCTTTTCCTTCTGCCTGGCACCACATGCAGGACCCCTCAGTTATACATGTCTTAAATAAAGAGAGGTGATGCATAGGGCAGCAGAGGCAGCCAGCTTTTCAAGGAGAATTGTGAGCTGGCCAAGGCAGAGCATGGAATAGAAAAGGTCACAAACTTGGATGTGGCTAAAAAGGATTTAAAGCCCAGAGATTTCGCCAAAGGAGATAAAACCAGGTCTCTGTCAAGAGGAGTCAATTTTCCTTGAAACATGAAACATCTGGGCAGCATCTTTCCATAAACAGCAAATGCTGAACACCTGCACGTGCTGGGGGCCCACCAGAAAATCTCACCTTTTGGAACTGCAAACCAGCTCAAAAAAATGACCCACAACCTGCTATAGAGATTTTCCCATGAAACAGAGGAAAGCATGGATGTATTGGCTAACCTGGTATTTACTGGCAGATGTGCAGGGCAGCACATAAGGCAAAAATTCACCATCAGAAAAGACTCAGTGTGAGCCAGGGGCTGGGCAATGGACTTGGACCAGTTGGTGTGACTGGCAGAGGTGTGACATTCACAGAAGTTCTGTGGGACTGGAGAAAACTTTGGGTTGGAAAGGACCTCTAGCAGTTGGAAATCAGGTCAGGTTTCCTTCAACTTCTCCCCACGCCCATTTGGATAATGCAGGATCTCACAGAGTTTGGAGGAAACACAGCAGGAGGTCTTTCTTTCCATTTTCTTACTCTGACCTTTGCTAGAACGCAAGTGGTTGGTAGAGCGTGAGCTCCCTGTGCAGCTGGGTTTAATATGCATGAGGGAAGAATTGATCCTCAGCTGCCTCTTGACATTATGGGATTCTGAGTAAAAGTCACAAATCCAACCTGCAAGACCAGGGAAATCAGTGATTATGGCAAAAAAATTGAGGGAGGCAGTTAACTGCAGGCACAATGGAAAAACTGGCAAGAAAAAGGGCTACCACAAATATAATACTACCCAGGACAAATTAAAAATTTAATGAAAAACTGAAATTACTCCTCTGTTCTCTGAAAGATGGACACTGAACTGAAGGGGCTGATGGTGGTGGTAGAAATATCACCTCTCCACATCTCATTCCCATCTGTGTGGGTTAACAGCAACAGGAATTTGGTTCCTTTCATAGTCAGATGTGTGGTGGATCCCAGATGAGCCATCTCTGAGGTGAGCTGAGCTGTGGAGCTCAGTGAACGGATCCAATGGGCAGCCACCTCCGTGTGTCCACAGGTGAGATGAGGGACAGGTCTGCCACTCCAAAAGAGGTGGAGATTCAGCAGGGACCCTGGCTCTGCTAAATGGTTGGGCAAACCTTCCCTGGGGATTTCACTCAGGCCAATATGGGAGATTTGAGAGGTGCCCTGAAGGTTTGTCTGTGGCATTTGCATTCTGAGATGCAGCCTGGCTGGTTTGCAGGGAAGTCTTTCGCACAAGAAGGTGCAACAGCCTGAAGCTGCATTTTGGGAAGAGAAGATGTGTTTGAATCTGTCTGTGGGGGAGAGACCGTGAGCTCAGTGTCAAATGTGGGTGACATTGTGCTGCTGGGAGAAGAAATGGGGTAAGGGTGTAGCTGAGCTCCCACTGTTACCATTAAACACTGTTGAAAAATTGTCCAGTACTTGTTCAGGATCCTCAGGTCCAAGACACATTTTGATCAGAATTGGGGAGATGCTCTTTGACATGGATACAACTTTGTTGTCAATACAAGTCTTATTGCACTGTGGGGGCCAAAAAAAAAAAAAAAAAAGATAAAAAAAAGATACTAGAGGAAGCAGATGGCAACAAACAAAATTAAGTCACTTCTAAGATTCTTATCCATTAGCACAGACATATAACTCCCTGGAGACTGGAGAAGGTTGGGGTTTGGCTTTTCTGTATTAAATTTTAAACATTGCAAATAGAAGTAAATCCAGAGGATGAGGGGAAGATGCCTTTGGAGCAGAACAAAGCCTGCAGTGCCTTGAAATGATGGCTTTCAGCCTGTGCATTGTTCCTGGCACATTTGGGAAGCTCGTGGAGAAAGCATTACAAAACATGCCTATTGAATTTCAAATAAATATAAAGGACCTAAATCCTTCTCAATTTATTCATTTAAAATATCTTCTACCTTTTCTGCATATTGAACCCTCTACAAAATCTAGTTACAGAAACACTAGTTGGAAGTAACTGGATTTGCCTGTTGGATGCTTTGATGTGCAGGATTTGAGTGCTTTGGAGGGGATTGAATAAGAGTCTCAACATGCAAAACCAGCACAGATATACCTGACAGGATCAACTCAGAGGAAATGCAAATAGAAATTTTGATAGAGAGATAACAGTGACACTAAGACAGTCACAGATACAATGGGTGTAATCCAAAAGTATTCCCAAAGGTGGAGATTTGAGCTTAAATGGTGAGTACTCTCTAAATGATCACTGTCTGTTTGGTTTAACAAATGAGACTTTTATTCCCTTCATTGATTTTACATGGGCAGAGAGTGATAGGACAAGGGGGGACAGCTTTAAAATAAAAGAGAAGAGATTTAGATTAGATATTCAGAAGAAATTCTTCCATCAGAGGGTGGTGAGGCCCTGGCACAGGTTGCCCAGAGAAGTTGTGGATGCCCCATTCCTGGCAGTGTTCAAGGCCAGGCTGGAAGGAGCTCTGACCAACCTGTTCTAGTGGGAGATGTCCCTGCCCACAGCAGCGGTGTTGGAAATAGATGGTCTAAAGTTCCTTCCAACCCAAGCCATTCTGTGATTCCATATTTTCATCTGTACTTAGCACTTTTTATCCTTCTCTAGCCATATATTGTGTTCCCAGTTCTGGAAAGACCATGTTGTCCATGCTCTCTTGGGTGGGCTTGATTCTTGCTCTAGAACAGATGCAAACATTCACAGCCAGAAGCATCCTCCATCCCTTCATTGGCTGTAAGCCTGAAATTTGGCTGGTTTTCCCAAATTAAACTTTGCTGATTTTCAATGGCTCCTTCACTTCTTTGAGAACAGTCGAATTTGGAACACCAAGGCCCAGACAAACACCCATCTGCACATCCCCAGGCTGCAAACATACGGCTGGTTTATATTATTTACAAGTGTCAGTAGCACGGGAGTGTTTTCTAAACTGCAAAGTGAAGAGCTCCCATGGCAGCTGGGCAGTGCTGCATGGAAGCAGGAATGGGCATTACCATCTATCTTGTTCTGAGGTTTGTGTACTTTGCACAGCACTCAAAGCAGCCCTCCTCTTAAAAACAGATTTTGGGAATGATTCTATGCTGAAAGAGCCATTCAGAAGAGAGGAGTTAAAAGCTGCACCAGGTTTCCAAAGCGGTGGGAATATTCTCAGGCAGCGCTTCGTATTATTTAAAGTATAGTTGGTTAAAATTATGGATGTTCAGCACTATGAAACACCCCCCAGCCAATCTCATCCAAGGTTTTCTTGTAAAAGCTTTTCACATAACAGGCAGAGCCTGCCTTGGTATCTTCAATAGCTGCTTTTAAATTGCCTGCAAACTGTGAACAAAGTGGAGACAGCATGTGAAAACCCACACATTCCGTACTACAGAGGATTTCATGCCTTTTCTGTCAAAAGAATGCTACTACTATGAGCAGTTCTGGAAAAGAAATCACAGCCCTGAAGGAAGCAGTGGGATACCAGGACAAGTTGAGTGTAATGTGTACAGTGATCTCACTTTGTGATACCTCTCCAGCCTCTCCAAAATGCTTCATGGGGACTGACTGAACCTGTTAAAGGAGTTGCCACAGAGGTACAGGGGCTATTTCATGTGCCTGGGAAGATGGTCTCAGCAATCCCCTCCTGCAGTGTTGCCTCTCATTCACCAGCTGGGCTAGAGGAGCATGAGCACTATGGACCCTTTCTGTGTGATGTGCCCTTTCCAAATGGGAATGCAGCTTGGATGGGAAGGAAAAAAAGCAAAAAAAATTGCTTCATTTGCGTAGAGTTTGTGTATGTGGACTGCAAATATATGAGCAAGCCAGTATGAAAACTCAGTTGTAGACACGTGCAGATTTCCTTGCCCTTAGAGCTCAGCAATCAGCACTTAGGGCCACCACCTCAGTGCCCAGGGCTTCTTCCAGCTGAACCAGCCCTCTCCCACAGGGGGCACAGGAGCCAGTTTTCCTTGTGGGATGGAGAGAGAAGAACATGTTGCTGCCTTCCTCTGAGAGCTCAGCCAGCGCACCATAAACAGCTTTGTGCTCTTCTTACTCTGCACATTTCTCGCCACGGAAAGAGGCATCATAAATGTGTTTAAAAAAAGATTGCTGTTTGGGAGAATGGGTAGTGGGAATTGCTTTTGTCCCTCCTCAGGCAACAAATTTGATTGTTGCTGTGAGAAAGCCACTTTGCAAAAGCCAAATTCAGCTGAGAAACACCAAACAACTTGAAAGGCAAGAGGGGTCTCTGAAGTGCCTTTTCTACCTCTGCCAGCACTGGGATTTGGACTGAAAACCCCAGCACTGACAAGCTGCTCTGCTCCAGTTTGCACAGCTTGGTCGTGTTTGTATTAAAACTGATTTGTTAGCCGGTTTTCTTCTTAAAAGAACTCACATTTTTTACATGAATCTGATAAAATCCCGGTAAATGTTACAGTCCCAGCATTGCCTCTGTGTGTCAGGAATGGCTGCTATGAAAAGGCAAAGCAGTGGAGTGTGGGTCTGAGGACACTTTAGGAGCAGGAGGAGCCCCAATCCCAGGCAGTCCTGTAAGGAACTGGCTGCTAGAGAACAAAGCATGGGCTGTGTTTTGGCAGTGTGTCAGTCCCAAAGACAGCACCAAGGACATGGGACACCTGCCTCAGGCTGCATCTCCAAGGACAAACTCTTCCCAGCCCTGGGCACGGGCTGAGGCAACAGAGAGAAACCAGAGTGTGACCTGGCTTGGGCTGAGAAGCCAGCTGACCCCTGTGACAGCCAGGACCCATGTCCAGGAGAGGAGCTGTCTGGTCCATAGGGGTGAATCTGTAGGCAAGCTTGATGAAGAAAATTTTAGTGCATAAAGTCCTTCAAATTGCTGTAGGATAGAAGAGGCTGTTTCAGTTGGAAGGGACCTACAGACAGTTCAGTCCAACTGCCTGAGCCTTTCAGGGCTCACCAGCTTGTAGGAAGTTGTTAAAGGCATTGTCCAAATGCCCTTAACCACTGAGAGGCTTGGGGCATCATCCATCTCTTCAACAAGCCTGTTCCACTGTTCAACCATCCTCTCAGTACAGAAAAGCTTCCTAATGTCCAGTCTATCATGCTTCTCAGGATCCACAGCTAAAGGTCACACCTTTCACAGGAGTTGTGAGTTACGAGCCAGGGTCCTCTCTCCTGCACCAGAGGCACTCTGCCCCTTGTTCCTCTGCATCCTTTGCAGACTCTAATTAATGCACTTGCATAACTACAAGGTTGCTGGTCTCTTCACAGGGACCTGAAGATAGCCTGGCCATTTGTCTAAAACATTTCAGTGGTGGTCTGAAAGTTCAGATTAAGAAAGAAAAAAGAAAAAATGGAAATTTTGAAATGTTCTTAGCTCTGCTACTGCTCCACTACTGGCTCAGAATGCTGAGAAGCAGAAACCAGCATCAACCCAGCTGTCTCTGAGTGGCCCAGACTGACTTTCTGTCTAAGGTGACTTCCCTGGCTATTTAACTAAATGACTTTGTGCTTTAATTTCAATCTCATTAGCAGCATTCTATACCTCAAATGGTTGCTTATTGCTGTTAATTTTAGATCATGATACTTCAAGAAAGAAGAAACTTTTATCATTAATAACTACTACTTTAAGGAAAAGTCAGCTGAAATGTTCTCTGGAATAACTCTTTAGTGCTTAATTTTTCTGAAGTATGTTTTGGATTAGAATGCATTGCAAAATGCAAATGAGTTCATTTGGAGACAAACTAATTGCAAGTGTATTGAGAAAGATGGTGTGGACAGGATCTCCTAAATGGAAAACTCTTCTTGATGAAGATTTTATATTGGAACGGGAAAGGAGACACAAGACCCAGACTAAAACAGCAACTCACTGCCTAACTGAAGAAAGGCATTCTTTTTGTAGATAGAGTGTATAAATAAGAGACTTTTTAATATCTGATGTCTCTATTTTCATTGGTGCTTCTCAGGCATCAGTGATCACTTTATAGCTGCAGTATAGAGGAAAAATACAATTGAAAATGCCAAGAAATTATGGTCTAGATACTTTATTATTTGTAAAAGTAATTAAAAATCTGTACTTGGTCTGGTTTATGTCTGATAATGACCTAAGTGAAGGCTGCTGAATAGTTCCAGATAGGCTTATGAATCTGTAAAGTTCATGCATCTTCAGGGAAGGTCTGGGAGCATAGCACACATCCATCTTGACTTCTTCCCTCATTTAAACAAAAATAACCATTTCAGATGCAGATACTTTCTTACTTTCACATAAAATTCAGCTTCTGGTTCTTTACTGTATGCGTAACTTACCTAATATGCTGATGAATGAGAGATATTTATCATTTTTGTCTCTTTCTAACTGGGGTGACAACCTCTGACAGTCTGAACAAGCCAGGCAGACCCTGCATGCAGATAAAATTATTGTCACCAGACCTCCAGGAACATTCCCAGCATCCAGGCAGGTCCATGGCCAAATCATGGTAAGGTGAGAGTCAGCCTGGGATAATATCCATGGTTGGAGAAGGAGCTGCAGGTCCTGTGTCCCTCACCCAGTCCCTGGCCAGGGAAAAGCTGAGAGTTTCCAAATGCAAACTCACCTCAGGGATGTCTCCCACAAAAACTCATATTTTCTATTGTTAAGACCACACCTGCTGCTGCTTCCTCAGCAGAGTAGCTCTTCCAAGGAATAGGGGAAGAAACTCTTTTTTCCAAAATTTCTTTTTGTCTCTCTCATTGGTTTCATCTTTAACGCATTTCTTAGTGCATTTTATGACTTCATGGCTGGAGAAGACCCCACAGCTGGGGAGGTTCAGGAGAATCTCAGATACACCTCCTTGGTTATGAATTCAGTCCTGGTGTCAGGAAGCAATTAAGGGGAAAAAAACATGGTCCCTCAACAGATAGTTTATCTCTTTTTTTTTTCAGTAAATGAGTGAGTTGACCTGTCAGTTTTCATCCATTTCCCAGGCAGTTACTGACTCTATCAGGGCATTTTGGCTTAATCCAACCAGACAGGCATCCTTTGGGTAATTTGTGGTAAGTGCAGCCAAGGCTTAGTGATTAATTGTTCTAAACAGAGAGCAAGCTGTAAACAAGTTTCCTTGGCTCCTGTTCCACAGTGAGCATCCCCAAATTTTTGAGCTGGTTTTTTGCTGGTAATTTTCTTAACGACAGCTGAGTTTTGGCAGCAGTCTGAGTTCTGACATGTGGATTGAGATCAGTATCACTTCAGTAACGTTCCTACCAGGATGAGGAAGAGTTTATGGACCGTGGAGGGTTTGCTCTGGGCCTTGAATGTCGCCATTGGACCGAAAGCAGAGCAAGGGGCTCAGCAATCTTGAGAGAATGTTTAGTGAATTTATTTAATTATTAACAGATTTATATACTGAAAAGCGAGAAGGCTTTTCAGATTGGATGAGACCAGTCCACCCCCTGGGACTGATTGGACAGAACTCTGACCGCCTGTTTCCAAAAGCCACTCTTATAAACATGAAACTTATATTTTATAAACTTTTACTACAATTCCCGTGAGAAAGAGTTCTGTGCTGTCACACTTGAAGCGATGTTCCATGGGTGGGTGAGATCTTGGCAGTCTTCAGGTCTTTAATACCAGGCTCAAGAACTGCCCAAATTCAAATATTGGTGTAAAGTGGGTTTTTTTCCTCCTGCCATTAACATGCCTCTGGGCACTTGTTGACCCTGGGATGTCTCACTGCAGTTTTGTCAGTGCCTATCGTCAATCATTTGGATCAAGAGAGTGGATTACTGTGGGGTTTTTTTTTGGATTAGCAGGCTGGGAGTTTGAGGCTGCATTAATGTTAATGTGAGCATCTCAGATTTTGGCTTCAGGGCAGTAATTTTTAAACATGAGGAGGAGGGAGGATCGAAGACAGTAGTACTTGAGGCAGCTAAACTCAGAACTCAAGCAGAAGCTGGAGAAATAATCCCAGATCTCTGAGTGACTATTAGCATCAAACCACAAGGAGCCCTCTTATTATCATTTCTATAGGTTTCCACCCTTGTTTTGTTTGTCAGCCTCAGGCCTTCTGCTTCTCCTGGTCAGAATCTTTCAGAAAAAAACTCAGATTTTTGCTTCCAAGTAACAGTAAGCTGCTTGGTTAGCTCTTCCCACAGCCAACTGCCCTGGAAAAATTTAGCTTCTTTGTATGTGGCTGAATTTCACTTTGGACCCTGTTGAGGAGGGTCCCTATTGTCAAAGTGTCCATGTGAGAGAGGAAACAGCAGGATGGAAAGCAGGCAATGGGAAAAGCTCTGATCTGTGGTTTCCTACGGGAAAGTGATGGCAAGAGCCTCACAAAGCTCCACAGTGATCCCCAGGGAGGTGAATTTTCCCTCTGCCCACCTCACCTCTTGACATGCAAACAGGGCTCCCAAATCACAGCACAGCAGCGAATCGGCCGCTCCAACCCAGACCCTGTGGCTTGCAAACCATCGTGGGAGACACCCCAAGAGGGCAGTGCAGGTATTCAGGAGGCAGGGAAGGTGCTGCTCCATGGTGCTACACTTGAGCATTACTTGCTGGGATGAAATTGTGAATTAAGTGATTCCACTTTGTAAAATCTGGGGAGATCAAACAGTTCAACACTACCACAACAGAACACAGGCTGTGATTTGCCTCCATACCAAGACTTCAGCTTGTTTCCCACTGAAATCCTGCACCAGCCCAGAGCAGCAACAAAGATAAATACAGCACTGAACCCTGAACTCAGAGCCTTAACTAAAACTGCTGCAAACTCACTTAACCTCTCAAAATTTTCTCCTAAGGAAGTTTCTTGTCGTGAACCTGCTCAGCTATGGTGACTTTCTTTTCAGTTCAGCCCAAAGGTGATGTCCTGAAGGTTCTTGCACAAGCACTATCCAAGTTGTTTTACCTGCTGCAAAACTGCTCGGCTCTGACTGCCCACACAGGGCTGTTTTCTTGTCCCAGCACTTTTCCAGTTGAACTTACAAAATAGCAGGAGATGTTGTTTGCTCCCATATCTCTGAAATCTGGAGAATGTTTTGAGATCTCAGAGAAATTAAAGAAATTCAATTGGATGTGTTCTTCCTAAGATGCTTTGAAAATATGAGCCCAAGTGTTCAGGTCCCTCCAAACCCTCTATTTGCTGCTCTGTCCTTTGCTGCTTTTTGAAAATGTAAATACTGGGCTCAGAACAACTTGCTAGTGCTCCTATCACTGCTGCCTGTATTTCTTTTCTGCTGATTTAGTCTCAGAAACCAGTAGACCATTCCAGGAGCTCTACATTTCTCTTTGATTTTTCACAGCAGAGCATTTTGTGGTGTGCAGCCAAGTGCTGATTTCAAGGGAGTCTGGCACAGCACCTGACCAAAGCTCTCACCTCTCCTCCACCATTCACCATGACCACGTTACAGGGCTACCTGCAGAGCTGTAACCCCTCACAATGTGTTTAAGAGTCTAAAACAAACGTTTCCAAGCTTGGATGAGGAGCTCCTACTTCTCTAAGCATTTAAGGTGCCCTGGCATTCGGAGTCACTCGCTCTGTGTCTGGTGTTTCTTTCTGAATTGGGAGTAGCACCAGGCTCCACTGGGGCGAGCGTCCAAGCTAGGATCACCCACTGACAAGTTATTTGCATCCCACAAAGCCACCACTTCCCACCCTGGGATGGATTCACTGCCCTCCTGTCTGTTTTGAGGGGCAAATCGTGTCAGCTCTTAAAGTTTCCCTCTTTCTTCTGCCCACCCCCACTTTTGTCCTTTTCCCCCACTTTAAAAGGCTTTTGGGATGAGTGGGTTCCAAAAGAATACGTGTAATAAAATGTGGAATTATGACCCCAGAGCAGCCCATGGACTAGGAGAGTGGGACCAGCCATGCTCAGAGCTCTTCTTGTTTTGGTGCTTTTTTCAAGCCAAACAGTACCTGCCACGCAGATGAGCAACACAGCTAATGTGCAAAAGTTGTCTTCAGAAATACAAAAGGTCGTCTGATAAGTGGGTCAAAAGCAGACAATTCATATTCTGTAAGACTGCAGAGCCTGCTGGAGAATCACTTCCAACTTCCAAAGCACGGGGCAGAAAATACCCTGCAAGGGTGACCCTGCCCTGTAGCCAAGACATCGCTGCTTAATGTCAGCGTGTGCTTCAGAGAGGCACAGAGCTGCGAGCTTTGGGCAGTGGGAGCTCACCACGTCCACAAAAACATCATTATGTGGTGTTGCTGTGCCCCTTCCCCGCCGGTCTGACTCAGACAGGTCTGAGGGGAGGTTACAGCAAGGAGAGGAGCTCCCGGCTCTCTCTTCCTGGAAACCTGAGCTGCCGATGCCGAGAGTGTTTTGTTCTCCAGCACTGCCAGTCCCACCCTGCTCACCAGAAACTGTCTGTGTTGAGAGCTCGTCCTCTGAGCCTTTCTTTCATCTCGCACCTCCCATAAATCCTTTTGGGATCTGCAGCAGCAGAGCAGCAGAAAACCCGAGCTGGGATCACAGCCCTTTGGAGGGAAGGATTTTACAACAGGTAGTAAAAGATAAAGGGGATGGTGTGTGTGTGCACAGATCAAAGGCAAGATCCATGCTGCCTGTTTGTGTGCCTTGGGCATCTATTTGCAAGGCTTAAACACGGGCTGGTGCCCAGGATTGTCCGGGGTATCCATGTCTGGTTCAGCAGCAATGGAAGGGAGCTCAGAGGAGCAGCCCACGTCAGTGGCCAGAGGGGAACAGCAGAGCTTCCAGGAACCTTCAGCAGTGCAAGTGTTGGCCAGAAACCTGGCACTTGAAGCTACATATAAATATTTTATGTATTAACCTCATGGAAAGTGAGAAACAACCTCTCCCCTCTTTCAACAGCATTCCCAAGCAAGTGCCTTCAGCATCAACTCAGTGATGTTGGGCACCTCCATGGGAGTGGGGACAGGGATGAGCCAAGGCCAGGCAGGTCAGGGTTGGGGTGGGGACCCATATGGAACCTATGGATGGGCAAAGGCAGGGCTGCACCACGAGAATAGCACCAACCAAAGGAAAGTTTCATGCTTTCAGGCCACAATATGGGCAATAAGATGGTACTTGCTTCAGCCAGGCATCTTCTCCCTTTCTGCAGTGCAGAATTGCTTTGGAATAGCCTGACAATAATTAGAAAATGCAAAGTGTTACCAATAGAACAACGCTTATCTGGGTGGTGACTGCTTACTGTTTGTCTGAAGGATTTTGAAAAACCAAATAAGAACCACATGGGACCTGTGTAAAACTCATCAATAACAGGCACGTTTTGAAGCCCTGTTCCCACCCATGAGCTGGGTGCATTCATGTTTCACTTCTTGAGCACATACTCAAAAATCCAGCTGGCAAATGCAACTTTCACTTCCACTGAGTATTGCAGGGCTAAAAAGCAGTGGCTCTGGAATCTTTAGGGTGGGTGCTTTTGACATGAAACTGTGGGTTAGGAGTTCAGCCTGATGCTTTCTCTCCAGGATTGAAAATACATGTAACACTTGCAGTTGCCAGTGGTAAAGATTTTGGTGTGTAATACCCAACTGCAAAAAAAAGTGATTTCCTGTGGAGACCAAAGGAGCCAGCACTTGAAACAGCATCAATGTTTTTGCCTTTGGATATTCATGTTCTTATTTACAAAGAATGGCCAGTAGTCAAAAAACAGTGTGTCACCTGTTAAAAAACATACATTTCCCCATTTTCTGGTGATGTAGCTGTAGCAGATCTGCTTTTGTGCAATGATTTTAGGAACCAGCTCCAAGGAGGTATTTGGCTACCAGAATATTGGGCTAAAGAAGAAAGTCCCACTGTGCTCTTTCCCGTTTCACTAAATAAAAAGAAACCCATATAATTAATTATTGAGATTTTCTCAGAACCGTGGTTTACGTAATCTAAGTCTCATATTAAAAAAGATATTTGTATTTCCCAGACCCTCTTGCTAACAGGTTCATGGAGTGTTTTCTCACACCTGAGATGTGCTGGATTATCCTCAAGTGATAACCCCTGTTCACACACCTGGGCTCTGCCTCTTTGCAGAGCCCGTTTTAACTGTCTCAAACAGAAGCACCAAGCAACAAGAACACCAAAGGGCTGCCAAAAACTCTTCCTGTCTGACTGATCAGCCTTCACTTCCAGGAACCAGCACAAGATCCACACAACTGTTAGCAAAGGTGCCCCGTGGCTGCCAGTCTTGCGGGGCTGCCTCCTTGGCAGTGCATGGGGGTGTCTGGGTATTTTTGAGCCCCACAAGGCACGTGGAGCTGGAGGAGTCTGAGTACAGAGCAGCAAAGTGGCAGCTTGTCACCTCCCCAGCCAGATGAGCCTTACGGCAGAAACCGCAGAGATGTGCTGCAACATCAGCCACAGCTGAACGTCACCGTCTGTCACCTCCACACTCCTGACTTCTCTTTAATCCTCAAACCACTGTCTCTTCCCTGAAATGCCAGTCAAATGAGCGATTGGAAGGGAGATGTTCAAGTTGTAGGCAAAACTCCTTGTTCTTCATTAAGCTTCCCCCCGGCGAGTTTGACACACACAAAATACACCCACACATCACCAAACAACTACCACGCAGCTCACACAGGTTTTTTTCCTAAAGGAAGAAAAAGAAGGAAAAAGAGGCTGTTACATGTTTTACTGCTTTAAATACTTGTGAGACATGTAGCTACAAGAATTCTCCTGATGATCCCTGAAGGCAGTAAGAAAAATGAGACATTAACATTTTTTCTCTATTTAAAAAAAATGCAGAAATTTTTTTTCATTAATTCCTAGAACACTGTAAGTCAGAGTACAGGCCACATCCCTGTCTCCCACATGCAATCAGACACTGGAACAATACACTTGATTTAATTGCAGTAGAGGATATGAATGTGAAGAGATAAAGCTATCTGTCATATTGCAGTCCAAATGAATGAAGCCCCTGCAAGCTTTTCTGTCCTCTTAGCCTACAGCTAAAGACCTTTCCAAAGGTCCAGCGGCACCCAGTGACAGGGTCAGAGGCAATGGGGGCAAATGGAAACACAGGTGGTTCCCTCTAAACATCAGCAAACACGTTTTTGTTGAGGGTGCCTGAGCACTTGGTTGCCCAGGGGAGGTTGTGGAGTCTCCATCCTTGGAGACACTTAAAAGCCATCTGGACATGGTCCTGGGCAACCAGCTCTAGGTGGCCCTGCTCGAGCAGCGGGGTGAACCAGGTGACCTCCAGCCAACCTCAGCCACTCTGTGAACTCTTGGTGCCATTTCTTCACTCTGTCTGTAGCAGTCTATAACATCAACCCTTCATGCATAATGATTAATAACATAGCACTCATTCCTGAGGGATCAGAGGGATTACCAAAACATTCTGCTAATCTCCTCCAGGAAGAGCTCAGGAAACGTTTTATCTCCTCAAATCACATATAATTGATGCAATAGAAAAATTCAACGAGCTATCAGAATTTTCCTTGGTGAAAATCACTTTACCTTTGATTCACCTTTCCTTTTATCTTTGATCAGAGAGAGGCTTTAGTAATTAACATTTTGGTGAGAAAGAATTTTTGTCCTTCACACATTCATTCAGTCCTTCTAGTCAAGAGCAAAATAACCAAAAACCAGCTAAAATGGTAAATGCAGTGTGACCACTTCCCCATTCCAGGAGGTTTTCAAAGTCAGGCTGGATGGGGCATTAAACAACCTGTTCTAGTGAAAGTTGTCCCTGCCCGTGTCAGGGAGCGGGAACTGGATGATCCTTTGTGACAACACAGACTCTTTCCCATGGGAATTCTTTCTTCTTCTACTGAAGTTTACTAAATATAAGTTCCATTTTACTGAGAGTCGCTTTTGGAAACAGGCGGTCAGAGCTCTGCCCAATCAATCCCAGGGGGTGGATGGATCTCAGGCAATCCAAATAGTCCTCTCGCGTGTATATAAATCTGTTATTAATTAAATAAATTCACTCAGCATCCTCTCAAAATTTGTGTGTCCCTTCACTGCACTATTGGTTCAACAGCGACAATCCTTAAGGTCTCTTCCAACCCAAACCATCCTATGATTCTGTGATTCTAAAAAGAAATGCATGAGTGGTTGTGCGTGTGTATGTTTTATAGGAAAAGTGTTTGTGTTGATATTTTCCAGGGTGTGTGGGCTGACCATTGTGCCCAAAGAGAACATGTTTTCCTGGTGTGTTTAGGTATGCAGTGCTGTATGTTTGGTGGGAAAACTCTGAGCAATTAATCTGGGAAATTGCTGTGTGTACATGCCCACGTCTCCTGTGCTGCTCTGCTTGGAGGGCAAAGGACAAACAAGGCTCCCACACTCCCCTGTGTCTATAAAGTCCCCTAAAGACATTTATGCATTACAAAGTTGCATCCTGGCCCCAAAAAGTAAACCAGTCATTCTTCAGAAACAACATCACCCTACAGTGTGGGTAATTCTGGTTTTCATGTCTGCTTGCTGTAGACACACCTCACTTGGGGCTCCAGCAGCCAGAGCCAGGCTGGGCAGCTGTGCCTTTGTGAGGAGTAGGAACCCTACAGGGTGCAAAGCTGGATAAAGAAAGGAGTCTGGAAATGTGCAGTGCTAATCCTCCTCTGAAGCACCTCAAAATTCAGGGCGCTCAGAGGGGGCAGAGGAAGGAGGCCAGTGGATTTTACAAAATCACAGAATATGCTGAGTTGGAAGTGTCACCGAAAACTGTGGGAAAAACAAAAACCCTCCAACAACATTTTTAGTGTTAGAGAATCAAGGCGTTACTTTATTTCTAACCAGGATGGTGTTCTGGCCAGGATGTGCCACAGAAATCATTTCATCCACACATAACCCAGGTGTGCAGAGAAAATCATTCCATCACACATGGGTTTTACAGCATTTTCCCCCAAACTTTATACAGTCAAAACTCCTTAGGGATACATTGGTTTAATGTTCATTGGTTCTAAGTTACATATTTCTTAGTATTTGGTTTTCTATTTGGACCCTGTTTCTTTGACGCTGTTTTTGGACCCTGTTTTTTTGCCTCTGATGTTAATTAGGTCCTCGCTCCTTGATTTCCTTATCAGCCTTTTCTGGACCAGGTGTCGCTAACCATGCCAGGGGGGCAGCTCTGGAGTTATGGCCGCTGATGTTCTGCTGATGGTCGTTATCATTCTGGGTATCTTTTGGGCTATTCCCCAGTCTGCTGAGATGTTAAACCCATCAGGCCTCACCTGGTGAAACAATACCCTGGAAAGAAACTTCAGTTCCCTTCCCCCGGGGCAAGGGCGAACCAACCTGACTAAAGTTATGAGACAAAAGTTTTAAACTTGGTGTCTTTTCCAACAGAAGGGACCCACAAGGATCATTGAGTCCCATTCCTGGCCCTGCACAGAACCATCCCTGAGAATCACACCATATGTCTGGGAGAATTGTCCAAAGGCTTCTAGAACTCTGTCAGGCGTGTGAGCACTGGACTGCTGTAGAGGGCTGTTAGAGCAGCTGTACATGGAAAGCAAGGAAGATGTTTCCCACTCACAAGGGGCTGTATTGAAGCTGAGCATCCACATGCTGAACAACATCAACACGCTGCTCATTTTGCACAGTATTGAGACATCTCACAAAGCTGGAGGGGACTTGCTCAGCGACAGAGTGCATTTTTCCTTTCCTTCCACTGTCAGCACTAAGGTTTGCATTATCCAGGTTATTCAGGTGCTTCATTACCATTCAAACAGCAATTAAAAAAAAAGCCTCTAAGCATCTCGTCATCTCTCAGGACTACACCTGGGAACAATAAAAGGGCTATTGCTCTGTTTCCCTCCTGCATGGCAGCTGGCAGAAGGCAGAGAGCAACAATCAGTCTCTTTCTGCCCTGCGCTGCCAGCCTCGAGCAGATCGGAGCACGCTCCGCTCACGCCTTGCCAGACAGACTGCTCTTGCCACGGAGGAGCGGGAAGGTGAGCGGGCCAGATGGTGCTTTCTGCGTGCCCTGCCTGCTGCGAGGAGCAGTCACCTCGCTATGCTGCTGCCAGGGCTGGCGCTGGGGCGGGCACAGCGCTCTGTCTGTCGCCCGCAGCTCCGGCTGCCGCGGTGTGGTCCCTGGCTCCGGTCCGCACCCTCCTGCTGTGCCTGCAGAGCCACCTCTCGCCTGTTCAGCAGGCTCTGGGCTTGTGCAGGTGCACATGGCCAGGTACTGAGCGAAAGCACAGCGATGTCCATGTGCTTGGTGTCCCCGAGGCCGGGTCCTGCTGCCCTGCACGGGGTCTGTGCCACTCCTCCCTCCGTAAGAATGGGGTCCTAAAAGAAATAAATGCCTCTCCCATTAACAGCGATGGAGAGATGGGCTAAGACAATTCCCTCTTTCCCTCAGCATCCCCCTCCATGAGGATCACACCGGCTTTTGGTTTTGAAGTGCCTAAACCCACTGCAAGGAGGCATTTCAGAGGGATACCAGTGCAGCTCACCAGCGTTTTATCACCCCATTTGATTTGGAGCCACATGACTCATTCAGTTTAGGAGGTGATTACCTTTTCCATGAGCCCTCGAGGAGCCGTCCTGACTGTGGGAGCACCACCACGACTCTACAGAGGGAAATAGGCTCCACCAAACCATGGAAGATCTCCTTGAGACAACTCTAACAGCAAGAAGGCAGCCAGGGGAAGCGGTGTGGAGTGGGAGCTGCTGCTCAGCTGGGGCTGCCAGACAGAAGGGTGAGGAACAGGGGTCTGGAAAAAAGCCCCAGCTGCTCCACACCCAGACACACCATGTCCACATCCAGTGCACCCAGAAGGCCGGGTGACCAGGCACAGGAGGTGCTGCCTTGCACCTCACAGTGGGGAATCCAGGACACAACTCCCTGCAGGACAGCCATGTGTGGAATCACCAGGGGAAGGTGCTGCAGTGCACACACAGTCAGTGGGTGCTTGGTGTCTTGGAGACGTGTGAGTAACAGTGGTGGGAAAGCTGGTCTGATGAGCAGCAGCAGATTTCCTGTCAAATAAATTTCATTTAAAGGTTATTTGCAGTGTTCTGCATGCAAGCACTGGCCAATTTGATGCTTTCAGAAGGAATTTATAGGGTTTATGCTACTTACAGTGTTCTCCAGGTGCCCTAGATGCTCATTTTAATAAGAAACAGCCCTGACACTCATTTTGGTTGGCAACTATTAATAGCTTATAAAGTAGCCTGAGGGCTTCAGTCAGGGTAATGTGCTCTGACATCCCCTGTAAGGCTGAGATTTGTGCTGCAAGGCTGTGGGAAGCAGAGGAGCGTGGCCGCGTGCTGCATCACCTCGCCTCAGCATCTACCTGCCTCCTTTTTGAAAGTCTCAGAAAAGCTTAATTGCTTAATACCATGGGTTCTCAGTTTCTTTTTCCATTCAAACTCCAGATATTGAGTAACCCCTTGTGCCAGCAAGTGTACTTGCAGTTCTTGTCTGCTGTCTGTTTAATATTCACCCCAGTGCTGTGATGGGCAGGTGGAAGGTCCAAGACGCGCGGCAGGAGCATCATCCTGCCTTAATGCACCTGGAAACTTTGGCATCAGGTGAGCAGCTGAGGAGAGAAAAAACATCACAGACCTGCAGCTCCCAGGCAATTGTGCGAGAGGTTCCATATGCTCCGGTGCCCGCCGGAAGAGCCATTTGGCAACGCATCAAAATTATTCCTCCCCCCTCCTCAAAGGCAGGTCTCCACTCAAACTGTGAAAATACGTGACCACGGGCTCTGCTTTTCCCCTCTGAAGTCTTGCCTGAGAGTACAGTAGCTTGTGGGGCAGGATATCAGGCTGCTAGAAGCTCTAGAAGGGGGTTGCAAGGTGATCACATCAATTTTCACCATGGTCTATGTGATGCAGGCTCTTCTGGTTTGGAAACAGCCCTGTTTGGTCCAGCTGTGCCATGTCAGGGAGATGTTACAAAGGCTGCACTCTGATCAATGTGTGAACATTTTCCTGATGTCCAGAGCTCCAGAACAGCACCACAGGAGAGCAGGACATGTGGGACATGTGACAGACCTTAGCAAGGTGATCCTGACCGGACATGGTTTAAGCTTTGGGACTGTGTCCTAGGTTACAATGTAAGATATAACCAAAAGTCTGTATTCTGTTATCATCTCCACAAGCTGTTGAAGCAGGTGGGGCAGTGTTGGTTATCTCCTGCCATGACTCACCCCTGATAACTCCCTCAGGGAGCTCTCTCTGTTGATGGGCCATCAAGAACCCACCTCATGACTCATGGAACTACCTCATTGGAATTACCTCATCCCATTGTGAGATGCTCCGCCCAAGGGGGAGAAGCCAAGCATTCCCAACCAGATATAACCTGGGCTTTGAAACTGCACAAGCAGCCCTGCCTACTGGATTCCCAGAGGACAAGGGCTACCACTGGACCTTCAGGTGAAGACCAGACCCTTCTACAGGATCACCGCTTCAACTGAACCACTTCACTTGGACTGCTCCCACCACCCCGACTAACAGAAACTCTGTCAGTGTTTCTTGTACTACTGCATTTATTTTAATTTTCCTATTAAATGATAATTCTGACTTGTGATCTCTCACTGGTTTGTTTTCAAACTAGTACAGACTGTCCAGCCAGGTGTCTTGTGAAGAACCAGGTGATCCAAACATTGAATCAAGCAAGAAGAAGCAGATCTTGGAGTTTTTGTGGCACCTCAGCAATTGCTTTGGCATCCTGAGCCCAGAGACAAGGAGATTTTCGTCACCAACAAAGATGCTAATATTGAAAGGCTGCCCTCCTCTGTACCAGCAGTCGAGGCTGGTGGGACCTGTGCTTAACCACAATTTGGAGATGGAAAAGCACATGGAAGAAGCGCTGACCTCAGGCTGCAGCCCTGAACTAATGAAAAATGCAATGTTTCAGTCCAACACTTGCACAGACTCAGGACCTGGTGAGCAGCAGGCACTTTGGAACGATACAGAGGTATCCACCCTCTGCAGCTACCAGTGGGAAGGGACTGCACTGGGCACAGTGGGTGCCTCAGACATTCAGACTGTGTCCTCTCCCAGGAAGGCAGTCAGGGCTGGGGAACATTTTCCCTGTAATTAGAGCTGCAGTGGAAGGTTTTACCCATCCCTTTCTCCTTCCTGCAGAGATGACCAGATCCGTGGTAGGGGCTGTCTGGCCGTGTTCGGTCTCACCAGAAGCAGGATTAGGAAGATCACTTTTTTGGGGATAGCTCCAGCAGAAAACCAAGGAGAGGGTGTAGCTCCAGTTTTCTCTTTGCCCATCCTAGTTCCTGTCAGAGAACAGTAGTGGGGCAGTGCCTGCTCCATGGATAAACCCTGGAGCTGCACCCAGCCCTGCTTAGTGCCCTCCCCCAGCAGCAGGGGGGCTGCAGCATCGCAGAAGCTGCTGATCCCACTGCTGGAATGGACAGACAGAGGAAAAACAGCAATGCACTGGGAAAGGGCCCACCTGTCTTGCTATTGAGGATGATTAGGGACAGTATTTGACTTGGCCAGCATGGGAAATGACACAGAATGGCAGTGCTGAAGCTGACTGCCTGGCAGTGGCAAGGGGGAGGGAAGAGCAAAAAGGCGATGAACGGGAATCACAGCCTCTCCTCCAGTGACCAGAATAAAACACACAGCTGGACATGGTCCATGCACAGGCAAGAAATAAGCCTGCTTGTTCCTGAAATGCTGAAAAATCCCATAAGTTCAGCTCCTGATGCACCCAATCATAGCCTTGTCTCTCCCCCTGCAACCACGGCTCCATCCGCTGCTCCTGGACACGTCTTTCCCTCACACCAGGCTGAAATGTTCCCAACCAGTTCTCACCCTCATTTCTCTGTAGAAGTGACCTTATTTGCTGCATTTATACCTTTTCCAGTCCATAAGTCATTAGCAATTATTGGACAGTTTGAACTTCATATTGGTTTCTTCTTCAATTTTTAATGGAGGCATTAAGTGTTGTCAAGTCAGATTCATTATTGAGTGAATACTTTATATCGCCATCAGCAATGAACCATGCACTGCAATCAAAGACATCAATGTGATTTATTTTAATTATATTTATTTCCTGTAATTTTTTATTCACTGAGTCCCTTATCAGCTCTTCCACTTTTTTTTTGCCAAGGATCAATTTCAAGCTGTAAATCAGTAGCAGCATTTGTCTTAGAAACACTTGGCTCTCCAAATTCACCTTTTTAAAATACTGGCACAGCTTCAGCTCTCTTCCAGTCTTTTGCAACTTCCTCGGCACCTTGGTGTAGCTAAAAATAATTAGGATTTAAAGAGCCCTTTGGCCATGTCTTAAATTCAATGAAATGCTGGAAATGTCATTATTTTCATTATTTAGCATCCCAGTGGGGATGCTAATTTTGTCATGGGTGTTTCACCCCACTGTTCTTACCTGGAGCATTGATGGTGCTCGTATCATGTTCACCATGATTTTGCTGGAGTCCCAGGGAGGTGTTCTAGCAATGAGGGTAAAATAAAGTGACCAGGAGTAAAACACGACGTACAAAGCAGCTCAAATTCACTGCATTGCAAAAATCACTTTGACACTTTGTCAGCTGCACCTCACCACTGCAATCGCTGGAAGGAAGAGTCATTAATTACCTTTGTCAGGTGAAATTTCGTTAATTACCTGCAACTCTACTTCTAGGAAACTCCCACTTCCAGCTGTCGCTGACAGTTTAAAGGACACGTCTCCTAGCACTAACTCTTATGAAAAGCCCTGGAAAATTACCAGGGGATGAAGTAATGCATGGCTCACCTCTGGGCTCACTCCTGTCCTGGAGTCACCTGCCTGTATTGAGAAAGAAGAAAGGCCAACAGGCTGGGGTGGAGGAGGAAGGTGGTTAGCCAACCTGTCATGTAATCCACGGGAATTCTTCAATGACCTTTTCTTCTCCTCCCTAAAAAATAAAAGAAATCCAGAGCAGACTGCCCAGAGAGCTGCTGCTCCTTGAACCTTGACAGCACGCGCTCAGCATCGCCAGGAGATGCTCAGCAGCAGCCAGAATTCAGCACACGCTGCCCTCACTACTGAGATCCCATACAGATGTTCATTGAACTGTCAGGGCATTGAGAGGGAACTAAATTAATTGTAAGTGGAAGCAGGTTAGTTAAATCTTTTCTGGAAGTATTATATAGCCATTAAATCGCGTACAAAACTCAATAATAATGGGCAATAATGTTCTTCCAAGGAATTAAATAGAAGCTCAATTTATAATGCTGCTCAGCATTCAAACCAGAGTGTTCCACCTTTCTGGTACCTGATAAACATTTAGTAATTAATCCTCACAAAGCCTTGATGAGGCAGATCTCTTCACACCACTGATTCTGTGTATAAATGGGAACAAGAAGGTACAAGATGCCTCCTTTGAAGCTGTGGTTGCCTATGTCTTTAAATATGATTTGGGTCTCTGGGAGCCCACTCAGCATCTGTGTTTGAATGATGAGAGGTTTGTAAAAAGCCTCGGAGCCCGGATCAGATGTCAAGGTCTCTTTGTGCCACTTCCCTGTGCTCAGATCACTGTGGCATGTTTCAGTATGATTCTGCAGTACAACCTCCAGAATAATGATATTTTCCCTGCCTGGTCATATTGCATTGCAGGAATGGTCTTCAGAAGAAAAGCCCGTGGTGTTAGGTCTCAAGTATGAGCTGCATGAACTGGCCAATAAAAAAAGCTGCTAATTTTGTCAGGATTTAAAACAACAACTCTTACGGCCAACTGGAAGCTGGTTTTTTTTTTGTAGAAAATGATTATATGGGATGTGGCCTGTCAAAGAAATGTGAGTGTAATTTACACCAGGATGGTGGACTACTTGTGACTACAGACAGATTAGAATTATCTAGTATCACTTTAAAATTATCTCCTGTCTCGCTGTCCCTGTTTAAGGCACAGCATGAAAAAACACAGGGTGTAATGAAAGGGAGCTTCACTCCAGCACCAAACTGCAGCAAAGGTAGGGAACTTTCTCACTGATTTCAGTTTAACTTTTGTCTGCCTATAGTGGATGTTAATTTGAGATTGCAGCTGATTCCACAGCCTGCACAAGGACCCCACACAACAGAGACAGAGAATCTGCAAAACTCGTCAAAAGCAAATAAAAATGGCATGGACACAGCTGGGACTGACACGGGGTTGTGCAGACATGGTGTTATGTGTGAAAATGGGGAACTAAGGTCCAAGTTCCCAGGTAATCCATGCTTTAAAATGTTTCAAGTGTCATTCTGGGGGCCTAAGAAGTAATCTACTTTCAGGCACCACAAAGCTTAGCTGAAGTTCTGGCTTGAACAAGGAAGCATTTTTTTTCAAGTAATTTTTGGCTAAACAACCATTGGCGCAACAAAAGCAGTAATTCCCAAATGGAGCAACTCAGCATCAGTGATGTACTGTCCAGAGAAAGCAGCACAGCCTTTATATACTCAGTAGAAAAAAGCAGCTCAAGAGTTTATTACAATTTTTGATACATCAGAGATGTCATTAATAATATTTAAAATATGTAACAAAGAAAATGCTCTTTACTAGTTGTAAAGATGGGCCCGTGGTTAGGGCAGGTCAGAGCTTCCTTCACGGGAGTTAGAAGATCACTCCCATCCCACCCATCTTCTTGAATTAATTAACATTAAAACTATGAGTTTACAAGACAAGACATGCTACATAAAAATCCGATTAATTTGAAATCACTGAAAAATTGTCCATTGCTTTCAATGAGAGAAGGTTTTTACCTAATATTTCTAACTGACTTTTATAAAATAGGGTTAAGGAAGAACTCAAGGGCCGTCCTATTTCTCCTCTTGCCACAAGGCAGGACCAACTATGTCCAATGTCAGTGCTAATGGATGTTTGTCCAACTGGTCCTGAAAGGGCTGCAACACTTTAATAGCACCTTGACCTCTGCTGCCATTTTCACCTGTCCAGAGACAGCAAAAGAAAAAGAGCTTTTATTGCCAACTCTGCCAGGATTTTTGACTGTTTTTTAAAGAACCAGTGAGGATTTTAACATCTGATGTCTTATGATCTGCTAAAGGTAGAAACTAACACTACCCACCCCCAGGGAGTTTTACCATTATTTATTGACATCATTCCCTTTAATCTCGTCTTGAGGTATCTGACATGAAATCAGGTCATTCTGATTTCCATCTTGTCTTTTTTCCCACCATTTCAGTTCTGGTTTCATTTCAGTGGCTGCCCCAGAACCAAGTTAAAACTAATGCTTTCCTTTATCTGCAGACCTGTCAGTCTTTCAGCAGCGCAGCATAAAGTGTGTAACTCTAATTCTAGGAGTGCAATGCCAACCACTATAATTATGTTGGCAATGTGGAAAGGCAGGCAGGCAACAGAGCAGTTAACAACCATGCAGGATGGAGCCTTAGAGGGGCAGGAAGAGAAGGACAGATGGTCAAAACAAGAAATATTTAAATCTAGTCCTTGCAGAAGAGAAGTTCCATGGTTTGATTATGCTTCCAGAAAGAAATATCACCTGTCATTTACTACCCTTTGCCGGCAACCCAGTGCTCATGGAAAGAAAGTGGGGTCTTTGCTTTTCTTTCAAGTTCTGGATTGCACTCAGAAATCGTAAAACACAGCTCCTCATTGACAGGAGACTCAAAATACACCCCTTGCATCCCCTGAAACTACAGGAAACCTGCCCACAGCTGCTCAAAACACAATTATGGTTTAAAATAGGAAACAATAGGCAGGAGGATTAGCATTTACAGCTGGTATTTCTGTACAGCTGGTATTTCTGAACATAAAGGTCTGAGGCAGATGCTCACATGTAGCAGTTGGGGAACGAGAGGTGAGTTTCCCATGCATTCTCTCTCATTCCAGGGTATACCGTGCATTAAGCTTTCACAATAAGTTGGTTTTTTTTTTTTTTTTTTTTTTTTTTAAAAACCTTCTAAAAAAANNTTTTTTTTTTTTAGAAAACCTGCTACATAGAATCCAAAAGCAAACAGACACAATTTGCTGTTCACAAAGTATGTGAGAAAAGGCTTGGTACTTGTAGTCTGCACTTAACCCTTACCAAGGGTTTTATTCCCCAAAAATGAACACTTTGCAGTCTTTACCAGTGAAAGGCAAGACAAACCACATTTTCAGCCAAGCCATAAGATATGTACTCTCATAGGTAATCACCAAATCTCCTGATGTTATAGGATCTCAGCTTTGCACATGGGACAAAGCTGATTGATGCTGTGAGACACCAGCAGTGGGCTCCTCTCAAAGAGAGTGTCACTGGGGAGGTGGGAGGAACACAGCAGGGCTCTGGAATGAGGATGTCAGGCTGCTGGCAGGAGAAGCCCTTACACGCTACTTGCAGGAAAAACAGCAGCTGAGAGGCTGGGATGGGGAGCCTGCCGAGGGACCGGGACTGTTGCTGGGACATACGACCCATGGCGATGTGTTTTTAGCATCTCCTCAGTATCTGTGGCTTTGAACTTCCTCAGGAATTTGATAGGAATCATTGACACTCGAAATCAGGTTCCTGGCAGCAGGAAAGCTCCTTCTGCTCACTGCTGCCTAAAGAATAGGTTCCTGAAGGCATTGTTGTAGTTTTTGTTGAAAGCAGTGTAGATGAGTGGATTAAAAAAGGAATTTGAATAGCCCAGCCATAGAAAAATGCTCTTCCAAATGGGTGGGATGTCACAGGAGCAGAGTGGGTTGATGAGCTCTGTGATGAAGAAGGGGATCCAGCAGAGCACAAAGACCCCGATAAGGATGCCCACCATGAGGGCAGCTTTCTTTTCCTTCTGCTCTCTCCACGTGTCTCCGTCCGTCTGGAACGTCACAGTGGCATGACGGACAGTGAAGACCATCTGTGGCTGCTGGGCAGCTTCTTTTACCTGCCAAACACAAACACAAGTTGCACCATAGGTACCTCAGCCAGGTGATCCCACACAGCAGGTACAGAGCCAAACTGTGAGTGGGGGCCAAGGCTCCAGGGGAAACCCAGGCCATCCATGTCACACTCTGACTAAGGGGAAAGTGGCTGTATAGGCTCTTCTAGGTGATGAAGACTGTTTTAAGTGAGACTAGAAACTAGAGAGAGAACTGAGGGTACGTGGGGTTGCTCACACAGCAGCACAATGAGATTATTTCCCCACTCACAATCTGATCAGCAGAACAGGCACACACCCACATGCTGTGCACAGAAGTCTGCTTACTTTCTCTAAACCCATTGAGTTTAAGAGTTCTTGGTAGGAGAGGAAAGAAAATCAGCACATTTTCTTCCTCCCTGCAAGAAATCTTTGCAGTGCAGTCACCGTGCCTGGGATGAACTGACACGATGCAGTCATGATTAGGAAAGATTTCCAAGGACATTCTGCACGTGTTTTCTCTGTCTGGGTAAATTCCCAGTGCCCCCCAAAGCCACAGGTGGTTGCCAGGATATTGTCCCCAGCAGACACAGCACCCCATCCATCCACGTTCTGGTTGCCTCCCCAGGGGAGGGATGGTGACCCCTTACTCACACAGGCGAGCACTGATTCAGCATTCCATGGGGGGACATGTGTGACTCACCGCTCGCCCACGTGGAGCCCAGGCTCACAATCTGTCCCAAAGTTGCTTTAGTAACACCTTGAGTGCTCACAGCTGGGGGCTCAGAGGGAGCCAACAGCCCGGGTTTGAGAGCTTTGCAGTCAACTTTCCCTGGGAAGGCCCCAGGATTCACATGGCTCTGGCGGGTCACTGGCCACTTGCACACTTTTGGTCTAAGTTTCCCCCACTTTTGCAAAGGCTTGGCTGCTGCCAGTGCAAAACACAACCAAGCTGACCTACCTCCAGTGCTTCTCGTGTGATGGGCGTGATGGAGTTGCTCTTGCGAGACCCGATCCGAAACTTGGCAGCCTTGTAGATCTTCCAGTACACAAAGAGCACCACGCAGAGGGGCAGGTAGAAGGCCCCAAAGGTGGAGAAGATGGTGTAGGAAGGCTCCTGGCTGACTTGGCACTCTTCACTGTCCTCTGAGTAAGTCTCTCCCCAGCCAAAGAGCAGCGGGGCCAGAGAGATGAAGGCAGAGAGTGCCCAGGTGAGGGCAATCATGATGTTGGAGATGCGGCGCCGGGTGCGGAGCGTGTACTCCAGGTGGCGGGTGATGGACCAGTAGCGGTCGAGGGCGATGGCCGTGACATTCCAGATGCTGGCAGTGCAGCACAGCACATCGAAGGAGATCCACACCTGGCAGAGCGACCGGCCCAGCCGCCACCGCCGCCCGGACAACTCGTGCACCAAGCTGAGGGGCATGACGAGGGCTGCCACCATCACGTCCGAGATGGCCATGGAGGCCACCAGGTTGTGGGGCACCCGGTGGAAACTGCGCACGCGGAGGATGGTGGCCAGGACCAGCCCGTTCCAGAGGAACGTGGCCACCACCAGCATGGCCAACAGGGTGAGGACCAACACGCTGAAGACGGAGAGATGGGCCGGGCCGCCCTCGGGGCCGGCGGAGGACCCGCTCCTGTTGCCGGTGTCCGGCGTCGCATCGGCGAGGCAGCTGAGGTTGAGCGGGCGCTCCATGCCGGGCTGCTCCGCGCTGCTCCGCGCTGCTCCGGGCTGCGGCGGCGGCGGGAGGCGCCGCGCCGGGAG
>VZTJ01000991.1:627598-645690 GCA_013397795.1 Orthonyx spaldingii | reverse complement strand
TGCTGCTTAGTCATGTCCGTGCGCGGGTCGGAACCGGCGCCGGGCCGAGCGGGAGGGCAGAGCCAACGGCCCCGGCTGTCCCTGCCCGGGTCCTGCCGCCCCTGCCCGGCCCCTGCCCCTGCCCCTGCCCCAGCCCGCTTCCCGCTGTCCTTGCCCTGCCCGCTGCCCAGGCACCGTGCGGAAATCAGCCCCGGCTTTGTCTCGGGGCGGCTTCTCCCCCTCGGGGCGTATTCCGTACCAGCCGCGGAAAGTTCGCATCCCTGTGAAATTGTCCCTGGGCTCCTCTAGAAATGTGTTAGTGCGGCGCCACGGGAATTTCCCAGCTCCCAGGCAGGCTACAGGCTGCACCCAGCAAACCTGTTTGTAACCCCGGTTATTCTGCGTAGGGGCAATGTGGCGGGGCATTATTTCTTTGAGAACTTCTGTGCTGGCATTTCCTAACTTGTTAGCAATTGTCGGGCCTTTTATTAGAAATAATCATTCACTTGACTGCTCTTATTAATTGTTCATTTAATCACATTAGCCATTAATGAAATGCTTGAGCATTTCTCCTGGTTTTTAGCACACTGATTGTGATGAGCACTGGGATGCTGGGCTTCATAGCAGAAGTCAGAATTTAATCCCACCGAGCAGGGTTCCCTGTGCCCCAGCTCCATGCAGGGATGCCGGCCAGCTCCAGCCCACAAGCCTGGGATGGCACCCAGGCAGGGCTGGGCTGGTGCTGCCACTCTGCTTCTCCAGAAGGTCCTGGGATAACAGGACCAAAGAGCTTTTGGGTCAGACACGAGAGGTGAGAGGCCAGCAGACACTAACGAGGGGCACACGGTTTGCATCTCTTGGGGGAGAAGGACGGAAGGAAGGGCATCGGTGTTAAGATCAGGTGACAATGACATTTACAGGTGAACTGCAGTTTGAGAGAGTTGGGGAGAAGACACAAACAGAGGAGGTGTTCAGGGACTACCCCATGCAGTCCATGCTCGTGGTATGTGGAGGGTAAAACCAAACTGGTGCTTCCTCCTGCCTCTCCTTTATCTCTCTGGAATTTTTAATGAAAGCAGCGAGTAACAATAACAAGAGGTAATGAACAAGATGTTTTCCAGTTCTGCTACTGGTTCCTCCCTGCTACCAAGGGAAATGCAAAGCAGCAGATCCAGAACAGGTCCAGGACAATGTTCTGGTGGAACGAGATCTTCCCTGTGTGGATTCATTCAGTGCTGTGCTACTCATTCCCAGAGCCAGGGATCTGACCTGTTGTAGTACTGGAACAGATGTAGCCTTAGAGACTATATCATACTTTTGGAAATAAACTGCCATCTTTTGGGGGGAGAAATTATTATTTTATCTTTTATGCACAAGAATACTGACACTTTTGGAATGAGTAGGTTTTTTACTTACAACTCAAAGGACAAATCGTGTTTGCAGGCTTTCATAAAGCCTCTTGATTTAAAATTCCTGGTTTGTAAGGTGCAAGACATCCTTGACTGTCACTGTATTGATCAAAACACTTAGCAACTGCCAGGACTGAGAGCTTTTTGTTGCATGGGCTCTTCCCAGAAAAAACTATGACCCAGAATTAATAGAATCAACTGCAAATTATGAAATATGTGCTCCTGAAAATAGATTATTATTTTTTGTTTCAGGAACAAATAGACAAAAATTACATTTAAAGGGAAATGAAAATAAAATGTATTACATCTAAAGAAGTAAAACTAGATTATGTTCTCATGAAAAATCATTAGGACTTTCATTATCTTACTTACTCGACTTTAAAAAATATATATTGGCAGATGCTGGAGTTGAATGGGTCAGTTGAGAAACAGAGATGTAGACAAATAAATATTTATGTGTGTGTGTGTGTATGTGTATGTGTGTATATGGAAATGCAAAGGTCTGCACCTGGGATGGAAGAGGCCTATACAAAAGTACAGGCTGGGAACCGACTGGGCAGACAACTTTATTGAGAGGAGGACCTGATGGGTCTCTTGGACACATCCTGGAGCAGGACCATCCTGCCCTATATGAGCAAGATTGTGGCCATCAGGTTTAGGGTTATAACTCTTTCTCTCTATCCAACAAACCTTGGAATTATATGTGCAGTTTGGGGTTCCTCACCGGGGGAAGCCCAGTCAAAGGTAATCAGGGTGATGAGGAGACTCTTGTATGGTGTACAAAGACAGGAAGAACTGAGTTTATCACTCTTAGAACGAGAAGGTTAGGGGGAAAATCTTACTGCTGTCTCCAGCTGCCTCAGGGGTGGAAAGCAAACTCTCCTTAGAGGTGCACAGCGATCAGATGGGGTGCAATGAGTGAGCCTCACAACAGCAGGTGCTGACTTGGGGGTGTTGGTTGATGAGGAGCTCAAGGTGAGCTGGCAACGTGCTCTGGCAGCCCAGAAAGCCACCCGTGTCCTGGGCTGCAGCACAGGCAGCGGGACCAGCAGCTGGAGGGAGGGGATTGTGCCCCTCTGCTCCAGTCTTGTGGGGCCCCAGCTGCAGTGCTGCATCCAGCTCTGGGTCCTCCAGCACAGGACAGACATGGAGCTGTTGGAGTGTGTCCAGAGGAGGCCATGAAGATGCTCAGAGGGCTGGAGCACCTCTGCTGTGAAGACAGGCTGAGAGGGTTGGGGTTATTCAGCCTGGAGAAGAGAAGTCACTGAGGAGACCTTATGGCACCTTGCAGTACCTAAAGGGGCTACAGGAGAGCTGGAGAGGGCCTTTTTAAAAGGTCATGGAATGATAGAACAAGAGGCAACAGCTTTAGGATGATGGAGGGTAGGTTTAGATTGGATTAGGCTAGCATTAAATTGGAAGAAATTCTTTCCTGTGAGGCTGGTGAGACACTGGAACAGGTTGCTCAGAAAAGTTGTGGACGCCCCATCCCAGAAAGTGTTGAAGGCCAGGCTGAATGGGGCTCTGATCTAGTGGAAAGTGTCCCTGCCCATGGCAGGGGGCTTGGAACTGGTTGATGTTTCATGTCCCTTCCTGCCCAAACCATTCTATGATTCTATATTCCAATTAGAAATTAGGAAATAAATAATCAAAGAGGCTGTGAAATCTCCATCCTTAGTGACATCCAATATTGAGCTGGACAGCGCTGTGAGTGACCTGATCTGACTTTGAAGTTAGCCCCTCCTTAATGGGGTTTGGACTGGGTGATCTCCAGAGGTCATTTCCAACCTGTGTCATTCCACAATTCTGATTCTGCATTCTTTAGGCGTGTTGGCTGAATGCATCAGTTTCTGGAGGTGACTAAATATTGTTATTTTTAAGGACAAAATGCTGTTTACTTTACACAGATTAGTAAAACCATTCATTTTCTCAGAACTGTTGATATTTATGAAGCAAGCAGGAGGCTGGGATCTTTAGTGAGCGGATAATGCTTGTGGAATGATCACATCTGTGAAAGGCTCTGAGAAAAAGATCTGTATTACAAAGTCAGGATTATCTCACATCTTCACTGACAGAGCCACAGGAATTAAAAGTGACAGGACTTCCCTGGATTTAGCAGCATCCCCTCCAGTAAAGACATTAAATACTGCTTGCTACTAAATGCCATTTACTGGAGGTACCTTTCAATTCAAAATATGTATCTGATGGTTGGAGGTTAGGAGGGAATTCACAATGTCATCAGTGCCACTGCCTAAATGCACATCCAAGTATTATCTACGCCTGGGAGAAGGGTGAATGGATTTATATTGTTAATGTCTATGCAGATCTTTTGAACCTCTGCCCTTATAACTGGCAGAAAAGGGAGAGGAGAAGGCTCAGGAGGAGTTTTTGCTGGGCATGCTCAATGAATGAATGAGAATTTCAGTCTACAGGGTAGGTGGAGCTGCTAGGTTATACAAGGATTAAAGGAACACATATTCTCACTGTGTGTATACACCACTACTGAAAGCTGTGCTCAGTTGCCAGCCAGACTGCTCAGTAAGTGTGCATCCTGTCACAGCAGTTTCTAAACCTCAGGTATTCATCACTTAAATTTCATTTAATTTTCAACTCCTCAGTCCAGCCTCACACCACATCCAGCCCTGCTTTTTGAACACACTTGCAGACCACCCAATCCTCTCCTATTGTGAAATGGTCAAACATGACCACAGTAAAAATGCACAGTAAACAGACCGTGAGGTTGTTCTCAGAGCCCACCCTTAGTTCGGATGCCACTCTGGTCTTCTGAAAATAAGGTCATAGAATCATAGCATGGTTTGGATTGGAAGGAACCTTAAAGACCTTCTAGTTCCAACCGAGGCAGCCAAGGTTCAAAGCATCGACGCTCAGGCTACGAGCTTGGATCACGATGCTTCGTAGCTCATGTAAGTATTTCCACAGCCAAGCAGCTGGCTGCTCTGGGTAGCTCTCCCTCAGGTTTCTGGTGTTGCAGCTGGTTAATAATCACATATTTACTGGAGCATGGACCTACATGAGGTTATCTAACGTGCCAGCCAAGGGCCACAGCTGGAGTCAGCCTTTGTCTCACAGTAACATGTAATTACTTACTTCAAAGTGGAGCAATTCCCTGACTATGAAGCAGAGATTAATCCTGCTGTGTATTAGTAGGAGACTCGGTAGGATGGTGGGAGTACCTTGGAGCAAGAACAAGGAGGACCTGAGTGCCCCACACCCCCACAGTGTCCCACTGACTGACCTGTTTGCCAGATCAGGTTCTCTTTGTTCGAATGCTTATGAAGAACTTTGAAAAGTCTTTCTGTCTTGGGACAGAAATTAAAACAATGAGTTGAAATCCTGTTGGCTTTTTATCTGTATGATTGGAAAACTATTCCTCAGGCAGGTCTAATCCAGTTTAGGGCAGACAAGTTTTCCTTTAGGAAGCCACCAACTGAATGACTCATCCCATCCAGCCACTTGCTCCCCTCCTAAGTGGGGAGGAGAGTTGGGGAAAAAAAAGTGGACCTCATGGATTGAAATAAGAACAGTTTAATAATTGAAACAATAATAATGATACTACAGATAGTACTAATGAAAAAAAGAGGAAGAGGGAATGAAATCGAAGAGATGCAAGGGATGCACAACAGAATTGCTCAACACCAACTGATGAATGCCAATCCTATCCCTGAGCAGCAATCAGTGCCCTCAGCCAACTCCCTCCAGTTTGTATACTGGGCATGCTGTTCTGTGGTGTGGAATATCCCTGTGGTCAGGTGGGGTCAGCTGTCCTGGCCATGTCCCCTCCAGGCTCCTTGTGCTCTTGTTTGGTGGCAGAGCACAGGAAACTGGTAAGTCCTTGACTTAGAGTAAGCACTGCTTAACAACAAATAAAGCATCAGTGTGCTATCAACATTATTCTCATCCTAAATTCAAAAACAGCCCTGTACCAGCTACTTAAAAGAAAATTACTGTATCTGACTCAAAACCAGGACAGTAACTTCAGTGACATAACTAAAATGTTGTTTAATTCTGCAACAGGAACAAAGCAGAAGAAGAAGAAAAGCTGTTCAACAGCTCTTGCCTTGCCTAGAGCATGGTCCTCTCTTATGTAAAGTTAGTGGTGTCTCAGTGCTTGTGTCTTTTGAATGTGGCCACAATCCCTTTGGCCTAAAGCAGGATGGACTCTGGCACCTTGCATTGCTGTGTCTGTCTCAGTAAATGCACTGCCAGGAGTGCTTATCTGTCCTCTGCCCAAGATGAATTAACTCCTGCTGGAATTAAACCCTTTGTTCTTGCATAGTGAAAAATGTGTTCATGGTCAGAGGACCAGCTGGAACCTAACTTAATAAAGTCTGAGGGCAACTCCCACATCATTCACTGCCGCAGTTAAAGTTCCATTCTGGGTAAAGAAATGAAATGTAAATAATTTTATCTCTTCTTTCATACCTTAAGGGACGACATTAATCATCTGTGTAATTTCAGGGGAGTCAGCAGAGTTATGCTAGGCATCATATTAACTTTTAGTCAAAGGGTCTTTGCAGTGAGCAGTTATGACAGTAATGCAATAACTTGGAGCCTGCCTCAGGGGGTCCTGCCCTCATAAGGCATCTGCAGTTTCCATTTATGACTCTGGTGGTAGCAAACACTTCACACATACATATACCAGCACCTGTGATCTCTGTTACTCACAGTCAGTCCCTGAGAAGTAAGACTTTCTCTGGACTCTGGTGGACTTGGTGTCTACAGGTGGCTTACAAACCACAACAGAAAATTATCCATATTTCTGATTAAAAAAAAGTTTAAAAATATCAAAATATACCATACTTCTGGGAGTACAGGGTATCCTGCAGTTCTGTGAATCATCCAGAATAACAGGGCCATAGAAAAATAAGAAACTGTGCGTGGGAAGAGTAGGTAAATCTAACTTAATACTGAGCTTTGGCAATCAAAGCTGCCAATGCAAGCTGTCAGGGCTCTGCCAGGGAGACAGATGGCACGATGACAGCAAATGGATGGGTCTGTAAAACTCAATTACCATTTCAGTTCAGACCCTTTTTCTGTATGCCAGGTTGTGGAAGAGGTTTGTTTATCTTGAGCTTTATGCATTGTGACAGATAATTTGCATAGGTGTGAAGCTGTAGGGAAGGCTGTTACAGTGTGAGGCTGAACATGAGTTTTTCTGTTGTGTGGTGTTTTCCAGGTTACCTTTCTGCTGCCTTGCAGGTGGCAGGTTTCTGAACCTTTATTTACATAAATCCATCCATAGTTTGGAAATGTTCTTTCAAGCTCCAGAGGCAAAACGTTTCAGGATTCCTTTACCGTTAAGAACAGAAATCACTCAAAACTGTTTTCTGGGCCAGAAGTTCTCCAGCTTTTCTTCATACACCTCCTTTCACCCCCATGACACTCCCTTTGACCCCCTTGTCAGTGTGTTTCCATGCCCATTGGGAAAACCCCCTTGCATTGGCTGGAGTACCTTATTCCCAAACCTCATCTCACTTTAGCATTCAAGACTGGTTTTGTTGTTGTACCTGGTTGGTAATGGGTGCAAAAATTAAACCACTGCTGCCATCATCAAGGGATATCTTTTTCTTCTTCCACTCCAGCCTGATTTCTTTATAAGTTTTTGGTTGCTGCCTTCTTTCCTGGAGATCTCCAAACAGCCACAGCCACATTCCAGCTTCCCAAAGGAAGCACTGGCATAGCTGTACAGCTTTCTCAGCTTGGGTACCAGTGATGAGCGTCTCTGATTTATATTCACATGCTGCTTCCTTCCAGCTGTGGAATATTTTCTTCCCCCTGATTATTTGGCCTAGCTGGGTGTTTCCCTGCCCCAGCCTGCCCAGGTCACACAGATCAGCAGAACTGCTCCTAATTTAAGTCAGGTAAATTCCCGGTATTTTCAAGCCATGCAATATGGCAGGCCATTAGAGAAAATAGGAAAGCTGTGGAATTTTGCTTATTTATATTTCATATCTGTGTTGCTGTTTAAGTGAGTGAGAGGTTCATACAAATGAGAGGAACTATTTACAAGTTAGAAAAAGTCAGATGGGAGGATGTGACCACACACTTTCTGTCTGCAGCTAAAATGAGTCTGCTCCCATGTCTTTGTAAGAAAAGTACTTGCACATGTCTCCTGTAGGCAGAGAAAGAGCTTGCCCCTGGATCATGGGCATGACAGCAAACTTTTCCAGCTATTTGAACAAAGGCAACCATTTTTAATGGTCCCCAAACATCATTTCCCTCATAGAATTTGACATTATCATGTTAGAAATATTTTGGTTTGGTCCCTTCTACCACAGCAAGCACCTGATCAAGCAGTCTTCTTGCTACTGCTATAAAATTTTCTGAACCCATGGGATGGAAGTGGTTGTATAAATGTGTCTAAATGTCTCTCTGTTTTTCACAAGGTTTTTTATTAGTAGCATCATTATTTTTAACAACCAGTATTCACTGCTATAACAGCAAAGTGTTGCCAGACCTTTCTTAATTGTCTGGCACTGCATTTTATTAAAAATAGTGGATTTTTTTCTGGCTGCTGATCTGTGAGTCAGGGTTGGTAGACTGTAGCTCAGAGGTGGTGGCCCAGTGGTGTGTGAGCTGCAGCAGCTCCCTGGTGTCTCATGTTCAGCTCCCACTTTGGGGACATGATGTGTGACACTGGGAGAGCTGGTGGTGGGGAAACCTCTCCAGCAAGAGGGGCTGAGGCAGCATCTCTGAGTGACCCTGGGCTACAGCTGGGTGCCTAAGGCCAGCATCTCTGAGTCACCCTGGGCTACAGCTGGGTGCCCACCCGTGCCTTGTCACACAGTGAAGCCACCGGGCTTGGAAGGAGCTTCTGGCATCTGCCACCACTGAGTTTCTCCTTTCCTTTTGGAGCCCTTCCCTCCCTTTCTTCAGGTGTCTCCAGGTGGATGCAATGGTTGATGTAATTCTTGTCCCTGAAAGGCAGGGGCCTGGTTGGATGTGGTCAGCTGGTGGCTCCTGTAAGCTCATCTTGTGTAGTTGATTTTTCTACCTCTTCTCTGGCTATCTTCTGCTTTCAGATTTTGACTGAAGCTTTTTTTTCCTGATTTTATCAGGATTTTGGTGTAAGTTTAGTAAAAATTTTCCATTTTAACCCTACTGAATTATTCAGGGTTTCACACAAGCATACTTAACGGGGTGTCTTCATTAAAGTCATCTGCACAGAAGGTGGCTTATGTATTTAAAATCTGAATTTCATTTTGGAAACAAAGAAATCACTGGTTTTTGAAAGGACTCCTCATCTGACCTGATAAAGCTTCAGAACCTTCTGGGCAGACTCTCAGTGTCCTTCCTCCTCTCCACATTTCAGCATCTCCATTGTATTCTCCTGTCTCTCCTTTCTTCTGTGTTTTCCTGAGCACTGGAATAGTTAACATAGGCAGCTTTTATTACATCACCACTAGCAACTGACTTGGCAGTAGGGTTATAAAGGGAACTGTGTAACCATGACCAAGAATTCAATAGGAAAAAAACGCAAACCCCACCGTCTTTTTCATGTTTTAAAGCCTTCCATCCAACATTCACACCTATGACATCTCCTGTCCCTTGGCTGTGACTCTTAGTGGTAGTCTCAGCCTTGCAGAGCTGCCCAGTGAGAGGCCTGCCCCATTAAACACCACATTACAGCCTCAGATTAATGACAAGTGTTAAAAATGAGCATTATGGGTTGTGGAGAACCACAGCAGGTTCGTTAGGGTGCATCTTGCAAACAATTACTGATAAACAACCAGCTGGACTGTTCTGCAGAGTTGAGGGTTACTGTACAGGCTAAGGCTGTGCAAACAGAGTTAGCCATCCATATGCCTAGCATTTATTATAAAAATTTATGGCAGCTGCTTTCTGTGAATGTCAGTGAAATAGGTGAGGAAATAGATTTTCTGAAGCAATCTATGGCTCTGGATGAATCTCTTCCATTCATTCCAAGGAGAATTATTATTTTGAAACGTAATAAGTTTTTTTTAAATATTAAACTGTAAAATGTAGACATCTAAATCCTGTGGATGGCTTAGTATATCTCAAAAAGACATCCCTATCTGAAACAAGCTTTATCTGAATAATAATACTCCTCTACTGTCTTTTATATCCTTTATCCTTTTGAGTGAAGAGAGACACTTTTGCTGTACGAAAGCAAGACCAGTCTCCAAGGTATGTTCAGTAAGCAATCAAGGCAGCCTATTATGAGAAATTACCCTGCACAAATTTAGATACAGTAAATGATGACATAGATCCTTCTGTTCTTGTTGGCTTAAAATGTAAAGGGAGTTAGGCCCACCTCCCTGCACGTTTCTCTTCCTCCCCTTGCACTGAGCCAGAGCAGGGGTGTGCACACAGAGCCAGAGAGGGTGGGTAACCTTTTGGTACTTGCCAGCTGGATTATTTGTGACTGTGTGGGTCGGCTCCCAGCACGCAGGAGAACCACGTGGTCCTTGGGCCCTTGTGGGGAGAGCGGAACCTCCCGTGTCCTGTGATGGACCGAAATATTTGCATTGATTAGAGCCCACTTTGATGCTGTTATCTTTTCATCATTATGAGCACTGTGTGAATCATAAATTATGAGCATGTACTGTACAGCACAGGATGTGCAGGGCACTACAGCTTGATGGTGGCCATGTCAGCCTTTGGGACGTGGCCAGTGGGGCATTTTTAAGCTGGGCTTATTTCAGGAACTCATCCTCACTTATGACTGTTTACTTTCAAGTATGTGCTTTAGCTCTATACAAATGAGCAGGGTTTGAGGATATGCTGAAAGCTAAGAATGGGGTTTTGAAGCATCCCTGACTCAGAGACAAAGCTTGGGAAAATTGTCACAAAATTTTGAGGCAAAAAGATCAGACTGTAGAGAAATGTAACTACAGGGAAGTCCCTTCCCTTTTAGGAAAAAGGTGTAGAAATGTATCCAGTTCTCTGAATGCAAACAACACTAAGGAAAATACTATACTACACATTTAGAATGAATTAAATCAATTCACAGCCATCCAGCCACAGAGAAAAATAATGTAATTGTAACTGAGCAGCAAAATGGTTCTGCCTAATAGTTAAACATCAGTGAGCTCCACTGTGTCTAATAAAATGCAGATCTCATTATCTGTTTGTTATGTGCATCGAGAGATAACTGTTCAAGTTGAAAAGTATAAAAATTTGATTTAATTCAGTGACATTTTGGATACAACAGGGTCAGGTTGGTCTTATAACAAATAACAGCTTGGGGCATGTGGAAAGGAGTGTAATTGAAGATAAGGCTCTAGCAAGATGAGTGGAAAATGTAATAAGAGTTCAAGGATACATTAAACAAATGCACCCTGGCCCTCACGCAGTAATCACCTACGTGTGCCATAAGGCAAACAGCAAATGTAATTGACTCCCTGAAGGAAGATCATTACAGCTTTGGTGCTTGCTGCCTCATGCCACGATTTCTTCTTCCATTCGCAACACTGAGAATTCAGATGTGGGAAGTCCTGGGATCCTGAGGCTGCTCTAATTTATGTAGGGAATAGAGCCAGCTCTGAATAAACCCCGAGACCTTTTTGATGGCTTCTTCAAAGATTAAACTGGTATTTGTGAGTATCTGCCACGGTGTCAAAGATGAAAAATGACCAACATTGACATGAATATGGCAGAAGCCTCAATGATGAAGGAGGAAGATGGTCCTTTAAACACACAGGAGAAGTAACAAGTTTGGCTGTGCTAGGCCAAAATAAAAAGAAACCATTTCTTTGCAGCCTGGTGTCTTGAAGGGGTTCAATGTGATCACAGTTACTTCCATGTGGTATGGCACTTGTCCCATTTCCCCAATTCCTGGGTGTTTTTAACCATATCGGACTGGACTCTAGAGGTATCAGGGGTAGGGGAGGGTTGAAGGACCTTACTAAACACTGAAGGAGCCACACTGTGAACTTAAACCTTCCTTGTCCTCAGCCAGTTCACAGAGGAGTTAGCCCTGGAGACATAAATGGATTGTAGGCTCTCCTGGTTCAGAGATCCATCTGCTCCTGTTGTGGGAGCTCTAGCATATCACAGAGTTATCTTTCAACTAACGAACACATTTGGGGGCTTACAGAGCCTTTATTTCCTTGAGAGCTTCCTGTAAGCAAAAAAGAGAATTAGATGCAGAACAGGCCTGGGAGTATAAGCAGTATGCCTGAATTTGTCCTCAGCTTAGGCTATAATGAGAAAGTCCTGACAGTGACACCTGTTTGTCTGAATCCCAACTCCTGGTTAGTACTCAATAGCTCAGATCAATAAAACAGACATACTCTAGATACCAAATCAATCACTTTTTTTTTTCATTCAAGAGTGGCAGACAATTAGGGGCTTAAGTAACAAATGTCTCATAATGTTTCCTGCCCGGCATACTAAAGAGTTCTAGATATCAATCTCTAATTGATTAAGATGGCTCCGAGGTCCTGTTAAGATTGATCAGTTCAGAGCAGCAGTGGATTCATCTCTTGGTGTCTTCAGATTAGGACTCAATATTACCTTAGCTCAGAGAAGGAGTATTTGGGGTGAAATTTAAGGGCAAATTATAAGAAAAACTGACTGGAAGACCTACTGGTTTCTTCTGGCCTCGAGGCTGTTATAAAAATGCTGTCAGAACATATTTTTCAAGAATGTCAGTGTAAGTTTTTCATCTCCTTTAAAAATATGTGAGAAATAGAAATGAGGTTCCTTCCACAGAAAAAGAAAGTGGGAGTTCAGCAACAATAACTACTTGTCTGCATAGTGCAGTCACATCCCTGTCTAAGCACAGGGAGCTTCCCAAAGCTGCAGACACAAACATGACAAATACATTCAGCTTCTCTGTTTGTACCATATCACAGGCAGATCACTTTGTCTGTCAGTGCCTGCATTTAAGGTTGTGCAGGCACCTGTCTTTCAGCCTTCCTGAAAATGCTTCCCTAAGCTTCAGCATTTGGGAAGGCCATAAAGCAGAAATGTGCTTCCAGACTGGGGCTGCACAAACAATGGAATGATCAATTCTGCTCCCAGTGCTCCATGTGGAGGGTTAATCTAAGTGGTCTTCTGGCTTTGCACTCGTTAAGTTGGAGGAACTGCTCTGAAGATGATGCAGTTGCTGTGAAAATACGTCAGCAATGAAATATTTGTCATTGGTTTTAGCACTAAGACCCCATGGCTACATAGGAATTTCCCTGGTGGCACAGGTGGGCTCGTGTAGCCGCTGCCCTCTGTCTCTGCTGCAGAACAGGAGCCCTGAGTCACTGCCTGCACCGAGCCAGCACGGGGTTAACTGAGTCACCTTTAATAGACAGTTCCCAGAATGATCAGCACAGGGCACCCCCGGGACTCTGGAGCTTCTGTGTGAGCACCGTGACACATCCTCAGGCAAGTGTCTTCTGTCCATTCCTCTTTCCAGATGAGTAAAGGAAATATTTAACTATCTGGACAACATATGGAGAGAGAGCAATGTGATGTCAGTGTGTGTGTCAGTGTTTTATCAGCACAGATTTAGGGTTTTCACTCTACTCATAAGCACAAAGCCATAAATGAATGCTGGAGATCATCTCAGAGCAGTGCCCAGGCTCACTCTTCTCACTGTTCTGTAATATGCTCTGCAATGCCACCAACTTCAGTTGCCTTCTTCTGCATTTGTGCATTAATAATGTAAAAACAAACACAAGTGTTAGTGTTCTTTGAATAACGTAAAATAGATTTGGCACAAATAATGCCAAGTTTGCTCATTTCTAGAAAAATTCATTTTAGTAACTCCATGTTTCATTAGCTTTTTTCCAGCCTGCATGAATGAAAGCCCAGGCTCAAAGGCAAATTTTCATTCTCCATTGTTTCACTGATACTAATTTACCCAAATGGAAAGCCTGTAAATGATGTAAATCTTGACAGAGGAGCTACAGAGAAGGGCTACAGGGATAATTACCCACCATGTTTCACAAACATTTTTTCTCAAACTCAGAAAATACATAGCAATTGGTAGGTGCCCTAGTTGGAGCAGAAACAAGGACTTCTCTTGAGGTGCAAAGAATGGAGTCTATAAATTATAGTATCGCATTTTAAGTGTGGCAAATTATTTGTTCTTTCCCAGAACACTGGGAAGACTTGCATTCTTCTTTCCTGGTGCAATACAATCAGGTCCAAAACTCATTAAGAAAGTGTTGCAATGTTTTATATACGTATTTGTATATGTATATGTATAAGTAGGTGTATATATATATATATATATCTGTAATTTATATAGAGGTGGTTATTGGCAGTCTGAGGGAAAGATAGAAAGAATTTATTTGTAAAGGTGAATGAACCTTTCACATTCCTTGGCAGGTAACACAAAGGAGTGTATCTCTTCTATTAACACTATGTCTCACTTCTGACAAAAAATGACCTTACATTAAGATGTGCTAAAGAGCATTCTCCCCTCTGCTCTTTTATGCACAGCTAGTAAAGGTATAACTTGCTACTTGGCACTTGCAAAAAAAAATAAGTTGTAACTATTATATTAAAAATGAAAACTGTCAAGCAATGACAAGGGATTCTCAGTGCAGTTCTGGAATTAGAAGAGAATTGAAAATGAAACTACCAGTTGCAAGGGAGTCTTTTAGGATTCGGTGTTGCTGTACAGATAGTAAGAAAGTTTTTAATTATAAATCATATTTGCCATTGCAAGTAGTCCCACTGAAGGAAAGAGGAAAAATGCATAGACAGCTCAAGCCAAAACAGAGCCCTCTGTGTACCTGTTTTGCACATTTTTATTCAGATTAAAAAAGCAGATTCTTATTCACATTAAGAAATGGGAATGGAGATAATGCAGGCTGCCTTCTGGGACTTTCAACAACTTTCCAGGCACAATTGAAACTAACATCAGCTTTCTGTAGTACATCGGGTACTTTGTGAAGATATATTTTTTTGGAAAAGTAACATCTAGAGAGCCAGCTGCTACCAAACAAGTATGTATTATTAACAAAGGGCCCAGAAAGCCTTCTGCTCACTGGAGTAAAACAAATATACAATTTAATCTAAGCTCCGAGTTTAATTAACTACAGGATAAAAAACCCAAGCTGTTGTTTTTTCACGAGCAATTACGCCTAAATATGATATTGTAGGTGTGTATGAATTTTTCATATAATCATTTGTGCACACAAATAAGGCATTTATGTAAGCAAAGACTAATTGTCTGCACAAATCTTGTCAGCTCGGTGGGCTTTCACCTCGTGCAAGCAACACCCATTACAAAAATGTAGATCACTTTGCAGTTTTTCTGGAAACATGCTCATAAAGTTCTGTGTTCTCTCATAGTGAAGAGATCAGAGGTGTGTTTCTAGCACAGCCAATGCACTGTTCACATCGTTGTGGACTCTGGTGATGACATCCACGTGCACATGGCCAATGTCACATCACACTCAGAGTGCTCACACCAGGGGCCTGGTCCTGCTCTGCCTCTGCCTGGACACTTTGGAGGCGCCGGTGGTGCCTTGGTTTGGGTTCCCACCCAGCAGCGTGCCCCTGTGCTCCCCTGCCTTGTGGAGATGGACCCTTGATGGGCTGGTGGGCCCTGGATGGGCCTGGAAGCAGCTTGCAGAGCATTATTTGGGCTCCCCCTCCTTCCATTGTCACTTGTGCAGGTGAGCTTCACCTCATAACCTGACAAATCCATACTGAGGATAAATACAGGTGAGCACTTTGCTCTGCACCTGAGCAGTGAGAGCAGCCCACTGATCTGACTTGGTTCTGTGTGCTGACATGGGAGCAGAAGCCAGAATTTATTTCTGGCAAATACAGGGGATATTTTTCTCATTCAATAACATATTTTTCTTGTTCAAAAATGTACTTGTACAATCTAGTTTTCTGCTCTAATGGTCCATAAATGAGATGGCACACATGATGCAAAACTGAAACTATTCATTTTTGTTAGAAATAGTCTAATTACTAAAATTTAAATAATTTCTTGACAGGTGACTCATGAAATACATAAAGAAGTAAAAAAAATGTTCATTAATTTAATTGCACTGCTTATTTACGAGGTACTTGAGGGGAAAAATTTGTGACTCGTGGGAGTAGTCTTTTCTTCTGGGAGTGGTCATTTTGAGGACAAAAAAAATGTGAATAAAGAAAACTATTTCTGTGTGAGAAGACCAGTAGCAATGCTGATAATACAACAGCCTCTCTGTGCAATCCAGTACTGAGATCTACAAAATTTCTTATCAAGGGCCACTAGAACTGAGAGGTGTCTGAACTGCCACCAGGCAAGTTTTCTGTAGAGCTGTTGCTGTGCATTGTTTGATGGCACATAATAGAAGCACCCGTGTTTTGGCTGTGCTGCACAGCTGCTCACCTGCCTGACATCTGCTCATATTCTTAGATTTTCATCATAATTACTCAAAAAGAATGATTTACCCTTAAGGATAATTACAATTACCCTTATAAATGGGTACTTTTTTTTTGGCGGAAAACTGCTTTTGCTGTGAATTTCAATGATTTAACACAGTAATCTGACCTTCCATTGCTAGAGAATTTAAAAATTGTTGTGATTTAAAATAGCAAATTCATCTCATGTTCTTCTGATTTGACTAGCTGAACAAATGGAGGATCCAAGGTGGTCCCAGCTAATGCTGCAATAGCTGCAACTCCAGCTGAAAGTTTGAGAAGGGGCAATGTTATGAAAAATGTGTGCAGGTTGTTTGCATTATTAGCACTTGCCAGTATTAGCAGAATGCCTGTTTTGAAATACTTGTGATCTTAGAGTCATACGAATAACCAAAAATGACGTGACTCTGGAAAATCCAAAGGATTGGAAGGCCAGGGGAACTCATTAGAGTAACAAAGAAAATAGGCAGAGAAGGGAAATCAAGAGGACAAACCCCTGGAGGACAAAACTTTGGTTTTTTTTGTGTGGAGTGGGAATATGTGATAGGGTATGGGCTTAGATAAAGTATTCCTGTGAGAAAGGGCAATTTAGTGATCACACTGAGAGAAAGATGAATCTAAGTAAAAAATGACATCAAGAAGAGGAAAGAACTCAGAGAAAAATGTGAAAAAGAAACCTTAGAGACAGCGATATTTATCGAAGAAAAGAAGTGAAAATTACCAGTGCTGGGAGATGCAGATGATTACAGAGGCAATGAAATCCAACAGGAAAGGAAGCTCAGTGGTGTTAACGAAACCTGATAGATCAAGAAGAATAAGAAAAATATTTTGCTGCAGGTGAAGGAAGATCTTGGTCAAAATTGTTCGACTTCAGTGTGAAGAAGTCAAAATGGATCAAAGATGAATTTGGAAAGAGTGAAAATTATGGAACTAAGAAAGCAAAGGCTGGACATAGTGGCCTGGAGAGTGGCTATAAAGGAAAGCAGAGCTCAGAGAAATGCTTTTCAAAGACAGTCCAGGACATACCTGGGACAGAAGAAAATTACCCTAAACAAGCGGTATTAGAAGAGATAGAAAGTGAGATGAGAATACGAATTATTGAAAGAAAGGGATAAATGGATTTAAAAGCAGATGGTTATTTCTACTTTTTTCCTGCCTCACAACAAAAATGTGTGTCATATAAAAGCTTAGGGGACTTTTTAGTTTGATTTTCGCTTTAAAAAGTTTCATCGGGAGGGTGGGCAAAACAATAAAATCTTCCACCAAAGGGTAAGATGTCCTTCTGGAGTGGGAAAAGAACAGATGGTAGGTCGGATATTTCTTATATAGCTGGAATAGAAAGGGGAAGATGTTATGTAGAGATCCAGGGGACCTGGAGAAAGGCGGGTGAAGCCTTTATCCAGTAAAATTATATTCAGTGAAAGTAAATAAAACATTTGTAAGCAAATTTATAGTTTCTACCATAGTTTCAAGAATAACATCAGTTAAAAATACAGTTTTCTCCTGGTAAAGTGAGACAGGCCTTGCAGGCAGGAGGGAAGCAGTAGGTATGCTGTGTTTTTATTTCAGTAAGTCTTACGATGCCATTTCTTAACATTGCTCTGATTAGGGGAGGGGAACATTGTCCACATCAAAGTATTATGAGGGGGTCCAGAACTCCTTTGGAAAGCACAGTGCTTATTATAGAGATGCAATTATATTACATAATATTTATATTTTAAACACCCCTGTCAGTGCAGCGATGTTTAAAACACACGACATGAATCAAACTCTGAAAGTGCTCGTTCCTTTTCGTTGGCTATAACTTATATAAAGTGATGATTTCTGTTTTCTGTTATCTAAAATAATTAGGTAAGATACATCCCCCTCTAGGTGGGAACGGTTCACTGTCAACGTAGAACCATGCTTTGCAGTGTCTGAGGGAAAAACGTCTTATTTCGGTGGGACTCGATGACCTTATAGGTCTTTCCCAACCTTAGTGGTGGTACGCGATGATGTCGGGAGTAGTCAGTGTGTTCACTGACGAGCCGGGTGCTGGAATAGACACCACTACCGTTGGCTGGCGGTAGCGGCTCAGGAGCCCCGCCGCCATCGGCCGCGTCCCCTCACGGCAGGGCCGATAGGGGCGGGGCCTGGCGGGGGCGGGGCCTGCGCGGCCCGGGGGGCGGGGCCGAGGCGGTTGCCTTCCCACCCCCCTTCCGTCCCTCCCCGTCAATGGGCGGGGCCGGGTATCCCCGCTGCCCGCCTCTGTCGTTCGGGGCGAGTCCATTGCATATCGCGTGGGGGGAGATGCGCACCCGGATGCTGCCTGCCGGTCCGGTTCGGAGAGAGAGGCAGGACCGGGGATAGCGC
>VZTJ01000991.1:568702-627073 GCA_013397795.1 Orthonyx spaldingii | reverse complement strand
GGGGAGCGCGCGCGCCGGAGGGACCGTGAGGGCTGGCGGGGGGGAGGGGACGCGGCCGGTCCCGATCCCGGCCCCGCTCCCCATCCCGGCCGTGCCTGCGGCAAGCTCCGCCGCCGCCGCCGCCATGGGAGCCGCGGCCCCGCCGCGCAGGCCCCGCCGGAGCCGCCTGAGCGGAGGAGGAGCGGGCGGAGGGACTTCCTGTACCGGGCCGGGCGGGCAGCGGGGGCAGCGGCCGCCGCTCCTCCGACCTGAGAGCTCCGCAGGCCTGGCCCCTCCCTGTGCCCGGTTCCGTACGGATACACAGGGACAGGCCATGGGGAAGGTTCGTCATGGGGGTCGGACTGGCTCTTCCCTCCCACACGGACCTTCCCGCCTTGGCGCGGCCCCGAGCACGGCCCTGGTACCGCCCCGGGACCGCCCGGCGTGGTGCTGGTGTGGCTTAGGCCAGGGGCCGCCCAGCCCTCTCGCCGTGCCCTGGGGCAGCGCCCCGAGCAATGCGGGTGGCCTTGCAGTGGCTAACACTGGTGGTGGGTGAAGGTGGTTGAAACAAAGTTTCTGTGGCGTGTCCAATTGGACAGGTGTTTGAAGTGCACCATACCGAGCTTTAGGACGGCAGCTTCCTGTAAGCAGGTTACTGCATGCTTCACACCAAAGTTAAAGTCTTTGCCTCTCTGGTATTTGCTGCAGTAAAGTCTTAGTTCAGCGTTGGATTCCTTTAGCCTCCTGTCCTGGCACTCACTGAGCCTCGCATGCCTACAAGTGACCTGGAGACACAGGCACTGGCCTGTTCAGATGGTTTTCATTCCTATTGTGCTAAAGGAAGCGCAGTCTAGGAAGAATACAGTTAAAGATCAGGATGAAAACTTACTTAGACAAGTCTTTAGATATAAAATTTAGATCTTTAGACATAAATTTTTTGACAGTGGCTTAGAGCTCAAAAAGCAAATTCCTGTACTTACAAAAAGCCCTATGGCAGCAATATTAGTGTTATGTGTATGAGGATGAGAACAAAAATCCTGTAGGGATCTTGTACATAATTTGTCATAGAAATAGTGTCCTGAAAGGCCTGTACTTAGCTATTTATTTATATAGGAGGGCCATGAGCAGATTTCCCATAGGGCAAGTAGACAAGCATTCTCTCAAACTGGTTTTCTTTCTCATGTTAAGTTTTGTTCTTCTTTGCTGTCAGAGTCATTGTCACAGGGCTTTGATTTGCTCCAAACTCGGTGCATTGAATTTTCCCCTGCCTGGGTTGGGTAGCTGGGCCGGGCTGAGCTAGGCTCAGCTGAGCTGGGCTGGGCTGAGCTGAGCTTGGGGCCAGCTCCTGGGAGAGCCTGGTGTACTGACTTAAGCCCAGCTGGCAACTTAGCATAACACAGCTGCTCTCTCACCCCCCGCCCCTACCCCGTGGGATGGGGAGGAGAATCAAAAATTAAACTTGTAGGTTGAGGAATAAAAATGGTTTAATGATTGAAAACCAGGTGAGATATAATGGTAACAGTAAATAATAATGGTGAGAAAAAGGGAAAGAAAGAAAACCCCAAGTGAGTGATGTGCAGTACAATTGCTCACCGTCTGCTGACTGATGCCAGGCTTCATTCCTGAACCCAGATGGGTCCTTCTTATGGGTAACTCCCCCAATTTATGTACTGGGAATGGCATTCTTTGGAGTGGAATATCCCTTTGGCCAGTTTGGGTCACCTGTCCAGACTGTGCTCCCTCTTGGCCCTTTTGGTACATCCTCACTGGCAGAGCTTGAGACACAAAAAATGGTCCTTGACTTAGGATAAACAGGACTTAGCCAAAACCAGAACATCAGTGTGTTATCAACATTATTCCCATTTTGAATCCAAAACACAGAATCGTAGCAGCTGCTGAGAATAAATTAACTCTGTCCCAGCTGAGACCAGGCCACCCTCCTGTGGTGTCCTCTGTGCTACCCTGGGACACCTGAGCACGAGGAGCATTCACCAGGTGTGTTTTGAGCCAAAACAGAACACAGGAATTGTAAATCAAACTCAGACAGTTCTTAGAGTGAAATTTGTCCCATTACTGATATAAAAATTACAAATGTATTTGGTACTTTTTACTATTTCATATCCAAGTGGATGCCAACTTGATTTTGCAAAGAAGTTTCTTCCTTCATCTTCTGGGGAGCAGCACACTTTGATCAGCTTAAATTTCCAAATGATTCCATGGAAAACCAGTTATGGTAATAAATATTAAAACAGGCCTAGCACAAGTGAGCACGCTAATCAAAACAAATCCAAGAGAAAGGGGAAAAAATGTAATTTATTCAGGTGAATGACTGCATATCCTCTGCCTGTTAAAGCATATGCAGCATAAATTGGAAGGGAAACAAAAGTCTGGAATTGTGCCTGGGTGTTCTTTGGCAAATGAGGGTGAATTGGGCTGGCTCTCAACTTCAAATCCATCCATTGTGCACTTGGCTGCTCACACCTTACCGAGGGTGATAGGTAGATGTCAGTGACTTTTTCTTTTAATAAATGCTTTTCCTGCTTTCCTCAAACATACAAACCCAAACCATCATGCTTTGGAAACACTGGTTAAAATCAATATTTCCTTCAGAAAGAGATAAAAAGTAGTGCAATGCAGCACAAGGTCCTTGAACAGGATATTTGGGTTTTGGTTATCTCATTTCATTTGTTTTTTTATGCCCATTGTCATACTTCTTAGTTTTCAACTATTCCTCTTGTTTCTTCCAATGCAGATTTTATTGGGAGAGAACAAGACAAAATTTTTATTTCCCCCCCAAAAAAAGAAATTGCATTTAATGGGTATAAACCAGTACCTAAAATGCAGGATTTTTGCAGCATTCATATTAAGGCTTTTCAGCATTCTGTTTTCTAGTTACAGGGGTATGGTTGATACCAGTATAAGTGAGTTCTTCAATTGTGCCAATACAACTTTTCAGTCCAGGTGCTACTTCATCTGAAGAAGTTTTGTGTTCTGAGAGGAGTTTTGAAGTTGACATGAGCTCAGTTAGCAAGAGTCTTTTTCATGACACATGAAATAATCAAATGAATTATTATGTATCATATTTATAGTTTTTAAACTACTACATGAAACAAGTGTAACTTTTGGTATAAGCAGACACTTTGCACAGGTTCTTTAATGCAACATTGTTTTGATACAAAAAAAAATCATACTTTTAGCACATTATTTATAGTTTCTTTCTGATGTTGTCAGATTTGGGTTCTCAGTTTTCATGACGTTCACTCCTTTCTTTAGCCTTCCCCTAAATGAGCAGTTGAATGGGATTGTAACTCAGGGAAAGCTGTGAGACAAGAAACTCGTGTGCTGAGACTGTTCTTAAATACCTTCTGTTTTCAAAAGTACTTTATTTGGATTTAACTTCTCCCATTGGAATGATAGCATTCTGTGTTTCTTTATGGTTAACTAGATTTCATGCAGGAGGGTGTATTGTGATTTAGGGGATTGGTGTGCAAAGTGGAAACATTCATTCCTGTTTCTGGCTGTGCTGACAAGAATAGCAAGCTCATGATCAATTTTCTTGGTTGTTTTAGGGTAATTCTTTTGGTAATATTCATCCACTGCATAAAAAAAAAAAAGAAGAGTCGATTTTTGTCTTTTAAGTGGAGTTAAAAGTAAGATACTTCAGTCAGGAAATGCCAAAATTGCCTCCTCAGTGAGTGGTGATTTCTCCATTCTTGTTTTTCTGCTTGGTGGAAATGCCTTAGAAAATATCCTGATGCTGTGTTTTGAGAGAGTCTCTTTTTCAGAGTTTCTTTGTCCTGGTGGGTGTACAGGGTAGGGAGTAATTGATTAAGGAGCAATTAATTAATATTTTGTTTGATGAATGCATTGCCTTGTCTCTGCTGTTCTCTGTTGTGGCGAGAGCACCCTGTTTTGAAGGGAATATCCCCAGCAGGTTTGCAGGGATAGGCACCTGTCCCTGGTGGGTTTTGGAAGATGAACATCATACCAGTTTTGTTCTAAACCTTTATTTCTCAATAACAAAAGGAAAATGAAACAATGATATTAATTGGCATTTTTAACTTTTGAACTCTAGACTGTCATGTTTTTAAAACATTTTTCACTTCCTACCCTCTACACCCCACTGCCTTCTCCGTTCCCTGCTCTGTTCAAATGGAAGTCCCAGATTTTGGGGTGCAGGGCTGGGCTCATCACACAGATCTCTACAGCACAGCTGAGAGAACACTGAGCTCTTAAAGCAGCATCTGCAGCTTGGGCCTTGCAAAACTGGGAGTGAGATGTGCCTGGGTAGCTGCGAGGGGTTTTGTGTTCTCTCAGGACAGAGCAGTGGAACAAGGCACTTCAGTTCCAGCTCCTAAAGGTGATTTAGGGAGCATGAGTCCTACTTGGTTTTTTTTCTTCTGTATTTCTCTAAATCACTTAGTCCTTAGAATTCAGCCTCTTACTTTAAAGTATATTCAAACACTTCCAGAGCTGCCCTATGCAAAAACAAACACTTAGAAGAGCTTTCTTTCCCTGCCTGAGAGAAAATGGTTTTCATACGTTTTATGAGGAATGCATATTTTGTATTCCTGACATCTCCCCAATTCCTACCCCATCATCAATTATTTTGAAAAGTAGATCTTCAGATGGAAAGATGAAAATACAGAAGAGGTGTAAACCTTTGGCAGTCAGATTTTAAATGTGTTTGGCAGCTTCAGGAGAAGTACTGGCCACCGACAGGAGGACAGCCAAGGGAGCAGGTCATATTCATTCATCCATCCAGTGTCAGTGTCTTCTTGCAGTAATGTTTTTCTCAAATAAAAGTTGCTAAAAATTGTTGACTTCTCCCTATTCTCCTTTGGGTTTAGGTTATCCAACTTCTGAAAGCTGGGAAAGCAAAGGAAGTTTCTTACAATGCACTGGCCTCACATATTATCTCAGAAGATGGGGACAATCCGGAAGTTGGAGAATCTCGAGAAGTTTTTGATCTCCCTGTAGTAAAGGTGAGTGGACTCATCCATGATATTGTCAAAGTACTGACATAGATATTTCATTGTTACAACAGAATATTCATGTTTGGATGATGACTAAATAAAGCATGCCTTCAAAAATCTTATATTCTTGTTACACAAACTTTTATCCTGACCTGCAGACTTCTGTTACAATTTTATTCTCTCTTTTTTCTTGTTGCTGTGTATCTATCAGTGGTGTGGGTATTTTTTAATTTTCTGCTTTGGTTTTTTTTCAGATTTTTCTTTCAGTCATCTGTGAGATGATGTCCTGTTAGCTCTACTTTAGAAATATTTCTGATGGGAGGGTTCTTACAAGCTTCTGGCAATGGAAAACCTCAATTTAGAATAAATAGTAGATTGCTGAGGTTTTTTTTAAACACATATATAATTGGCAAGGTGCAAAATGATTTTTTTGATTGTGCATATGTGTACTATGCTAATTATGGACTATAGGATCTTGTAGAAAATTAGGGGTTTTTTTCCTCCTTATTTTAATTTTTAAGGGGTTTTTAAGTCTTTTTTTTTTCTTTCTTACACTGGAATTACCAGTATTTTCTTACTACCTTGCAATAGTAGGGTATTTTTCCAGTGAAAAATTATGGGCTTCCTCTTTGAAAATGTGAACTTGTCATTCTGAAAGTCATGAGAGAGATTGGAAGAAATAACTAGAATTTCACTGCTGATACTTTTGGGTACATGATTTTGGGTTATTTTTTCCATGTGGGTACAGGTGGCAGTAAAGAATTTTGATAGGTTTTGTTATGAGAGTTCACCTGGGGTTGTAGAACAATGAATTAATTCTAAAAAATGAAAGGTTCTTGGCTAGGGACTCTTATGGTTATAGTGGGTGTGCTACTTAATTTTTAGTTTCTTTTTCTGAAGTGTTTTTTGGTGTAATTTTAACTTTATAAACAAGAAACTGCTGCTGTTTTCATGAGGAGGAAGGACATCAATGTCGTATAGAGCACTTCCTGCTTTCTAATGCCTTTCACTTAAATAATTTAATTTGCTTCGTAACTGCCAGCTCATTTGCCAGATGAGAGCAAATCTTGCACTAATGTCACTTAGTTTGACCTGAAAACATCACAGCATGATCTGTAATCAAGATCACACTAAGTATTAAGGGTCTGGAAGTCAGAGGCGAAGGTAGCTGGTTATAGGGGAAAAGGAAGATAAAAACTTAAGGGAGGAAAATATATTTTTTTTGTTTCCCCCTGAGGATTGAGGAGTTAGAAGTTAAATTCTTTTAGCTGTTTTTTGTATTATACCTTATAAGGGAAAGAGAATAACAGGAACGGAGACACCATAATCATAGTGCTACAATATATTTTTTTGCTTGTCTTTTGAGAAAAAGTAATTCCATCCTGAATGTGATGTCACTCTTTGCCCATTCTTCCTTATCTGCTGCACTGGGAACAGCGTCCTACATCTCCTCCATTTGCTGCCACCTCCCTGTGTCCCTTTGAGCCCTTCTGTCCCAGAATCCTGTCGGGTAGGAGCCATCACTGCTCAGCAGCCAGCACTGTTCTGGCTTTAGAAAACTCTTTCTGTGTAAGGTTATGGTTCTTTAATCCTTGGTGATTGATGAGTGTAGGGTGGCATTTTTTGAATTATTTTTTCTTACAAGCAAGGAGAACTGCAAATGAATAAATACTGTAAATGAGATGAGAGAAGGGGGTTGCTTCACAATGTTAGAGCTGTCTTTATGTGAACTCTTGCAAATAAAGGAAAAGTCTTTTTTGTAGACTAAGTGCAATGTCTGTGAAACACTTAGACTTCCAAAGCTGGAAAATATATATTAAAACTAGCTATAGCACGAACTGGGAAGATAATTCATATTTTGTGCATGTAGACCAAGGTTTTTAATGTCTTGTGGGTTTTGGTTTTTTTCCAGCCTTCCTGGGTGATCCTGTCTGTTCGCTGTGGAGCTCTTCTGCCGTATCCTTTTCAGTTCAAAACTGGATCATTTCTATAGCAAATGTGTTAAAATGGATACCATTGAGGAATTCAAGACTGTTTCAAATAGATACAGCTCAAATGTCTAAAATGACCACATGTGTTTTGCCTGTCAAGATTGCAGTGTGCTTGGAGCTTCTTTGTCTTCAGTTTTCCTGTCCTTTTGTCTACTCTGTGCTTTGAAGGCACTTAGAGGACAACTGTGATCAAATGGAAAACAAGAAGTGGTAGGTGCAAGAATCCAGGTGTTCATATCAGGAATTCAGGCCTTAATGTGCTCCAGGGATTCAGAATTCCTGTTTCAGATACAGTAGTTTAAGGTGTGTGCCTTTGCATCTTGCTCTGTGGTGTGGTCTAGGCTAGTGAGCTTGGTCATTTGTGTCTGGACATAATAAATGTGTTTATTGTCCTTTCATCACCAGGATTAGAGTGTTTAGTGAGAGTGTCCCATGTCTCTAAACCTTCTCCTTGTCCATGAGGGGTGTTCACAGAAAAAAAGCTTGGAATTAGCTACATTTTCAGGCTTAAGTAACATTTCATTATTGATGTGCTTTTACATTACTGTTAAAAATTTTTTCTTCCATCTGCAGCCAGGGTTTTTTAAAAGGGAACTCTAGACCTGATGTTATTGGATAGCCAGAAGAGAAATAAACAGATGAAACAAGGGAGTGATGCAGTCCATAACTAAATTGTAGCAATAAATGTGGGAATGTAGCCTTCAATGACTATTGCTCAGGAAGTCTCTATTGTGGGAACATTGGAATGGCCAAATGAAAAGACCAGGTCTCAGCAGTGTCTTGTTTTGCAGTTGCATGGAAGAAGGAAGTTCTCTACACCTGTCAGCAATAAATGTGTCCTTGGACCTTTGACTTTCTAGCACTTCATGTCCTTAGAACATGGTGGGTTTAGGTTTTACTCTGAGCCTTATTGTGCTCACTAAAATGGGTCATTAAGTCTTAACTTTGTTTTATCCTGTTTCAGTCTCTTTATGACTTCTAGTGCAGTGACATCTGGCCTTTCATTAGGGGTTTAGGTACTGCCATAATGAAAAAAATACAATCTTAATAGGAAAAGCTTTATTTTTCCAGTTGATTGCTTTTGGACCTAGTTTAGGCAGAAGTTTGAGATTCTGCATTTTTGTCTTTTGTTTATGTTTTAATTTGGTAATGCTCAAAGTGGCCATTGAATTTCTGAAGAACCTAGTCCTAGAAATACCCTGTGTCAGTTAGATATATGGATCTAATAAGAGCCTTAAGGATTTTATGTTGCTTTACCAGTTCTGGTGCTTATTTGATGGGCATTTGCCTGTCAGTTGCTAAAGGTAAAGTTTAATATAGAAAGATTTAATGCAATGTAAAAGCACAGTAATTTTGCCTTTTTCTTAGTGGAAGTTATTTTCACCAGGGGGAAGTTAAGAGGCGGAGTGTTCTCCTGTGCCCACTGACGTTTGCAAAGTCTGACTAGCCTGCAGTGAAAGGGAAGTAGCAGAAAAATGAAGCTGGAAGCAGCCTTGATGAAGAAGGAAAAAGAGTTTCATGTGTGCAGACCTTGGCTATCATGCCATAAAGAGGGCTGGCAATTTCTTTCACAGCAAAAGCAAGACTGAGGAGGGTGTATTTTTTCATGGTCTTGTGATTAAAAGAGATTAAGAGAGTCAGAGCACTTCTGAACTTTTGTTGATGGCAGGAAAAAAAGTGAGTTTTGCTGTATTCCCTCTTCTTTGTTTTATTGTTATGCTGCTTGTAACTGTTTTAAGAGAGTCTGGTTCACTCCTGTTCTTTACAGAGTGCAAGCTCCAAGCAAACTGATGGACCTATTAAAAGTTAAATACTGTTTTTGCTTTATGTGCTAGCAGTAGCTATTCAGGCAGGGAGCAGACAAATGTACACTTATGAAGGATCCAGTACAGAATTTCTACCTCGGATGAAATGCAGAGCAACACAGCGAAATTTAGGATGTTCATCAGGCTTGAACTTCTTGAGGTGTTGGCACTAGTCTAAAGTTTTAAAGTGCTCTGGGCTTTGTCCTCAGCTTGCTGTGTGCTGCCTATTCAGGGGCTAAAAACTTGAGTGTTGCTGGTGCACCTGGCAACAGCCTGGGGAAAATAAATTTGTTTCCTTTCAAAAATCTCTGTGTCTGCTTGTGACACAATGCACACCTGATTCTGTAGTTGGTTTTCTCTGACAAATGTGCTTGGATCTTAAACACAAGATCACGTGAAAGGGTAGGAAAGGGAGGGAAGTTGCAGAAGTCTGATGGTCTGTCTTTCCCAGGTCAGTTCTGTCAGACCATTCTCACCTGTTTCACAAGGCCTTTCCCAAAGGGCAGGTTTTGTCCTCTCCCCAGTCAACTCACAGTGCCTCAGCATTGTGTTGCTAGGGTTGAACCCCATTGCTGTGCTGCAGTCTAACACTGTTTTGTTTTGTCTCAGCCACTCTGAACAGGAAGAACAGCAATAGAATAAAATTGTTTCGATTGGAAGAGACCTCTGATGTCACTGAGTCCATCTGTTAGCCCAGCACTGCCAAGTTCACCACTAAACCCTGTCCCTCAGTACCACATCTGTACATTTGTTAAAAACCTCCAGAGATGGTGACTCCCCCACTGCCCTGGGCAGCCTGTTCCAATGCTTAACAGCCCTTTTGGTGAAGAAATTTTTCCTAATACCCAAACTAAATCTTCCCCTGGTGTGACTTGAGGTCATTTTGTCTTGTCCTATGACTTACTTGGGAGAAGAGGCTGACTCCCAGCCTGGCTGCAGCCTCCTTTCAAGTGGTTGTGAAGAGTGATAAGGTCTCCCCTGAGTTTCCTTTTCTCCAGGTTCAATGCCCCCAGCTCCCTCAGCTGCTCCTCATAGGATTTATGCTCCAGAGCCTTCCCCAGCTCACTTGTCTGTCTCTGGACCTGTTTCAGCACCTCAGCATCCTTCCTGAGCTGAGAGACCCAGAACTGGACACAGGATTGGTGGTGCAGCCTCACCAGTGCCCAGTACGGGAGGACAATCACTGCCCTGGTCCTGCTGACCACACTGTTCCTGAGACAATTACATTTGGTGTTAATATTGTGTTCTTCAGATTCTCCTGGTTTTTTAAGCATGACCAATAAGCACTTGATATCAGAGGGAAGTTATTGATAATGACTTGACTCCTGTAAGATAAGTGTTCTGAGGTGGGCTAAGGGAGATGTTTTGGGAAGAGGCAGGTTTAGAATGTTACCAAACTTGGTCATAATGTTACACTTGTCCTGATTCAGTTTGTACATCTGTTTTTTTCTTGATACATTCAACTTTAATTGGAAACAGACAATGTGCTTTGAAAGGTGAAGGTTTTGGAATGGTCAGATACTTGGTATTATCTGAGAAGTACTACATAGACTGTTTAATTTCCTTCTAATGCCCCTCAGGAAACTCCTTTAATTATTTTGCATCCTTGACACCTGCTTTCCAGTGTAAATGGCTTTTCTCCAGAATCATGTCAGATCTTTTTTGGAGTCACTGCCTGTCTCTCTCAGGTAAGAAGTGAACCATATTTCAGTCTACTCCAATGTCCATTATATGTGTGATGCTTTGCTTTTTTGAGGAGAGATACCAGTTTTTCTGGTGAGCTAAACTTTTTTTCCTGTTTGTTTTCTCATTCTCTGTGCAGGTTAAAAATTACTCTTCTGTGGTTTTTCTTGTTGTGTGTCTTTGTCACCCTTTTTTCTCTCTCTCATACTAATTTTGTATTTAAAAGTGATCAGTAATACATTAGCCAGCCTTATAAATGGTATGTTGTGGATTACACTAAAACTCTTCCAGCTGAAGACAGCTGGGTGCACAGAACTAAAAGGTTTTTCTACTTTTCTTTTAGGTTTCATCAGAAGACCGAAGTACGCTGTGGGCTTTGATTACTTTTTATGGAGGGAATTGCCAGCTGAGCCTCAATAAGAAGTGTACTCATTTGATTGTGCCTGAGCCAAAGGGGGTAAGAGTTTATTACATGTGCAATTCTTCTTCTTGTAGCTCTCATTTGCTTTCGAATAGTCAAAAATTTTCTGTCTCCCTGAAGTTAGAATTCTTAAGACTGTTCATTAACAACTAAATTCAGTGAAATTATGCATTGCAGCTATTCAGTTTGTACTTATTTTCTGCATGGCTTTAAGCCTGATTAATTCAAAAGATGTCCAATTTCACACCAGTATTTGAATTCCTGTTGGAATAAAGAATTTTATTCTTTATCTTGTTTGTCTTAGCCTAATTTTGATATATCACAGTCATTAGTGATTGTGAATTATAAATCCACAGATACAGGATCAGTGAAGAGAAATGAAGAACAAAATGGAAAAATTGAAGAATAAAACATGGGCTGGCACTGGGAGAAGAGAAAGTGGCTGTGGGAAATGAATGCTTTTCCTTCTTTAAAATATAGGAACATTTATAGGGCTGGGTTCTTTTTGGTGTGTGTGTGTGTGTGTTGGTTTTGATTTTTTTTCTTAAGTGCTTGATCTTTCTTCTGTGGACTCTTTAGAAGGGTGTATTGAACACCATTCTTCTTGTCCCTTTCATCACAATAAAATGTAATGCTTGGACAAAGTTTTATTACCAAATATTTTGTTTGTAAGAGACAATGAAATACATTAACAATCATTCTTTAATGACTTACTTAAAAGCTTAAATAACAAGATTTTTAGAACAAAGAATGTTATCTTTAGCTTGCCAGTCAAGAAACTTAAAAAGGTGTTAGCATTTCCTGTCTGTAGGGTACAAATACTTTAATGCACATAATCATTGAATAGGAACAATTTTATGGGATGATTACTTTTTGTTTCCAGTCCTGCTGCTCTGATACACTACTACAGGGGAAACTGCAGCAGTTTGTAAGGAGAACAATTCTGTCACTAGGAAATCTTACATGATTGCTCTGACTAGACACAGGATGATAAAACAAGAGTGTTAATAATTCTCACCAGAAAGGAAGAATAAAAACTTGTGTCGGCAAATAAACTTGATTTCATCTCCAATCTCTTTATTGTGTATGAATGACAGTTTTGTTGTAGGAAATAACTCTAGAGAATCACTGCATTAATTTCCTCTGAATGTGCTGCTTGTTAATTTATGTTGTTTGACATAACAGAAAATACCAGCTCAATCACTTCTAAATATTAGATCATGAAATAAGTTTCAAATTTTTGAAAGAAAGGTTTTTTTCCTGTACTGTTTTGATGTATGTGAGAGGTTTCCATCAAAGAGGATATTCGAACATATAGAGCACTGATTCTGTGTCTGTTTATTAGGAAAAGAATTGATGAAGCTTTAGGATTTAAGCTGTATTCCTGCTGGAGTGCCTTTTTTGTTTTAGTGATCAACTTTTAAATTTTTGTCTCTACTTTATTATGAAATTCTGACTTTTTCACCAAATGCTTTTTCATAGAGGGGCTAGGTTTTTTTACTTTTTCTTTTTTTTCATAATGGACAAAACATAAACTGTATTTAGCCTTGCCTTAATGTCCACCTAAAATCACCTGCATTTTAGTTTTGACTGTGATATTTCTTGCTGCTGGGTTGCAATGTTTTGGTGATTGGGTTAGAGAAGAATTTTGCAAATGAAGACATCCATCTTCTGCAGTTGTGCATTCTGAGTCCTTTGAATTGTAAATGTGGAGAATTTGAGGTTTTTTGGTTTTATTCTGCACAGCAGTGTAAAGTGTGTCCTGTTGGATCTGGGAGAGATCACTCTCTGGTATTGGACAGCCTCTTGTGATCTCCCTCTCCATGCTCTAGCCCTGATCTCAAAGAACTTATTTGTGATTTTTTTTGGTCTTTATATAAAATATTTTTTTTCTTTTCCCCAGGAAAAATATGAATGTGCTTATAAACGGGACAGCATTAAGATTGTGACCCCAGACTGGGTACTGGATTCTATAGCTGATAAGAGTAAAAAAGAAGAGACTCCTTATCATCCTCGTTTAATTATATACGAGGAGGAAGAAGAGGAGGAGGAAGAAGAGGAGGAAGAAGCAGAAAATGAAGAACAAGATTCACAAAATGAGGCTAGTACTGATGAAAAGTTATCAAGCCCAGCATCTTCTCGAGAAGGATCACCTTTGGGTGACCAAGCTTTTTCACCAAAATCCACTACTGCTGATAAGGCAAAAGGGGAACTGATGTTCGATGATTCTTCTGATTCCTCTCCAGAAAAGCAAGAAAGGAATTTGAACTGGACACCGGCTGAAGTCCCTCAGGCATCTGCAGCAAAGCGTAGGTTGCCTCAAGGGAAAGACTCCGGGTTGATCAATTTGTGTGCCAATGTCCCACCAGTGCCAGGTAACATTTTGCCTCCTGATATGAGAGGCAACCTCATGGCTTCAGTGCAAGGTGCCCAAAGTTCTGACCGCCAGGAAATGATGGCCACGTGGAGTCCAGCCGTGCGGACGTTAAGGAACATTACTAATAGTGCTGATATTCAGCAGATTAATAGACCATCCAATGTAGCACATGTAAGTGTTGGATTTTTAATTTATAAGCTTTTGGACTTTTTCTTAGGAGCTATTGTGTCCAAGAACTTCAGTTTCCTTTTGCTGTTGTTAAAACATCCAAAGTTAAAACTTCGCCTTATTGCTTAGAAATGTGACCAAATTTGTAATTTCCCTGCAATAAGTAACTAATTTCTGGCAGGTTCACAAAAGTAAGAATGCATTTGAAAGAGTAAAGCTATGTATAACTACAGCATGGTTTAGATTTTCAGTAAGGAATTCTTGGTAAGAGAAGGGAAAAAAAGCATTAATTTAGAATTATTTTGCTAGTTCAGGAAACCTGGTTTCCTATCTCAGTCAGTGCAAGGAATTATTTATGCTATAAACACATAAAACTTGTGTTTTTGCTTGGAAATCAGTTGTTCCCACGGTAGGTTCAGTTCTATACTGCATTGTTCTGCTGGGCATCTTTAGGTTGTTATATAGTATAGATGTTATGATGGAGAAGTTCTAACTTACACTTTCTTATGCCACTTGTGTAGTTGAAGTAATTGCAGCTCTTGTGTTGAATATATTTCTACAAGAAAATAAAAGGCAAATGAGCCTGCTGCACTTGCAGCATTGAAATTCTTAGAGTTTTGTGGGAATGGAGCATGAGAAAAACAGGTGCTGGTAAATGTTAGACATTAAAGAATTGTATTGGTGCCTTTCTTCAGATGTTCATCTGATGGTAAAACTTTGAAAGGTACCTGAGTAGTACAGAGGCTTCCAGCCAGTACTTAAAACACGGAACGTGGAGTCACTCAGAGGTGTTGGTTCTGTGCTGTCCATAGGACTTCTGAATATGAAATGGAGATCCAGGTTTTATTTTCAATGTAAGTCTTAGATTCCTCTTCTCAGTGCCTTGAATTGTCTGAGGGCTGAGACTTCTGGGCAAGGCCTGAGCAGAATTGCCAACCTTTTGCTCGGTTGGTCGGCACGGGTAAGTCAGCCAGCACATCTTCTCCAGCCGAGTCCCTGTGCTGTCAAATGCACATCAGTGGTGTCCCTGTGGGAGTATTTCTCTGTCAGGGATATTTGCAGAGCTACAGGGCACTTTGGCTTGTCTCTGTTCACCCACGGTCTGCTGGAGTAGGGGCTGCACTGTGGTGTGTAAGGGCTGTACCAAGTACCCTCTCAGGCTGCTGTGCCAGCTCCAGCATGTGCAGAAAGGCTTTGCATCTTACAGTTGTGAATCTGCTTCCTAGAGGGAGGAATACCAGTTCTACTTTTCCCCCTATAACTTCTCTTTTATTTTGTGCCCTGAATGATGAGTGCAAGTCTTAGTGAACATTCTGAGGAAGTTAGTGTGTGGAAGTTCCTGAGGAGGGAGTGTGAACGTCAGATTCCTGCCAAATGGCAAGGTCTGTCATCACCAGGTGTTTGCAGATCTAGAATTACTTTCTGAATATATCTGTAGAATACTTTTGAAAGTTTTATCCCTTTATTTTGAAATACATATCCTGAAGCTTGGGTAATTTTGACTTTAGGGACTTGTTGTGGAGCACAGCTCCTCATACCGAGCCACGGGAACGTTTTTTGTGTGTGTTATTTTTAGTTACTGAACATTTCTACTGTGGTGCTGCCCAGACACGAGTGATGGGTGACGCATTGATAATCATGGTTACACATTTGTGCAAGACCAACCACATCAGAATTATTTAGATGACACCTGAGATGTTTTGCTGTTCATTGTGAGAACACTTGAGCCACCTCTCATGCAGAGTTGATGAGTGTCTGGTTGAGAGGATTAATTGGCTTTGTGTGTTAGTGATGGGCTTTGCTTCCTCTCGCACACGCACGGCACTGAAGGTGACTCCGTGTGTTGAAGTAGTGAGGGTGAAGGAAACAATCATTTGCAGGATTCGTCAAAGCTGATTTCATGTTTAAAAGACTTTATGAATGACAAGTCTAGAATTTCCTATTGCTCCTTCTCATTTCTAACAGGTAGTTTATATTAAAATATTTTAATAAATATGTAGAACTCATCCTAATCTATTAGAACTTTGCCTAATTTTGCCTTTTCTGATGCTTAAAAATTCACTTACTAACTTGTGTCTGCTCAGTGTGAAATGATTTTTCTCTTAACAGTGAGTTATAAATCTAAAAATAAAATTAAATTCCAGATTACTTCAGCACTCTATATAAACCTAAAATCTAGTATTCTGCAGTAGGGAGGTTAGGTTGTTTTGGGGTTTTTTTCCAAAGAAACCCTTAGTGCTCAGCAGGTCAATGTTTTTCTTTGTTTTTTGGAATTGAGATTAAAAAACAAGTTATATATTCCTGAATTGGTTCAAAAGAGAACAAGATTCCCATGTTTCATACAGAACTAATTAATGAAGGCAACATTAGCAATTTTTGAGTGAAAATAAGACTACAGAACTAAGCTCTGAATTGAATGGGCCAGTGGGATGTTAAAATTAATATTGCAGTTGATCGATGTAATTATTAATGTAGTGTTAATAGTCATAATGCTGTTGGAGAAATTATTAATAATACAGGGATGGGCTTTAATCTTAAATTCTACTTAAATGTGCATTGCTGTTTATTAGGAGCCACGTGCAGCTCCGCACTTCTCTTTGCGTAAGTCCTGTCTTTTCATTTTGGTATTAAGCAGTTAAAGATTTTTGTGTCACTCACAAGGTATTTAGGTGTAGGGTTCTTTTCTTTTAGGAATTGTATTTTCCCAGTAGTTCTTTAAATATTTTTAAAACCGAATGACAACCAAAAGGTCACAAAAATAATCTTTGTTTTCTAGATATTACAATCACTTTCAGCACCTACAAAAAGTTTAGAACAACAAGTAAATCATAGCCAACAGGGACATCCAAATGTGGTGCTGTTTAGTCAAGTGAAACTAACACCAGAGACACATTTATTGCAGCAGTCACATCAAGCACAGCAGCAACAGCACCATCCTCTTTTACACCTCCAACCTCAGCAACTTATGCAGCTCCAGCAGCAGCAGCAGCAGCAGCAACCCCAGATCTCCCAGCAGCCTTTCCAACAGCAGCAGCCTCACCAGTTTCCCCAGCAGCAGCAGCAGCAGCAAGTGCACCAGCAGCACCAGTTCTCCCAGCAGCAGCTCCAGTTCCCGCAGCAGCCGCTCCACACGCAGCAGCCGCTGCATCGCCCTCCGCAGCCGCTCCCGTTCCAGCAGCAGCAGCATGTGCTGCAACAACAGCTGCAGCAGCTGCAGCAGCAACAGCAGCAGCTGCAACAGCTGCAGCAGCAGAACCTGCAACACCAACAGCTGCAGCAGCAACAGCTGCAACATCAGCAGCAGCAGCTGCAGCAGCAGCACTTACAGCGACTGCACCAACAGCATCAGCAGCAGCAAATGCAGAACCAGGCAGCGCAGCACTTGACTCAGATGCCTCAAGCACTGCAGCTTCCAGTTGCAGCCCAGCAGCCACAACACCACCAGCAGCAACAGCAGCAACTGCAGCAGCAGCCGCTCTTTGGGCACGATCCAGCAGTGGAGAGTTAGTAATTATTGCCTTCGCATCCTGGGAAAAAGTAGCTAATGACATGAAGTGGGGTAGAATATGAAAAAGTAATGCTGTGTTTACAGGATGGGATTTTAAAAAACACCACTCGTGGCTCAGAAATGGTTTTGCTGATTTTTAGGCAAATACTTAAATAATAACTAATGATGATCCAGCAATCTGAAAAGCATGAGGGTGTTGAAAATGTTCACTTTTCAAAGACACGCTTGATACCACAAGCACACAACCTACACTTTCCAGAATAGTGTTAGTCAATGCATAGCAAAATTGGTTTTTTTTTTTTCTTTTGGAAAGAAGGGGGACGGGGAAGCTTTCAAACAGTATAAAAACTGGAAGGACAGCTACAATTTTGGAAATATTAGTAAATTAATGAAGATTCAGTGTCAGAGAGTTGTCACACCTTGCTTTGAGTTCTGTCTGTGCTAGTAAAACTCAAAGCTTTTTGATTGTTTTGGCTATTCATAGCTGACCTTAGTAAAAGAGGGAGTTGTCTTATGTTTTTCTTTTGATGAGCCTTCCTTCTGCCACTTTGGCCCCTCTTCATCCATAAAAAAGTATTACCCAGAACAAAATCAAACTCTGGGCTGAACTGTGCCTTAACGGCTTTGAGTTCCAAAATTCTGGATCCTACTTTTACCAAGGAAGTACAGTTAGGGAGTTTATAACCTGGTAATAGGAGGAGGTTGGTGTAGCAAATGTGTTCTGAGATGAACTCTTCAGAATTTAAGTATTTAATTGTTTGTTCTTTATGTGCCAAACTATTTCAGTTCCAGAAGAGTATTTCCTACTGGGCTGTGTCTTTGCAATTGCTGATTACCCAGAGCAGATGTCTGACAAGCAGCTGTTGGCGACCTGGAAACGGGTAAGATTCTACTGTATTTCTGAAAAACTACAGCATAGTCCCTACATTCTAAAAGAAAACATTGGAAGTACTTCAGCACTGTTCACTTTTCTTTAGGCATCCTGTTGTGTAATTCTTCTGTTGCAACCTTAAAAAAAATTATTCAACTGCTGCCGACCAGAAAAAGTAATAAAAATACTTCAGGTGTGCAGCCTGGTTGAATTAAGTCTTCAGTCAGAACATGAGCTAAGTAAGTTGCAGCCTTAACTATTTCCCAGTAATTTATGCTTTTAATCAGGCAGCTGTAGTACAGCAAATGTAACATAGCATCGCTGTCTATCTTTAATTTGATTGTATAAAACATTCTTTTTTTGCATATAATTTTGGCATTTTGTAGCCTGTGAGGTATCCACCTGAGTGAATAAGATGGAAGAATAGAGTGTTTCTATTTTTTTGCCAACTTCTATTTTTCAGAAAAATCTGATTGTATCCTTTCCTAAATAAGAGGACTTTGATGTTCTTCAGAAACTTCTGATGGATTTTGTAGTTGAATTTTCCCTACAATTTTGCATAATCAAGTAAGCTGTTGACATTTTTAACAGCACTTGTGTTTATTGCTGAGATAGAATTGAATAGTTCATGAAAAATTGTTTAATAGTTATACTGCAAAAAATAAAAAACATGAGAAGGGTTATTTTTGTTTATATATCTTTATTTTGTTTTTTTTTTTCCATTTATTCTAAAAAATAGACTTTTTGTTCGGTGAAAAGCTGCATATTTAATTTTGTTTTTTGTTTTCAAAATTGTTCTTAAGCTAGATAACAAACCTGGTTTTGGGGGGTAACTCTTCAGTGAAGTGGTGCTAATGGTGGCAGTGTCCTAAAGGGTGGACTTTCATTTCAGACTTTTTGTTAATGTGATTTAAAAATTGTTATATACTAGAGGTTCTGGGTTTGCTCTCTTACCAGGTGATCCAAGCACACGGTGGGACGGTGGACCCTACCCTGACAAGCAGATGTACTCACCTTCTGTGTGAAAGCCAAGTCAGTAACATGTATGCTCAGGTGAGCCAGCTGGGAACCTGTGCTGCTGCATGCTTCCATTTTATCTCATTTTATTAATTTTGTTATTTATTATTCTTATTAATTTATTTAATTTTTATTATTATTTATTTATCTTGTTTATTTGATTTCATTTTATCTCATTTTATTTTATTTCCTTTTACAAAGGCAGGGCTTTGCACTGTGTCCTTCATGCTTAGATTGCAAATACAAAGTGTTTCATTGTGTGGTTTTTTATGATTTGTGGTTTTTTGGTGTACAGACTTTCATAGTGCATGTAGTAGACTTGTTCTAGAGAGCACTAAGGAAGATGAGTGCTCTCTAGACAGAAGGAGTAGTCTGTGAGAAGGAGTCTAAAAAGTAGAGAAAAACAATTAAAATTTAAGCTTTGATTTGTAGAGAAAGTGTAAAATAAAATAAACACTTATTTTGGGTTTTAAAATCTGTTTGTGCATGTGTTCCTAGGCTTTAAGAGAAAGGAAGAGATGTATTACAGCACATTGGCTGAATGCAATCTTGAAGAAGAAGAAAATGGTCCCACCTCATCGAGCCCTTCATTTTCCAGTGGCATTTCCACCTGGAGGAAAGCCCTGCTCTCAACATGTAAGAAGGAAAAGCTTCCTTGGAAAGAACGCTTGCTTCATTGCAGTATTAAAACAGAGCTAGCAAGTGCTTACTCAGAGCAAAATACACATTTCTTTTGCCTTGGAAGAAAAGCTTCTGTTAATCTTAAGGTGCTGTTGATGTGGTGCTGCTGCCAGGTGTTTCTGAGTGCTTTGCAAGTTTTGCTGAGTTCAGAGTGGTGAGGAGTGAGAGCTGCCTTTGGGAGTTACTCTGTCAGACACTGAGGGGCAGAGATTGCGTGGCTTACACACAGCAAGGCAGCAGCAATCCAGGCTGCACAGTTTGTAGCAGCAGAGTAACAGCACATCTAACAGAATGTGCTTCCTTCGCCAGAACCCAATATTTTGAGAGTATTTTCGAGGGTTTTTCTTTTTCTTAGTCAGTGCTTAGCAAATACCTAAAAAGGTGCTGCTAATCAGAGGATAGGAGCTCACAGTTCCAGTGCCTGTGCAATGAGGAGCTGTGTGGAAGTGGAATTTTATGGAACTGAAGAATTTCATTCAGAGGTGTCTTGGAATGTACTGTGCTGTATAAACCAAGATGCCAAAATATGTCTTGGCATTGGATTTCTTTGTGCTGGATGCAGACATATGGGATGATGGCCTTGCTGACAGCCTGTCCTGACCAACATAAAAAGAAATATAGATTAGGGAAAATCAGAGTATAACAGCATGTGTGTGTGTACTCAGTGGTTAGTAGTAAATGTAATATGTAATGTAATAAACACAGTTTTAAACAAAATTACTGTTGCCTTTTACTAAAGAAAGGGAGAGAATGGCAAAAGTGAAAACCTGTCAAGATTAAGGATAATAATGGAAGATGTGGAATTACAGTTCACCACCTGTACTCAGCTGGCACAGTTTATTTGGCTTCATGGTAGAGTAGAGCACAGTTTTCAGATTTTTAGAGTAGAACAAGTAAGTGTAAGCATTTTTTTTGTGTGCTTCTATGTAAATAGCAGCAGAAGGAAGAGGGAAGACCTGTGAGAAGCAAATTAGCTCTGAGCTCTTTCATAATAAAACTGTGGTCTCTGTAAATAAAAAAAAGCTGACCAGAAGAATGAGAATGATTCTTCCTGAGTCAGAGCTACTGCTAGAAACCTGAAATTTTTATGCATAAAGAAATCACTTTTAAATTGTACTGTTTGTATCCTGCAAGCCATGCTTTAATTACGTGCTTATACACCCTGCTGTGCATTTCATTGTAATGTAAAAAACGTAGTCACGGAAAAATACTTCACACAGGAGTGTTTTGTAAGTACCATCAATGTTCAGTTATCTATAACTGTCTCTTTCTGTCTGCAGATAATCTCTGTGACTGGATTTGTTGATAGTGACAGAGATGACCTCAAGCTCATGGCCTACCTGGCAGGTGCCAAATACACGGGCTACCTGTGCCGCAGCAATACCGTCCTCATCTGCAAAGAGTAAGTGCTCTGCTCCACAGTCCTTGCTTTCTCAGCAGCCTCTTGCCAGCTAGGGCCTCTCTGAGTGTGAGGTGCTACCTATGGCTCATTATAAAAGTGTTAATTTTAATTAATTCTGCAGTTCAGCAGCAATAAACTTAATGATGTTGTTTCTTGAACTAAATTGCAGCACATGTTATGTGATAAACTTGACCTTCTGGACATAAGCAAAAGAAAAGTAATTTCTAATTTTGCTATTTTATAATATTCTTAAGTGATGCTGGCTCTTACATAATTCATAAATAAAACACCTTTTTTTAATAATTATTTTAAAACATTGGAGGAGGGAAAATCTAAATCCAGGTCTAAAGATTCCATATGCAGCAGAAATTCTCCCCTGACTTACTCTGACACGTGGAACAAAAGCATTTTTCAGAGCATCTCCTCTGTAACAGTTGAAAGAAATAACAGACCAATGAAGAAATACTGGTATTTTAGGTTTATTGTTAGATATCATGATTTTACTGATTTCTTTGCAACACAATTTATTTGTTTTTCACCAAGGGCCAGCGGGTTGAAGTACGAGAAGGCCAAGGAGTGGCGGATCCCGTGCGTGAACGCGCAGTGGCTCTGTGACATCCTGCTGGGCAACTTCGAGGCGCTGCGGCAGATCCAGCACAGCCGCTACACCCTCTTCAACCTCCCGGAGCCGCTCTCGCCCAGCCAGCACCTCGTGCTCAACCTGCTGGGTAAGAGCCTGCCCCAAAATCCACATCTCTGTGTGCCTGTTCCATCACTAGGAGCGTGTTTCCTCTGTTGTAAATAATTCGGCAACGGTGTCAGTTTTGTTCTGTTCTCCTTTCCCCAGATGCTTGGAGAGTCCCGTTAAAGGTGTCACCAGAACTTCTAATGGTATGTTGAATTATTCTGTATATACAGCTGTTTTGGTAGGATCACTCCTTGCCTGTGCTGAAGCTTCTGGTTGTACTTTCTGCTAATGTTCTATTTTCTTTTGAGGAGTCAGAGAAATAATCTTTTGCAGAATTAAGGAATTTTAGTGGGCTATACAGAATGAAGTTGCTGTTGACACATCTTGGGCTAGGTGTTTCACTCTTCGGTTTCTACGTCAGACCTTTAGAAAGGGCTTAGGACTTTTAAGTCAGTACCTAAAACTCTGTAAACGAGACCACATCAGTGTTTTTAAGACAACACCCAAAACCAGTAAGAATTTTGTTAGAATATTGACTAAATTTTAATAGGATACATAATGTAAGTTAAGGGTGGAATTACTTTATATTGTCTCTTTGATACATACTAAGAACTAAAACCATGGGCATATATACCATGTATTTTAGAATTTAAAAAATATACCATGCATTGAAAAGTGTAGTTGATCACCCTGAAATAAGAGCAATAGAAATGAACAATGAGGAGTTGTACCTTGAAAAACATACAAGACAGATAATTTTGTCATGTAGGATATTCTGTGAACCATGCAAAACATGAGACAGGTATCAGAGCTAAGATGGAAACTGCAGTTTATTCTGAATATGCAGAAGACTACTTCAGTATTTGTATTGTAAATTTTCTTCCCATTTCAGATTTATACTTGATAACTTTTCACAGTATGTCTTGATGTAGGTAAATGCCAGTTCAGGCTCATGAAATTTCAGTTCATTTGTGCAACAGGTGACTGTCAGGTAACATGTTATATTGCACAAATACATTTTGCCACACCTCTTGTGCTCCGGATCACTTGTATCTCAGTCCCTTTGTAAATTCTTCAGAAAAGAGGTGCTTAGTAACTCTCAAAACTTAATTTGTACTGATGTTTTAAATGGGGATTCAGGGCACTGTCACTTGAATGCCTTTCAGCTCTAGAAATCAACACTACTGTGTTCCTGACCATAAGTTTGAAACATTCTTTTTATAGACCCCTGTGGAATTGTTTCATGGGCCCATAGGAAACTCACATTTAGAAAACTAAATGCTTTTAAAAATTTATAGTCTTCATATTTTCTTGAAGAAGGAAGATAGTCTGCTGTTGCAAAATCAAAAAGTCCTTGAGAAGATTCAGTATGCAGTATTAGTATTTAAAATAGCTTTTAACAAACTCAGTTTGGGGTTTGTTACCACCACCCTTTGCATCCACATTGCAATTGACCTCATCTTAATAATGGACACCTGCCTTCTTTGTGTGGGTCAGCCACAGCAGGCTGTGGTCCATGTTTTGTCTTGTGTAGCAGATGGAGACCTCAGGGGTCAGATGGGTGATTTAGTACTTCCCCTTCTGTATTTATGTGGGGACCCTTCTTGCTCATGTGAAGTGAGAGTTGTGTAACTTAGATTGAAAGGGACTTCTGGAGACAATGTGGTCCAGCTGCCCTCACAGGTGGGGTGTGGGGTGCCCACACAGAGATGTGTTTTGGTAATAGAAAATGCTGGGCATGTGGAAGTGTCAGGGAAGACAAGGTACTTCACTGCTTTCGCAGTAGGCATTTCTATTTGTCTGGGGATTTGGGGTCCTCTTTTGAGGACAGCTGTCGTGTTAGACACCGTTGATGCCATCTACCTCTTGCATTTTCATAGTTGAAATGTCTATCAAACGTGGATGTGTGCACTTTTCTTTCCAGCTGCTCATACCATGGGTTGTCTGGCATAAAAATGCCTGTTCCTGAGAGAAGGGAACAAACCCCTGTGGCTTGTTCCTCCCACAGGAACATTCTCACAGCAAGGCTGGGACAATGCTGCCTGGCTTTCTGGTCATGTGCCTCTAGCACTCTTCATTAAATTTCAGGTGTCGATTTGAAGGTTAAAAAGGAATAGATGTCACACTCCTGAACCTGAGAGCTGTGGTTTCAAGTTACTCAGACCAAGGAGAGCATGAAAGCTACATTTAACCAGTCCTGGGCACATGCTTTAGAGGCTGATCTGGGATTGGAGAGGTGGGACTGTCTATCCAGCTTCTGTTTATGTAGTTAGGGAATTTGAGTTTAAAACAGTGTTTCCTGGAATATTACCATTCCATGAAATTTAGCACCAGGAAGAATATTGTAGTCTTCATGTACTTGAATGGACAGGCTTTTCAGTCTCTTTCTCATTTAATTAATTGACTTTTCCATTGATAATTATCAGTGGATAAAGGAAAAACAGTCCCACAGTATTTTATTTGGTGAACACTTGCATGAGTTTGTGGAGAAGCTTTGGCTAACACTCAGCTTTGCTCTTGGGTTCATTGTGTAAGCAGTAGGTGCCCCACGTGTTCAGCAGCATGTCATTTTATTTATGTTTAATTCAGGTAGAAGTTGGTTCCCCTGCTTAATTCAGATCTGAACATGTAACTGCTCTGATTTCAGGGTGTGAGGTTGCCTTTGAAACCAAAGCAAAATGAATCCAGTCTTCAGCCGTCTTCCAAAAGAGCAAGGTAAGAACAGGAGCAGTCAATGCCCAGAGTCCTTAATGGACTGTTCCTCAGAAGTGTCAGCTGCCCATCAGCCTGCACCATCCTGTGCCCTGCTCAGGGAGATCATTGTCAGTGGCTTTGGGAAGTTGCCAGTTACTCAGCTGGCAGGAATAAAACAATAACCACAAGAGTGAAGTAGTAGCAGGCCTGGGAGAGTGCAGAAAAAGTAGAATATGCCATGTTCTCTGCATGGTGATTTTTTTCTTCAGAAAAAGTTCTGCCTAATTTGCATTCATCTGGGTCATTCCATTGGTAACACTTGCCAAAGTGTGCATGTCCAGTTTCATAATTACAGTTACACAGCCTTGGGCCCAAAGGTTACATTCTGCCGTGTTTCCTGTGTTTTGTAGGATTGAAGACCTGCCACCACCTACTAAGAAACTCACCCCTGAGCTGACACCCATGGTACTCTTCACAGGATTTGAACCTATGCAAGTGCAACAGTACATTAAGGTGACTTTTAGGTTTATCTCTTGTGATCAGCGTTGAAACATCTGACAACTTTTTGTTGATATTGAATTTATGCTAAGACTTGATTAGCATATCTCTAGTGGATACAAGCCCTGAGGTTAGAGTAGGTTTATGTGAAATAAGTTTTGTTTGGTAGCTCCTTTAGTTAATTACTTCATACTACTGTGCTACTTGCTTTTTCTTTCTGTAGGACTGCTTTAAAAAGCAAGAAAGCCTTTTCCACACTTGTTTTAAATAAGCAAATTTCATGACCAAATTCAGGTGAGAAAAATAGTAATGGTTGTACTAGGTGAGACCCAAGATTCTTCTAGTGGGGTTACTATCTGTAGTGCCAAATGCTTCAAAGAAAGCTGATGACAAAGCTTATGGCAGATGTTAGATAAGTTCCTATGGAGGTTTTCTTCTGTTCCCGAATAAAGCTGTACTAAAACTTAACTGTAAATAATTTATAACATTCAGATGATGAGAAGTAAATGAGGCCTAGTTTGAGTCCACTACATTTCTTAGAAATATGCACTTTGGTTTGCTCAAAAATAAATAATACTTTCTTTATTACACCTAAACTTGTGTTTAAAGTGGTTGAACTGCGGAGGTTTTCTTTGCCTTGCAGCGTATGCGTTTGAAGCTTGATATTAAGTATTTTGGGACATAAAATGTTTTTCAGTGTATCCTGTAAAGTTCCAGTGTGAAGTTCTCATTTTCTGTCGTGTTGGTACCAGGTTAATTATACAGAGAATCTGTTTTGGTAATAGCTATGGCTTACAAACCAAAAAAAATCAACTTCAGCCTCAAAGTTTGTGAAGTCGAATGTAAACCTGTCAGCACTGATGCTGGGTTTGGATACTTCTCTTCTTCTTGAGATGGAGGGGTAATCTTGGTACCTGCATGGCCAAAGGGTCCCTTCCACATCAGAGTGGAAATGTCGCAAGGTCTGCATTCACAGGTAGAAGTGTTTGAGGTGAACATAGAATCAGCAGCCTTTGCCTTTCAGAGGGGTGCAATGTGCTGTTCACAGGGGGCTTGCACATACCAGGAAGGAAGTAAATAGTGGAGAGGTTCAGTGTCATTGAATTTGTGTGTCATCATTATGCAAACCATCAGAGCATGGTAATGAAGAGCTGTAAGCGCTGTCCCTGTCTGTCCTATGTGCTCATCATTGTCAGAGCAGGAGAGTGCACAGTGCTTTCTTGCTTTGGGACTCCCAAGGATTCATGTAATAAAATCACCCTAAATGTATATATCTATTAAATATTTATGCTTATAGATACTGGTGTGGGTTTTATTTATTTGTGCAAAATGTTTGCCTTAGAAAATGAGAAACCCAAGGTGCATAGTTACTAAAGATGTCCAAATATTTTTTCATTCTTGAAATTTTTATGAGGGGAGCACTCTTTAACACCTGTGGTAATCTGATGTGCCTCACCAGCTGATTTGTTGTGTCATTCATTCAGATAATAACTGGCTTAACTGATAAAATAGAAACTGTGAGGAGCTGGTTTGAGTTTGGTGCTTTAAACCAAGGAAGAGGAATAGTTGCTCAGTATCATCAAAAATGCATGTGGAGTATGTGTTTTTCATGAGATGCTTTTCTCTTTAAAGAAAAGCCTAGCAAAATAAAGTTCACTGTAGCTACAGTGTGTACTGCACCTTCCCTAGAAAAGAGCAAAATTATTGTATACTCTTATTATTGCTTACTTAAATTTAATACCATGTTCCACTGAAAAAAAAAATAATTAATTTGTATCTTACAGTTAACTTCTTGCTTAAAAATTAAGCACAACCCAAAATCAGAAAACTACAGAAGTGGGGAATAGCTTTCAGTCTTGCCAGCTGATATTTATGTCTGGAAATACCTGGATTTTCAATGGCTGTAAATTCTGTCAAAATTAATCAGCTTTACTAAATGACTTTAACACAGGAATCTATATTTAATATTTCATTAGAAGCTTGGTTTTATTTGATGGTGATGTTATGATATTTAGTTTCTTTTTTTCCTCCATGTTTTTAACAACTGTTCCATTCTGATTTGTGTTTTGTCCAACTTTCAGAAGCTGTATATCCTTGGAGGTGAAGTAGCAGACTCTGCCCAGAAATGCACCCATCTAATTGCCAGTAAAGTGACCCGAACTGTCAAGTTCCTGACAGCAATTTCTGTAGTCAAGCACATAGTAACTCCAGAGTGGTTAGAAGAGTGTTTCAAATGCCAGAAATTTGTTGGTAAGTTAAATTAGTATCAATTCCTACAGTAAAATAAAGGTTCATTGACAAGCATCTTTAAATATCTTTTGTTGTTTTGTCTTCCGACTTCAGTGTTTCTTGCCAGTTTTCTAAAACTGGTAAGAAAAAAAAGTTCAGCTTTTGAAAGCAGAAATTTTAATTCTACAGCAAATCTGACTATCATCATTCACACCTCTTGAAGAATAATTTGCCAAGTTTTTAAATAATTATATTAGCAGTTAGTTTGGATTCTGCTTGAGATAGAAAGTTGTGTTAGTATGGTTAAACAAAGCTGTCATAAGAATTATGTGAGTTTTTATTTTTAAGTCAAGTTCTCTTTCAGCAGAACATTTTGTTTCATTTAGTTTTCATTTGTTTTAATACAGTTTCTTGCCCTTAAATGAAAAAAAAACATACTCTACAAGTTTGCTTTAGGGTGATTAAGTGATTGGATGTTGTTAAGTATTGTATTTCTTTCATGTGTAGCCATTTTGTAGATTTTTACCTGTGGCTGCATTATTTTTTAATTCACCCTTTCTGAAAGGGTGATTATTTGGTTGATGATTGTTTTGTGCTTTTTATATAATTTGTTTGTAAGAAGAAAATGTATTATAACAATCTCTGGCTAACCACCATAAAGACTTGAATCTATGGATAATTAACTAATAAAGCAGCAAACATTTTTGTAAATCTCAAGAAGGCAATTTGCTTACTTCAGCACCAGTGAACTGAGAAATCGATTCATTTGAAAACTGTTAGAAGATGAAGAAAGTGGGGGCATTTAGGATGACTGGTGTGATCCAGTACTTGAAGTATTTATTTTCTGAAATTAGGTTGATTTGTAGCTAATGGGCTGGCTCCACTTTTGTACCTGCTGCAATGAGAGAAAATGTGGGAGTTGTTTACAAAAATTGTCTTAATTGTTTCTTTTGTCCTTTGGAAGAGTATTAACACTGTCTCTTGCAAGTTGTCAGAATTGTCCTTGGAAAGACCAATTTGTTCTCTGTATAATTTTTTTTGTTTTGGTCTTTAGACTTAGGGGTTTTGGATTAAATTGGATTTAGAAATGTTTTTGACATAGCTTTTGTGGCAAGATAAAGACTGAAATTCCATCCCTAATAAAAAGTGAAAAATTGACTGAATAACAGGACAAGTGAAACAGATGGAAAGTTCTTTCTGTGAGGAGTTGAAGACAGTTTCTGGGCTCCCATAGGTGATCACACTAACTTGAATTTAAACTTAATCATTCTACTTGATCATTCTGCTCCTTTATTTGCAGAGAATCAAAAAATAAAAATTTCCAAGTTTCTCCAATAAGTTAGAAAAAGGAAATTAATAGGACAGTGATTGTTGTTAGGTATGCAAGTGTAAAAGTTTAATTCTCCAAGTAATTTAAGGTCATCACTGTAAGCAGTCCAATGAAAGAGGGTATTGTAATAATGTTAAATTACTGTAGGTGTTTGCCATTCAGAGCCACTCTGCCACCAAGATGTTCTGCTCAGATTCCATCCTGGGGATGTGGGTGTTTGTGTTTGTGTGCCACATCATCACTCTTTCTTTTTCAGATGAGCAGAACTTTGTGCTCAGAGATGCTGAAGCTGAGGTGCTTTTCTGCTTTAGTTTAGAGGAGTCTCTAAAGAGAGCACAAGTAGCTCCACTGTTCAAGGTATGCAGCTTAACAAAGCATTTAAACACTTGGAGATTTTCAACCTAATTTTTCCAGCATTGGGACCACAGGTTTTATAGCTGAAAACCATAGAACAGACTGGCATATAATATGAAAAACATTTGTTGTAAATTTTCTTTTTGACTTTATGCCTATTTCCTGCCTAAGCATCATTGGGGTGGATGTAAACCCTCTGCATGCCTGGATCCTGTAGAAATTGACCAAACACTCTCAATGTATTTGTTCCCTTCAAAAATTTAGAACATTGCTCTGTTACTTGTAAAAAGCCCTTATGGAAGGGACTTTCTTTTATTTCTTTTTTCTTTTTGACACCAGCCTCATAGTCAGAACACTTGCCCATAAAAAGGGGAGTCAGAGTGAGTTTGCCCTTCAGCCTCAGGGAGTTGTAGTGTGATTCTCCTTGGAGACTGCACTTTCCACCAGGCTGTTTGCTAGGATGGTGCAAGATGTTCTTGTGCATCTGGTTAAAATCACATTACAGAGTGCAGAGAGGTATCTGGAGATCTGAGTTGCTAAAGATTCTTCTTCAGCCTAACTGAATTACAGACTGTTTATTGAGGTAAACCACCTAAAATAGGGGATTTTTTTGACCTGTAATGAATAAGAATCTATGTCTTCTATTACATTTTGCTCTCAATTTTGCAGACTAAATAGCAAAGTGTTTTCTGGTTTTTTTATTCCCAACTGATAAACAGAGATATTCTACTCTGATCACTTATCTCAGCCAAGTAGTAGAATAATTTTTGTCAGAAAGTAATAAATTGGCTGTTACTTAAAAGGTAAAAGTTCTTTTGTAACACTTCAGATGTCCCTGTGCTCAAAGAAGCAAGGAGCATTGTTCTTATGTGTCTTAGCAAGCTGCAGTTGTTGCCTTACAGGTGTGGAAATAGGCACACCTGAACTGTTCAAATTTATCAAAATTATGAGTTTGCCCCTCCAGGGGAAACATCAGCAGTAATTAAGGACAACTCATCAACTGATGAATCTGTGTGCATAAGACCAACTCCAGCTTACAAAGCCTGCCCTGTTGTTGTATAAAAGAGGTGTCACATGGCATTAAAACTTGATGTGTTGCAGAAATCAGTTAACAAAATAATGTTTTTTCTTGTTCTCCATTTTCTCTTTTTAGGGTAAATATTTTTACATTACACCTGGAATTTGTCCCAGTCTTTCCACCATGAAAGCTATTGTGGAGTGTGCAGGAGGAAAAGTGTTATCGAAACAACCTTCTTTTCGAAAACTCATGGAGCATAAGCAGAATAAAGTGGGTTGAGTGTTGCTTTCTAACATTTATTCACAATACCATACCATGTTCTTCTGAGCTCACCATTAACTTCTTTCCTTTAGAGTTTGCCGGAGATAATCTTGATTTCCTGTGAGAATGACCTTCATTTATGTCGAGAATATTTCGCACGAGGCATAGGTATGTACAGGCTTTTGTTGTGAATTGAACAGTGTCACTGGTACTTTGAAATTGCTTTTCTATTTTACTATTATTGTTATTATTATTATTATTATTATTATACAAGTATAGAGATCTTTTGAAGCTTTCAGATAATAATAGAGGAATACATGGACTATCCTGCAAATCATGGAGAAGTCCAAGCCAGTTGCTTGCTGGTTATTTCTAATAGTTATTTTATATGCAGGTCACTGTAAATTTTTAGAAGGGTAGGCTGTACCTGGAAGTTTCAGTCCTATTCAGGCAAAGTTCCTGTGTTCTGTGGTTTAGCCCAGAAGGCAACTCAGTACCACACCCTGACTCCCTTCCCTGCAGCACTGGAGGGGAAGAGAGTTGGAAAAAGAAAGTAAACTTCATGGGTTGAGATAGAAGGGTTTAATAACTGAAATAAGATAATGTACTGTTAATGACAATAACAACATGCATAATAATAAAAATTCTAATAATAGTAATGAAAGAGAGAGGAGTAAATTCCAAGAGATACAAAAGATGCACAGCACAATTGCTCACCACCCACTGGCCAATGCCCACCTGATCCCTGAGCAGTGATCAGTGGCTCCCAGCCAGTTCCTCCTAGTTTATATACTGGGCATGCTGGTCTGTGGTGTGGAGTATCCGTGTGGCGAGGTGGGGTCAGCTGTCCTGGCCATGCCCCCTCCTGGCTCCTTGTGCTCTTGTTTGGTGGCAGAGCATGGGAAACTTGTAAGTCCTTGACTTAGGGTAAGCACTGCTTAACAACAAATAAAACATCAGTGTGTTACCAACATTATTCTCAACCTAAATTCAAAAGCTACTAAGAAATTAACTGTATCCAAAATGAAACCAGGTCACGATCTCAGTATTCATCAAGTGAGTTAAAGATTGGGGGGTTTTCACTTTAGGTATTTTTACTTTTAGTGTAGAGCCCCAAGAAGTGCTCATTACTAACAGGGCTATGAGTGGACGAGTCTGGTCTGTGCAGTGCCAGCTGTGAGGGCTCATGGTGGAGCCCTGGCAGTGCTGGGGTGACAGCCTTGCACAGCTTTGTGTGAAGGCCACAAAGGTCCAGAACGGCCCCTCCTGACATCTGCAGAATGAGGCAGAATTTCTGTGTAGGATCAACTGTGTGAATTTTGATATTTCCAGATGTCCACAATGCTGAGTTTGTCCTGACTGGAGTACTTACTCAAACACTGGATTATGAATCATATCCTTTTTGTGTAAAGACATTCTGTTTCTTTGGGGAGTATGGTTTGCTAAAAGTTTTTCTTAATTGGAAACTATAATTGTAATTTTTTAGGATATGTAATGTTTACTTGATAGGAGGGTAGTTTTAACACCCAAAAACCTATCTTAAATTCAACATGGAATTACTTTTTGATGGGAAATTACTTCAGGGGAGGAGGGAGGCAAAGTGGTCACAAAAAGAGTAGAAAATATTAGTAAATAGTAGAATAAAGTAGTAAATAGTAGAATAAATAGTAGAATATTAGGCAATGGGGAAAAAAAACTTGTCACTAAGGAAAATATTCGGCATGAGTTACTTTCAGATGAGAAAAATAGCTTTTTACTGAAGATTATAGACCCTGTTTAAGTGCAGTGGAGGGACCAGTAAGGCCTATGTGTCTTTATGCATGTTTTTTATAGAAGCTGTCATTTCTTACCGTTGCTCTTTCTTAACAAGCTCACATATAAATTTACTTGATGGATAGCAAAATGCCTTACTGCTCCGGAATCCTTGGAGCATCATATCTTAGCTGTTCGGCCATTGTACAAAGCAACTAGAACTTCCTGTGGATGCTGTTTTCCAGCTGTTTTCCTAGGGATGATGAGCAGTTTAAAGCAGGGAAGCAAAAATAAACTGCATCTTTTTTAGGATGTGTAATTTTATTATGCTGAAACATAATTTACTATGTTTTGTATTATACTACCATTTTAAAAGAGCCCACTTTAGGTATCATGATGAGCCCATTTTTAAGCATTTTAAAATAAATTATGGTACTTCAGCCAAAAGTGTAATTTGGATGTAAAAATAAAAGGGCTTGCTATCTATTAAATTATGGATGTTGAAGATGAAAATGTTTTGTACTTTATTTTTATTTCTTATACTCTATTTTCTTTTATATTGATATTTTGCCCACATTTGAAATAAATGTACTTTTAAATGTTTTACTCTATATTTTAGTGGTCGTTCATTTTTTTGAATACTGTGCAACAATGGCACACTGGTAAGAGTAAATTACTCAAATTTTTTCCAAGCAATGTGAAATTACTTTAAGCTTATTTTACCAGGTATGTTTTAATATATAAATCCCAGTGCTTTAAAGGGAAATTGTTGTAAATGTATATATGTGTTTTTACTGAAGCAGAGAAGCAGCTTGAAGGAGAAACTATAACCCTGCATATTACACTGTTGTGATAACTTTTTGTTTGTATAGTGAGTTTTACTAAATAAATATTAAAAAAAATTCTCCTGAATCTACATTCAGTTGTATTTCCTGAAACACACACGGTTCTAATAATCTGATTTGACCATTTTTATCAGTTTAGATTCCAATAGATAAAAAATTGATCCTAAAAGCATTTATTTTTTTTCTGATCAGCAAGACATTACTCTGATGCTGTACAGACAAGTGGGTATCTGCACTCCTCCACCAGGGAAATTACTGATTTCAAATCTCTTTTGTGCTGTGGCTTAAGGTGTAAATCCAGCTGGCCCTTGGAGTTACTGATTCTGCTGCCTTTCTCCCAGTGTCTCAGTTGAACAGAGTGCTTAAGTGAGTGACAAATTGCTGCTGTGAGAACACAGTGATGGTAAATGTCAGCGTGAGTGAGGTGCCACAGAGGTCAGTGTGTGCCTGTTCCTGCTGGCTCTGCTTCCTCAGCCCTGTCCGTATCCTCACTGCTCCTGTGGCTGCCTTTTCTTTTGGGAGCAGTGAGGGGCTACCTGAGGATCACAGGAAGGGGGAAATTTCTACCAGTGTGACTTTTGGTAAGGTGGCAAAATGGGATAAATGAGAATGTTGCACTTGGTGCACTTGGGTCACGATTTAAGTGAATGAAAGGTTAAGAAGGTGTGGTAAGGATGGCAGGAAATTACATTTTTTGACAAATGCCATTTACTTGTGTCAGAGTTCTGTGTTTTTCTTAGTGTAATGTTCAGCTCTCCAAAGTGCAGTTTCCTTTTCATTATGAGACAGATTAAGGACACCTAAGGTTGGAAATGGATGACATGACTTTATGCTTTTAAAAATAATAAAAACAAAGGAGGGACTGCAGCAGGACTTAATTGTTGGTTGATGAGTTGTTGTGCAAATGACTTAAATTATTCGGACATGTGGACCTGGCAAGTGTGATCTTGTCAGTGGAGAGACAGAACATCTGTGAAACCTGACTTAAAGAGCCCTGGTGAGACATGTCTCTCAACAGTTCAACAGAGTAGTTTAGTTATCTAAATCTTTCAGAACACGGAAAATAAAGTTAACCCCACCCTAAAGAATGTCATAATACATTGCATGAATACTGTTCATTAATACAGAAATAAATGCACCTTTCTTCCCACTTAAGAATGTAATATTGAAATGATCTAAATCTGTGCTAATCTTTGTATGGCTTGAGATTCTCTTCACTGTTCTTGTTACCAAGTTTTGCAGGAGGATTTTTGGGTGCCTTTTCTTCTAAAACATCAGCTGTTGCAGCTTTTGAATGCTTGGCAATGTTGGGTACACAAAACTTCACTTGAATACGTATTTTGTACCTGTTGTGCATTCAGCAAGACTTCTGCCTGCCTTATCAGTGATGTGTTGTCCTCCCAAGTGTAAATGCTGCTTCCAGAGACACACACGAGTTTGGAGTCAGCTCAGCTGTGCACAGAGTGAGACTCAAGGCACAGGACCTTGCTGGACTGGGTCCTAGAAGCTGAAGAGATCTGCTACAACAGCTTGGTGCAAGATGAGACCCTCACTGAGGGAGAGGCAGAGGGAAACCAGGTTTGGGTGTGTTGGCAGTGTCAGCCTCAGCAGCATGGATTGCTCCACTCCAGAATGCATTTGTGCTCTCTGGGAGTCCTCAGCCTTTTTTAGGATTGGCTTCCTCCATGTTTTCCACAATGAAGCAATGTTGAGGATATGTAATACCTTTGCCAAAAACTGTTAAATAAGAGTTAAGATGTATGAATGCAGTAACATCAGCAAGGTGAATTTCCTTACAAAAACTATCCAAAATGCTGTCAGATACTGCATAGAGAAAATCAAAACCAAATGTGATCATGGAACAAATGAACCCCATGGGAAACATGAGTGGTAATGCATCTGTTTCATCATCAGTGAAGACAGAGTGTTTATTTAGCCAACATACAAGTATGACTGATTTGATTAACCTTTCAATTAGAGTGAAAAACACAACCTGCCAAGAAATAGTCTTTCAAGAACCACAGGAGCTGTCCAGAGCCAACTGTCTTGCACAGATGTTACTGTGAGTGTGATTAGTGATAGAGAAGGGGTTTGATGGAGTATTCTGATAACAGCATTGCTACTTTGAACATGCTTTTGCCTCAGTGGAAGGTTGTAACACTTAAGTGTCTGTTTGATCCTGTCCTCTGTATTCAGGAAAAGAAAAAGGTACCTCTTCATGTTGTCATTTAGTTGCTTGCAGAAACAAAATGTCCATGATAACAACTTGTGTTCTTTATAGAAAATCTGTCCTGCTAGAGCAGTTGTTTAAAGGTACATACAGAACATGTCTAATAGCGAAGACATTCCGTTGGTCAGGGATATGGTGAAGGTCAAGGAGACATGGTCTGCACTTGTTCCTGTGCAGCTTTCTTTGCTGTGAGTCCTCAAGTAGAATTGTGGAACAGATTGGCAGAAATAATCTGGAGTAGACCTCTGGAGGTTCAGTGTTGAGTATCTCGAAGGATGGAGGTGCCACAACCTCTGTGGGCACTTTGTTTCTCTACTTAGCTGCCCTCAAGAAAATAAATAAATCATCTTTGTATTTATTTAGTATCAGAAAATCCATTGTTCCACATGTGGCTGGTGATGCTCATTTCATCCCCACACGCCCCCAGCAGAATCTGGCTCTTACCTTCTTCCCTTGAAGCACTACAGGCTCCTCCCAAGGGACAGGCATGCTTGAGAAGCTTCCTCAGTGGGATACAGGAGCTTTCCCTGGAGGACTGAGCCCTCAGGAGATGAGCTCTGCCAAGGGAATTTTAACCTGCACAGTGTGTATGCAGACAAGTGTGAAGAGTGAGGGATGCTTGGGGAAATATTCCCACCTTTACCAAGAGGGGAAATTTCTCTGATCCTTGGGCAGTGTTTTCTTAGAGACCAGGCTGTGTCTGCCAGGGAGGAAGCACCAGTAACAGAGAGCACCCCAGATCAGACACAGCTTCGAGTGGGTCTGTCTAGGGTGCTTCCTTGTAGCAAGTTATACCAAAAAGAAGAAAATAAAAGTATTTTAAGCTCAAGAGGCCAATTTTTTTTAGTATGTCAACCAAAGGACTTTTAAATGAGGCAGCTACACAAAAGAGATGAAACAGAAGTTTCCCTCCCTGCTTTATGTGTCTTTATAGGACTGATCTTCACTTAATTCCATTTGACTTGGAGTGTTGTGGGCAATTGCAGAGTTCTTTCTGGTGGCAGGAATTTTCTCCTTACAGATACTGCAAACATCTTAATAAGCAAATATATGTCTTCACCATTTTCATGGCTTTTGGGATTTGATACTTAAACTTGATAAACTCAGCTTTTTATTGACAATAACTATGTTATACAGACCCTGCCTGACTTTGTGAGAGAAGATAGAGAAATGTCTTTGTCAGAAATATATATGTACTTGAGCTGTATTTGTGAAGGCTGGATTAACCCCTGGGGCCCAGAAGAACTGGAGGCCACCAGCCTTCCAGAGCCAGGCTGGAGCAGAGGAAAGGAAGAGGAGCTCAGTTTTAAGAACAGCAAAGCCAATCAGCCTTTACCAGAGGAACCCTCTGAGGAAAAATATGTATTTCAAACCAGCTCAGAATTGCTTATGTTCTGTTAAAACAATGAAATACTTTCAAAAGAGAAAGGGAGAGAAGAGTGTGATTTCCACGTGACAATTGTAGCTTCCAGCTGAGCATGGAGAGAATCAGACTGGAGCTACCAGGCCAGCCTGGAGAAATCTGAATTGCAGATGAGTCAGGAGGGGTTAAAAAGTTACCGAGCTCAGTCTGGGCTGGGAGCTCCAAGGCCGTGAGAGATGTGACACAAAGCAGCTTCGTTCTGCCTGCAGTGATGTTCTGCTGCTCACCTGGGAAGGGCATCCACAGAGCCTTCGGTGGGGACTCAGCAGCGTTCAGACCTGCATCTTGCTGTAGCTGCACGGATCCTGCAGACTGCAGGTGCAGTTTTGTGGAGAGACTCTGCAGATGGGGCTGAAGTGCAGTGAAGGAAAAAGAGAGGGATCAAAACACACACACGTCCTTCCTCTTCCAGCGTCCTTCAGCTGAGGGACTGGACAGTTCCAGTTCACATCACCTGAGGGGAAACTTGGAGGAGCTGTGGTCCAAGGCATATTTAAGTCACTTCTCCAGCAGAGTTTCAAACGCATCAAACGTGTAACTCTATCTGGATGGACTGAGACTCCCACCTCCCTGCCAAAACCAGCTCCTTGCTTCTCATGCAGTGTGTTGATCAGTCCAGTGCTTCCTGCTCTGCTTTTGCCCCTGGCTCCTTTCCCCTCTCTGCCTAGAGAAGGCTGCAGTAGCCATGAATTTAACTTTCCAGACTCTGTAGCTGCTGCTGGGCTGTAGACTGCTTTACCTGGCCTCCCCAGTGCCACCATCTTTCTGACAGAGCAGCCAGCAACGGTATTAAAGCTATTCAGGATATTGAAAATGCTACTTAGGGCATTAAAAGCAGTATATTTTGTGTCCTTGGCCTCTAACCCCTCCAGGCTGCTGTCTGCAGCATGGACAGCACCTCTCATTTCCATCCCTGCTCTTCAGCTTGTCTGTTCCTCACGTGAACATGGGGTCATGGCACAGCTCTGAAGTGAAATGGAGCAGTTTGCTCACAAGCAGATTCTCCAGAGTTTCTTTGCAATGAATATCTCAACATGTTGGTTTTATAGAGCCTTTTCCTGTTGGTCCATGGTGATTGATACAGCTCCATTTCCTCTCTTACCATCCCAAGAAGTTTTTTATTGTGAATTTCTTTTCTATTTCCGTGGAACAGACAGTATAATAAAGTCCAGTTATTAAAGAAGTATCTCTCTTCATCTTGGTAGGCAGAAGAAAAGAATGTTTGTAAAATGCTTTACAAGGAGAATATCTCCCTAGAAGAGATGATCAAAGTGGCCAGGCCCTGAGTTACGTGTGCACCTGGAGGAAATGTTTTGTGGTTGGAAACTCCTCTGTTTTAACTGGTGACATCATCAGATTAAGTGACATCGTCCCTCTCAGCACAGGGCGAGCTGGGGGCTGTGTGAAGCCCTGGGAGCATCGGTCACTCGTCAGCAACACAGCGAGAGAACAAACCCTGCCCGGGGCTGGAGCTGCTGTGCCTCTCTCTGCAGATCATTTTGGATGATGAACTATTTACAGAGCCATTCTAACCCCCATTCTCACACGGATGTGAGACACAGGGGCTTTCTAAGAACCAAGGAAGTTATAAGAGCTGAATGAAATGCTGAGCTCAATAGCAAGGGAATGCAGGAGATGTGATGGGATGTGCTGAGATGGCTCCCAGAACTGTCACTGCTCCTCAGCCTGCAGCTGGAAGAGCTGAGCATCCCATGCAGGCTTTGATGCATCTTGCTTGCTTTGAAAGAGCTGCAGGGATAATAGCAAGCAAGAGTGGAAACTTCCTGTTAATGCCTCTGAGCAATGAAAAAAAATGTACCCTGCCCAAAAAATGAGGTGTGTGGGGAGGATTTCGTAAGGCTAGGAGCCTCTGGGAGCTGACAGATTAGTAAATTATTCCATTTAAATTGAAGTAGACTGCAAGAAATTCGATTTTAATGAAACTAGTTTGGAGCTTTTTGACTAAGAAGGCAAAATGAATTATTGAAGTATCAAATTCATAAAGTGATATGAAACTAATTGAGAAATCAAAACAGAAGCAAACCCACTATAATCAGACATGCTCAGTGTGGGGAAACTGAAATGGGAATTCTCATTTCCAGTTTTGCAACAGCAACGCTTCATAACTGCTGAAACACTGCGGAAGTCCTGCATTTTATCCAAACTGAACAAATAAGGAGAGAGAGTTTTGAAGTTTATTTTTCCTCAAGCACCACACTCGGCATAAGTGCTGACTTACCTCCCCCTTCTTGTAGCAGCTCTTAACAACAGCACGAGCCCATCATGCAGCACTTCAGGGTAGTTCAGTCAGTTATTTAGGTGATCTAAATGAGGCCATTAATTGTTTAACCTCCAGTCACACAGACCTCTAGAAATTCATCACCCTCCCTCCACACACAGGCTGCAAACAGCCATGGAGCCCTTACTGAACACAGGTGAAATTTCTGTCCTAAGCGTTCTCTAAGGGATAAGAAAAAAGAGAGGCACAGGTGTAAGGAGAAGTATGTCCTTCAAAGGACTGTCAGGAAAATGACAGCTTTGATAGCACCATCCCATAAAATTTTTAAGCTCAGCATGGGAAATACAAAGGCAGAAACAGCTCTGTTTCTACCTATAAAGATTTAAATCCATTTCTTCTCCTTTGAGAAACGACCATAGCAAACACCAGCTGGCACTAGGTTATATTTCATAGTGGAAAAAATCTGATTCTCTGCTCTTCAAATTTGGAAATGACAAAGGAGGTTGAAGGAGCTGTTGCAGCCAGTGCTGCTTTGCTTTACTTTTTTCTGCCAAAAGTCTGGTTTGCTTTGCTGTGGTGAGTACAGCTCCCTGGATTTTTAGGAAAGCAGTAATACCCCTTTGCGCCATATGGAGAGAATTTAATACATCAGCAAAAACTGAGTTGCTCTTGCTGGGTTTTGCCCTTTAGCTGCTGAATCCAGTGAAGAAAGTCCAGGTAATGGATTGTCCCTGGGGAATGAAAACAGGGGTTTAACATGAAGCTTGGGAGTAGCTGTACTGACCTGTGGTGATCATCACCAAACTGACACCCACCCCTACAGCACCAGGGCTGGGCTTACCCAGGGACCAGACACAGCCTGACCATGAGCCACAGCCACCTGCTCCCAGCCTCCTGCCTTCACTCCACTCCTGATTCATTTTTGCCCACCATGGCAATTTTCTTCCAAAATATGTGTTCTGTGGCTGCAAATTCACAGAGTCAGACCTCTGGTTTCATTGCTGACTTCTCTTGCAGTTGTGTTCTGCCTGTTCACAGCAAGTCCCACTTCCATCAAGGATGAAAACTCACCCTGTTAACTTAGAGAAGACTAACACCTGCCCCACTTCTGCCTGTAAAATGCACAGAACATGCAACTGCTTTAACATGACAGAGAATCTGTGATTCTGACACTGACTACCAGTTATTGTGTCTGCATAGAAGGAAATATTGAAGAAAGAAAGAAGGAAATAAGAGCCTTAGCAGTGTGGCCTGTTGCTGTGTGCTGTTCTGCAAGTCCTGAATGAGTGTTTGCCACCTGTTCCTTTTCCAAATACGTTCCTGGGGTCAGAAAATGACACCTCTGTCCCCTACAACTGCAGCTTCTGGGAGAGATGAAGTACCAGTCAACACACATGTGGCAGAGGTTTCCATCATAATTATCTCTTGCAGCTCCTCCTGCACAAATAGGCACTGATGGGCCCTTTTAGAAGCAGGTGACAATAAGCAGAGGCAGGAAAGTGTCACTGAGTACATGTCAAACCAGAGTGCTGCATTCTCAGCAAAATGGGCTGCAGTCTCAGGGTGCTGTGGCTTCCAATAGGGAAAACAGGATCATTTGTGCTTTGTGGTCCTGGCAAGGGCAAGGATGCTCCCTTCTGGGATGAGGATGGGAATTGCAGCACATCTGTCGCCTACACCCCACCTCTCCTCCCAGCTGTGCTCCTTGTGGTTGGCTTGGTGCTCCTCACACACTTCTGTTAAAGGCAGCACTGAGCACAAGAGGGTTTTTCTGTTGGACATCATGGAAAGAAGTGTTTGGAGGGACTGGATTTTGTCATGGAATTGCTCTGGCATGGCTGTAATGAGTGTTCTAATGCTGGTTTGTTTTGTTTGTTGATTTTCTTGGACTCTGCAGTCTGGCAGAACCCCGTGTTCATGATGTTCACCTCCTGCATCACTTTTGGAGTGAATTGAAAGCTGCTGAGAGCCCATTACAGACAGGTTTGTAACAGATTTACTGTTTAGATATCCTCCATCACAACAACTAAGTGTGTGATGTTTGCTCAACACAAATGTTCCTCCGTAAGAATATATTTATTTAATGCTAATGAGCATTAAACATTTATTTAATGCTGCATATTTAACTGTTGAGACATTTGTGTGCTGAGTCTCCCAAACAGACATCCTTGTCTCTCATGTTTGACTTCACCTGCTGCACAGCTTTTGAGCACAAAGCCACGACCTTAGTGATGGAGAAAGTCACAGCAAAGTTCCTCTGGACCCTTTGCCCTCTCTGTTCATCTGGCAGCATCACAGAGGATGGGTTGTCTGTGCAAGGACCTCTGAAATTAAGTGTATCACTTGAGTGGTGTGAGCACCAGCACTTGCTATTGCCACCCCAGAGAGCTTGGTGTCCAGGGTGATTTGAGATTTAGGACATTTAGAACATATTTTTGCCATCTAAGTTTGGAGGGCTTCAGCTTTAAGCATATTTTCAAGCTTTTCTCATCAGCCACAAGTATAGAAACATGTTTTCAAGTAAGAAATGGAGAACCAAGGATTTTGTGAACCACAGAATGGTTTGAGTTGGAAGGGACCAGGTTGCTCCAAACCACATCCGACCTGATCTTGAACACTCCCAGGGATGGAGCATCCACAGCTTCTCTGGGCAACTTGTTCCAGTGCCTCACTGCCCTCAGCATAAAAAGTTTCTTCACCTCTTCACAGGAGAGCCCCAAGAGGTCCAAGCCTTCCTTGTGCTGGGAGCCCCAGAGCTGAATGCATCACACAGGGGGGATCTCACAAGGACAGAGCAGAGAGGGACGCTCCCCTCCCTTGACATGCTGCCCACGCTGCTTGTGATGCAGCCCAGGAGATGTTGACTTTCTGGGCTGCCAGTGCACATTGCCAGGTCATGTCCAGCTTTTCATCCCCCCCTGTCCCCAGGTCCTTCTTGGCAGGGCTGCTCTGAATCCCTTCATCCCTCAGTCTGCCTTTGTTCTGGGGATTTGTTTCCCTGGCTCGGGAGCAGGACCTTGCCCTTGGTGACTCCAGGAGCTGCAGCTGACAATGGCAGTGCCACCCCAGGCACAGGGAGCTGCAGAGCTGCCAGCTCTTGTGATCCCAGTGTCTGCTCAGTGTTCCAGGGCAAAAGGAGAGCTTTGAAAGCTGCCCCTGTGTCTGAGCTGTCACACAGGGCAGTGAGATCTTTATAACACACAGAACGCAGGATCATGACGGTAATTGAGTACTTAAAAAAAAAATAAAATCCTGTTGTACCCTGGCTATGGAAACTTAATCAAATCATGTTTATTGCTCGGTGCTAGACTGCTAATTTGCTTTGATTTAGAATTTATAAAGATAATTGTGGATGTGTGCATCTGCGGAGGTGGCTGTGAAAAGCCTTTCCTCTCCATTTAATAAGCAGCATATAAATATGGACTGGCTCGCTTGATTTCCCTTTTCCAATATGATTGACTTCAGTCCCTTTGTCAGAGGAGGAGATGGAGCCAGGGAAGGCCACGTGCTCCCACCGGAGGTGTGGGAGATGGGGAGATGAGGAGCAGCCGCCTCTCCTCTCCTGGGTCTGTGGGATTCCCCTCGCCCTCGAGAAACCCTCAGGGTAAAAGCAGGGACAGATGCTCACACTGCACAGCTCTGATCTTAATATTCTTGGTGGCACTTTGTGAAAGCCACTTGCAGGTATTTACCCCAGTTTAGTGTTAATAAAAGTGGAATGAGCTGAAAGTCGGAGTAGATGTGGTGTCAGCGTAACACAGAAAATTATTCCTGTTTACCAGAACACTTTTCTTTAGGCCTAATTCCTACCTTCAGGTGGTCCCAGGGGTGAATCCCTGCTCCCATCTGCCTGTGCCCTGATGCTGTTTGTTGCTGACCCTTTGCAGCCTCTCACACAATCAGACACGGCCCAGGCTGGGCTGTGGCTGCACACCTGGAGTGCAGCTCAGCCACCCTCTTTTGCTGTTTATTTTATTCAAGAATGACTCCAGAGATCACCTTGCCTCAATCCAGCTGAGTCTCCCTCCCAGGCACCAGCACCTACCTGGCAGATACCTGTGGTTTTTGAGTCTAATTAATCAGATCAGCTTTTAAAGGTGAGAGAGTCGTGTCTGGTGGGGGGAGCCTTCATGCTAAGCTGGGCAGCCTGGCCCCTCAGCACCCACGTTTGCAAGAAAACAGTAACTACAGATGTGAAAGTGGAACAAAGATGACAACTTGACAGATGCTCTTGGCAGCTCCTCCTTCCCCACTCACAAATCAACCCCAAAAATCATGGAAAAGGGGCTGGAGCAGCAGTGCTGGGGTGAATTGCACTGGCTGTGTGTTGCTGCAATAACCCAGAGTGGAGCTCAGGCAGTGCTGCTTCTGTGTGTGCTGGGAGCAAAGCAGATATGGTAAAGAACATCCTGGATGTAGCTCTGACCTTTTTCTGCCCTCTCCTTCCCCTGCCAACACGAATCTTCAGTGTCCATACAGGCAGCACTGCTGCCATCTTCTCACATGGGCTTAATCACATGCAGAAGCATGCATTAAAATTCACAGGTCTCCTTCCTTCTGATGTTTCTTGCAAAGAGACAGGAATCAGTGTTTCTGGCCTTCAGGGATGGAAACTTTCTCTGGAGATAGTTCTTGTCATCTTTTTTCCACTCATGGAAATGGTGATTAACTCCTGCAACTTTCCCAAAGTGGCTTAAAATGACAGGCTGTTTGAAATATTGTTCAAAACCCCCGAGTCCTTGGGCACTTCAGGAGAAGTCTCATCATCCCGGGGTGACATCTCAAAGTCAACTGATCATGGGCAGGAACCAGGATGGTGAGACCCAGCTCCTGCTGCCTGTCAGGGCCCTGATTCAGCCTGTTTGCCCAACGCCAGGCTCCTCTCAATCCCTGCTTCCAAGACCCATTTTGTGACTTTAGGATTTCTAGATATGGATTTAGCAGTCTGATTTGAGGGGTGAAAGATTGTCCCAGTTCAATTTTGGTGTCACTGCTTCATTTTTAGCTATTTTCTCTCCCTGTAAATGATGTTTTACCTAATCTGGCCTGGTATCATTTCATACAAAAGTGGTGTTGCCCCAGGAAATGCCTTGTGCCGGGTGGTTCCTTGTCCCAGGAGCAGCCCAGGCACTGGGATGCAGCTGGGGCCAGGCTGAGGGCAGGGCTGCCAACCCCAGGGATGCTGCTGCAATCCAGACAAGGAGGCAGGGAGCACTCCCAGGGCAGCAGAAAGCCAGGTCTGTGTGTCTGGGTAGACTCTGGAGTGTGAAGTTTTCCCTTTACCTGCTTCTTTACCTGTTCAACAACAGGAAACAAACTCACCATTTAGAGCGTCTGCCCTCGCCAGGTGACAGCTCTGAGCTCAGCCTGAGTTGGGCAGAGGTTTTGTTTGGCACCTGTGGAAGATGTGCAGATAAAACTGGGTCATCTAAACCTGGAAAAGAAACACTGGAAGACTCAGAGGGAACATGCATTCCAAGGGATGCCTGATGCCAGCCCAGACATCAGACATCTGCAGCCAGCAAGGAACATCCCCACGACACCAAGCAGCAAAACTTTTCACCATCAACATGGATCATGTCAGAAGCTAAGAGTCTCTTCTGCCACTTGTTCAATCCACCAATTGCAGCAATATTCTCCCCTTGAAACTCTGTTCCTCCTGTTCTCCAGCAAAGCAGGATTTCCTGAGCTCTCACACGAGGCAGTTGTTTTCCTGTGTGTGTTCTGCACAGGAATTACAGCGTGTGAAGCAGATTTCTTGTATGATGAGAGGATGTTTTGCATACATCCCTTCAGAGGGCTATTGCTGCACCTCTGGGGATCTGGAATACTACATCTAATAATACACCTTAATTAAAATAAATAGTGCTCCTAATTATGTCTTGTCACACAGTCTGTACCCTATAATTTATCTGTGTGATGCAGCTATGAATAAAACATTAAAAACATATCCATATGTAATTTTACTCATACAAATGTACTGCTGATGTGCTTCACAGATTGCTCTTAGTCTTTTATGAAGATGCTTCAGGTCACATTGTGGTTTCCTTCAACTTTAAGTTTTCATAACTTTAAGGAGTTCTGCTTCAAGAAGCAGTTTTGTAGCTGTGAGAATGCTGAGAGCCACAAGAGCAGTGTCTCCTAACAAAATATATCCATGAAATGAAGATGGGAGAGAAGAAACTTAATATAAAGGGAGTTGCAATTTATGACTAAGACCATGAATTAGGCTTACTCAAACAACAAGATCAACTTTCACAAGAATGAGCATCACAATGAAGGAATCATTCCAGGACTGGTGGAAATAGCTGGCACTTGTGACTTCAGAAAGTTGTGGACTCATCCTGTCTAGGATGAGGAGCATCTTTGCAGAGCATCACTTCACATCTGGAGTGTCTAAGTGCTCCCTGTACCTCTGAGGGACAGCAGCATCTGGGTCACTGCAATTGTTTGCTTTTACTTGGGATTCAGAGGCAGTTTGGGTTTCCCAAAACTGCTGGCAATCTGAAGCCAGGCTCATCTGACTTCCTATGAAAATGAATTTAAAAGCTGATTGTACACATTTGACCTAAAAAAGAAAATTAAAAATATTGTCTGCAAGTATCTTGTCCCTTATTAGTCCTCATGTTGGTGGAGAGGAAGGACTCTTCAGTTTTCAGAGTCACCCAGAACTGTTTTTTATTCACTGGAGTACTTGTTTAGTACTCAGAGTATAGGCTGTAATGCTGGATGTGGTACAGGTGGGATCACTCGGATGAGCCAGGAAGGGCACTGAGGCTGCTCGAGGTGATTCCCTGACTCCCCACAGGAGGAAAGATCCACTCCCAAACCAGCACTGATCAGGCAAACGGAGCTGGGTCAAACAGTGACTCCAACAGGTAATTCAAACCTGCTTCTTGGAAAGGAAGGTAACAGTAAAAGGAATTATTAAGTCAAGTGTTTTTCATTGCAATGGTCACTGAGGTGCGTGATCACCTCCATGAAAATCTCATTGGAGAAGACATCAGGGTTTGTGCTTAGCACCCCCTGCCTTTGAACTTCCAATCACAGACACCTGTGGAAGTCTCTTCTTTTGTTTCCCCTCCCTCAACTAAGATGGTTTTACTACTGTTTTTTTATGAGAGGAAGCTGAAAGAGTCACAGAAACATGAAATCAGTTTGGATCTTGGGTCTCAAAAAGACGATGTTGTGCAGCAAGGGCAGCAAGTCACAGCAGCGAGCTGATCCCTGGATCCAGACCCTGAGACCCTCACCAAGGAAAGGACAATTCTTGTCGGTGCCTGAAGAACTAAGGCCAACTTCTCTGCAAAGGCACGGGGGGACACACAGCCCAGAGACTGACTCCTGCAATTCCCATGCAAAGCTCCTGGAATTCCCGTGCAGTACTCCTGTAACACGGAACAACGTGTGACAGGAAAGGAAGAGGTGAAAGTGCAGGGTTTATGTCACGGCTGGGAGCTTTGAACCGGGATATGTCACAGGGACAGCCTGCGGCGCCCGCTGCCCCTCCTGGCTCCCAGCGCTCCCCCTCTGCGGCCGCAGTCCCGGTGCCCCCCAGGGCCCGCACCCCCAACAGCCGCTCCCGAAACAGCGGCTGCGGCGGGGGGAGAAGGGAAAAAACCAGGCGGTGACAAGGTCCTGGCCATGGCCAGCTGTTCACTGTGTCCCGGGGACAGCTCGTGCCGCGAGGGACACGGCGGATCCCGGAGTTCCCGCGGTGTCCGTGTCCCCGCCCGTGTCCGTGTCCCTGTTCGTGTCCGTGTCTGTGTCCCTGTCTCCGTGTCCGTGTCCCTGTCTCCGTGTCCGTGTCCCTGTCCGTGTCCCTGTCCGTGTCCATCTCCGTGTCCATGTCAGTGTCCGTGTCCCTCTCCGTGTCCATCTCCGTCTCCGTGTCCCTGTCCGTGCTCGTATCCATGTCCACCTCCATCTCCCTGTCCCTGTCCGTGTCCCTGTCCCTGTCCGTGTCCCTGTCCGTGTCCCTGTCCGTGTCCCTGTCCGTGTCCGTCCCCGCGGCGCGGGCTCTCAGCGCGGCCTCTGGCGCCCTCTGCCGCCCTTCCCGCAGCACTGCGGGCCCTGCGCGGGTCCCCCCGCCCCGCCGGGATCGCTGTCCTTGGAAAAGTCCCTCGGGATCTCCGGGTCCGGCTCTTAACCCCAGCCCAGAGCTCAGCCACGACCCTCGGTGCCACATCTACGCGTCTTTTGAGTTCCTCCAGGGGTGGTGACTCCACCTGTTCCTGTGTTGGGCAGCCCTTTTGGTGAAGGAATTCTTCCTAATATCCAATCTAAACTTACCTTGGCACAGCTTGAGGCCGTTTTGTCTTGTCCTATGGCTCACTGCTTGGGAGGAGATACCAATGCCAGCCTGGCTACAGCCTCCTTCCAGGTAGTTGTAGGAAGAGAGAAGGTCCCCCCGAGCTCCTTTTCTCCAGGCTGAACATCCCCAGCTCCCTCAGCCTCTCCCCGTTAGACTCGTGCTCCAGCCCCTTCACCAGCTCTGCTGCCTCAGTGTCTTTCTTGCAGTGAGGGCCCAAAACTGAACACAGGATCTGAGGTGTGGTGTCACCACTGCCAAGTACAGGGGGACAATCACTGCCCTGGTCCTGCTGGTCACACTATTGCTGATACAAGTGAGGGTGCTTGATTTTTTTCTCTTTTAAATATCAGAAAAAATACTATTTTCCTGCCCCATTGCTGCCACAGCTTCCAGGGGTTTAATTCCAGGGATTTACTTTCCAAGAGAGAACTGAGGTGTGGAGCTGCCAGTGGCATGCAGGGGTGACACCTCTGCGCACCCAGCCTTGGGCACCTCGTCCTCACTTTGCTCACCCCAAGAGAACTTGGGCAGTGTGAAGCATTTCTCTGAACCACAACACTTTTAAGGCTGCAAAGGAAAAAAAAAAAAAAAATCCTGCTGGTGCCTCCACCCACAGATGCTGTTCCCAGTTACGATTTTGTTGGGGCGGCAGAACCAAAGCAGCAATGTCAGTCCTACACCAATGGGAATTTGTGTCCATCAATTTGATTTACTCCTCTGACTTTTCTCTTCCTCTTTAAAACTGCAGTGATGGTACTGAGCCAGGTAAAACCTGATCTCATCTCATCTCTCTCCACACTCCACGAGAAAGAAATGGATTCTAGAATGGCAGAACAAACATCACTTGCTTTCCAGGGACTTTACCCTGTGCAGCTTCACAGATATGCTGGAATGTCACTGGCTTTCCACGAGGATATTTAAGGTTATCATTCAATGCAGGCACCTGTTTTCACTCAGAGCTCAGTATTTTTGGGCCTGTTATCTCTGTTGCCACTGAGCAGTGGATGGGCAGTTTCAGGGCTTGAAGAGAGAGGACAGGCAGGAAAAATTAGCACCTACACCTGCAGAGAATATTTCATAAGCCTTATTTAGCTCAAAATGTAACACCCCATCCTGGTGTCCCTCTCTTTCTCGTGTGATACCTCCCAGTTTTCTCTTTTATCTTTAGGGGAATAGGCAATTATTTCTGATTCTGCAGCTGAACTGATCTTTAACCTGTTTGGCTGTCTTTGTGGTGGTGGGAGTTATAGAGCAGCCAGTGGTTCTGGGCTTAAAGACTGACTTTCTGACCTAATCTATTATATTTTTTTTAAAACAAAAATCAAAGGAAATTTGAAAATTAAGGGATAAAGTTAAGTAGGGAGGTGCATCCTCGGAATGGGAGGAGAAGGAAGGAGTGGGATGGAGCAGTGGAAAGTGGAGAACTCTCCACTCAAATCCTCGCCTAACCTCCATCGAGGTTCAGAGTTTGCCTGCATCAGGGAGCACTCACTCCTCGAGTTCAGTGGTTTTGTGCAGACGTTCAGAGCCACGTGTATCATAAGATCTGAGTGCTTGCTTTGCTTCTGCCAGCTCTGGTGAGATCCTCCCTCCTGCCCAGATCCTCTGCGGGCATCGCAGCAGAAGAGGAGGTGAGAGCTTGGCTGCTCCCTCCGGTCCCAGCAGCAGCGGTGGCTGTCCCGGAGCCTTCCCCGTGTCGCACCCCTCGCGTCTCCCAGCTCTGTGCAGCAGATTCCCGCTAGATGGAGCGATGGCTGAGCCTCAGCAAACCTGCGGAAAGGCTTGGATGTGCTTTCACAGGGCAAACAGCCACTAAACAGAAAAGGTTTTCTTTTCCTAAGACTTCTTTAGAACAGGAAAGTTTCCCAGATGAGCCATGTGAGGAAGAGCTCTGCTTCACAGCACGGCAATGCAGCTTTCTTCCCGTAACCTGGAATGGAACATCCTCCTGGCGGCTCCCGCTGAGGCAGGAGCAGCCCCTGGAACTGCTGGTCCCGTGTCACAGGACTGTGACACCCTCGTCCCCGAGCCTGCTCACTCTCCCAGGGCCCCCTCTCTCTCCCCCTGCCACGGCAGGTCCCCCATCCTGGTGCACCCCTCCTGTGAGCGCCCTCACAGCAATGCAGCATCTCCCCGGGTCTGGCTTGAATTTTGGCACCTGGATGTTCACCACCGCCTCCCACCACCACCTGGGAGCTCGCTTCGGCTTAAGTGGGTTCCCCCAAGCTGCAGCATGAATGGATTTCAGCCTCCTGCACCCCCTCCTGCCGAGGCAGCCTGGGGAGGCTGGACCGTGTGGGTTCAGGAGGGGAAACCTGGACCTCAGGTGTCCAAACACTGCTCCTCCTTGAGTCCACACCAGTGTGGAGAGGGTGGCAGCTCCCAGATCTCCTGGCCACAGCCAGGGCATGTACCTGGATGTGGGAGAGCAGGCATGCTCCCAGGGCTGGAGCCTTGGGGGCAGCTGCTTTGTCCCACCCTCATTTTGGCACACTCACCTTTCCTGGCCTCGCTGCCACCAAATGAGAGCAGAGCAGTGAGGGAGCAGTGGCCACACCTGAGAGAGCAGTGGCCACTCGTGTCTGTGTCCTGCATGCCCCACGCTGCTGGCCAAGGGTGCCAGGATGTGTCCCTGCTGGGCTCTCTCTCCCTTTTTATCCCTTCTGGAATGCCCAATTCCAGCGGCTCTGGAGGAGGGTGCCCTGTGCCGGCCGCACTCTGGGAATGCCTGTCCGTCTCCTAGCCCTGCTGCTGGCTGAATTTGGGATGGTGCTCTGGAGTCCTGGCACGTCCACGCTCCCAGGGATCCCGTGGGGCAGGCATGTGCTCCAGGAGCTGCAGTGCTGGGTGTTCCTGCAAGGAATTGGGCTGTGGCAGGGATGTCAAATCCCAGAGATGCTGCCCCAGCGTCAGGAGGGTGGGTGTTGTCCTAGGGGGAGGCTGTGGGTGGGAACACCATCCCTCTTTCCTTAGAGATGCTCTGTGAGAGGAAATAGGCAGAGAGCGACACGTGGATGATAAAAGGTGCAAAGTAAACAAGTTGGAGGGGAATTAGAGAGGCATTTCCAGCTGCAGACCAGCAGCCAGCCTGGGCTGGCCCCACTGCTGGGTTTCACTGGGCACTGGATCCTCTGTCCTTTTGGGGCACTGCAGTTCTGGGTAAAACTGTGTTCCATAAGGGCAAAGGCTGTTCCTGTGTGATGCTGCAGACAGCTCTCCCCTCTTTGCAAATGGCAGTGGTCCAAGGATAAATCCATCTGTGCAGCAAAAAGGGTGAGAGCTGCAGGTACCCTTAGCCCACACACGGAATAAGGAATAACCAGAGCCTGGGCAGCCTCAGGCAACGTATTTCGGAGCTGACAAGCTGGAAGGCTTGGCTTCCTTCAGACATACCTGGTGTCCCCAGGGAGTGATGGCAGTAGGAACCAAGCAGGGAATCAGCCATCCAGGCAGGCTGAGGGTTACCACACGCTCCTCATTCCAGCCGGGCTCTGGAGAGGCGGCTGCTCCCGAGCACTGCACAACTTCTGTCAGGCACATCTTGGAAACTTTAACTGACCTTGAAGTCTGGGATTGGAGGAACATTGGTCTGTGGGAAATGCTGACTGGTTCTCTTGCTCTGAAATGCTCCAGTTGACCATCACAGAGCTTTGACTTGAGGGCCTTTCAGTTTGATGGCCGTTCTTGTCCCAAAGACTTTTATGGGGGTTAGGGTTGGGAATTGTTTTACCCACCACGAGAATGCAGTAGAATTGGGATAATTATTCAGCAAAGACTGTGTAACACACGAGAGATCATTTTGACAAGAAAGGCTCTTTCAGGCAGTGCAGACAGACACATGGGAGAATCATGCCTGGGATGCCCCTTCCTGTGGTTCATGGTGGGATCTTTTCTGCCATCTCTTCTGGAGATACACCCTCTGAACCCTGATGGATTGATCCCTCCCTGTCACTGGGTTGCAGACCCAGCTGAACTTTGCTGAGTGTTTTACCTTTAATCCTAATGCAGGGAGGTGAATATGCATGATGGAGAGTTTTCAGCCAAGTTTTCTGGTTGTTTAGCTGCAAAGGATGGGAAAAAAGAGGAAAAAAATCACACTAGATTTACATGCTTTAAAGATTTAAGTAGTGATTAAGAATTACATGGTTTGGTAATGGAATGTACATATTATCTGACTAAAATGTAGAAAAATTAATCCCATCTGTCCATTACATTTAGAACGAAGTTTACTTTTAAGTGAAATGTTTGCTGTGATTCAGCACTTATCTAAGTCTGAGCTCCAGCATCATGACAGCCTCCAGCTCCCAAAGGCCCCCTGAAACCAAACTGAGGCAAACCAAGGGGGACAATTTTCCATAAGAGCAGCTGCCAGCTCCTGTGTGGGCCTTTTTCTACCATTACCCCCTAATCCTTGTCTAAAAGCAGTAATTGCCAGTTGGGGGGTTGCTCTCTGGAGGCCTTAGGAAGGCCCTTCTGCCCATCTGATGGTGTCAGGCTGTGGTTGGTGTTATTTAGTTGTGCCCATGGAGATGCTGAGTGACAGAGGCTGTGAAATGCCCTGGAAAGGTGAAAACAGATGTGTCTCCACTCAGTACTTTTGGTTTCAGGCTCACTATAGTGGTATGGGAGATCAGGGCTGCACTGGCAGGGTGGAAACCTGGAAGGGCAACAGGAGAGTTTTCTCATCTAATCTTTGGGCTATCCAACATTTTTGGCTGTTTTCCTGTTCCTAGCTCAGGCTATTAAGGGGTCTGTGTTTGCTGGGCTCTGCTGGTGATGCCAGCAGAGAGAAAAAAACCCAAAAAACCACTTGTAGCTGTTTAAAACCTGAAGTATCTGAACTTTTCACCTGAAGCCCATCAGACTTTAGGATGTGGGAGTGTGTGAGTAGAGAGAGGTATTGATCTGTTGTCCCAGAGCACACAGGCATTGAGCACTGTGTCCTAGTGCAGCCCTCCTGCACTCAGCAAAATTGCTAAATAACGAATCTCCAGCCACAAAACAGACCTGAGAACCAGAAGAAATCTGATCTGACCCCTGTTCCCCAGCTCTCATGAGCAGGGCTGTCAGATCAGAACAATCTCCTGGTTCACAGTCAGAGCACGCCTGAACCACAGCCACCGAAAAGCCACCAGTGTGACCCCCCCTGCCTGTCACGGGCAGATTGGGGTTTTTACCTGAGGGCTGCACGTGCTGCAGCTCTGTGCCAGGGCTGAGATCCTGCACAGGGTCACTCTGAGCTCAGCCACCGCCCCACGTGCAGCTGACTCCGTGTCCTGACTGTCCTCTGGCTCTGGGTGTAGAGTAAAATAAAGCTGTCTTGCTCTACTCCTGTGGCATTTCTCTCACTGCTGAGGGACAGAGGTTTGGCTGATGCCAGTGTAGGGAAGTGCCAGTTGTGGCTCAGTTAATGTATGTTAAGTAAGAAATTTAATTAGCCAGTAGTCAGTGTGCAGGATAACTTCCTCGGTTTGATGTGCATCATTACCACTTCTTTCCTTTATATGGGAATTATAAATTCTGCTTGAATGTGTTTTTTTTTTTCTATTTACAGTTTCTTCTCCCTCCTTCCTGTCACTGTCATCTCTCCCCTACTTGCTAATGATAGCTTAAAGTGAGCTTTGAATCGTCCTAAATCATAGGATGGGATAAGATGGGGTAGGGAAGGATAGGATAGAAGAAGAATAAGAAGAGGAGAAGAGAAGAAGAGATGAGGGAAGGGAAGGGAAGGGAAGGGAAGGGAAGGGAAGGGAAGGGATTAAATCATAGTTCAACCATCATAAAGTGATTTATAACGTGCCTTTAAAGACTGTTTTCTCTTGCCTTCATGCCCTGTCATAGCAAAATAAAGGTTTATATAGTTTCTTTCTAATAAGTTTTTTTTCCTGTTCTTTACATTTTTTTCCTGTTCTTTACATTTATGTTTTAAATTTTATGGTTTTTTATATATCACATGTTCTACTTTCCTACTAGAAGAAATGAATAATACAAAGAACACATTTCTGACTAATTTAATTAGCTAGTAGTACTGTAGGTCAGACACTTTGCCATATAAAAAGATTTAAATTCTTTTTAAATTAAGCATTTGCATCTTATTTTTGGCCTTTTATGAGAGCATTCAGTTTTGTGCTTGGGTAATCAACTAACACTTTTTTTATGTTCTATGGTTGGTGTCCATCAGAACTAACCATTTTCAATAGTAGCTTGAACCATCACATGTTAGTTCGCATGGGTAAAAGCACCATTTGCTAGCTTGGAAATATTTGATAAAAAGATTTTTGATAACAGATTGAATTACACCATTGAAAGAATTAAAGAATTGTCAATATTGAAACCAGTATCAAGAATATTATAAAAAATTATGTTTCACAGAATGAAAATACATGGCACTTAAAACAGTGTGAGACTTTCCTAACAGTGTGGCTGAGAAGAGTGTTAGATTTTCTTGCACACTTACTTCACAGATTGGCCTCGATGAACTATTACTCACTGTAGCAGTTACAAAATAAATTAAAATGAAGATATTTACTCAGTTTTGCACTGGAACATTTTATCTTCCCAGAATATGACAATTTTTCAACAAGGGAATACACATGACACTCTAATAATTCATAGTTCACCATAATGATCTGGGGAGAGTTCACATTAATAGTACTAACAACCATTGTCAAATCACAATTTTCTGGCAGTAGGTTCAGCCACGGGCTATGGACAGCTCCCGGAAGAACAAACCCCCTCATGACCTTTCCCAGGCTATGTTCCTATAACATAGCCATGTGGACATGGCAAAACCTCAAAATTTTATCAGATAGCTTTATCAGTTAATGGATTTGCCATGAAATATCTGTTCTGGTACATCCTCCTGCCCTCCAAGTTTGCAATACTCAAAAGGCCATTTTTGATGATGAGACCTAATCTGATACTCCCTGTCCACACACACTCATCAAGGTGCGACCCCNATCCATCCATCCATCCATCCATCCATCCATCCATCCATCCATCCATCCATCCATCCATCCATCCATCCATCCATCCATCCATCCATCCATCCATCTATCTCCCCTCCCTCTCCTTTCCTTCCTCCCTCCTCTTCCCTGCTCCCTATGATCACACCACTGCTTACTCATCCCTGCTACTTTGAAACCTTTTTTATTTTGCTGTTTGGCAACCAGGGACTGCTGATGTGGGCTCATTTGTGGGCTGTGTGCTGCCTCACCTGAAGTGGAATAAGAGACCTCTTGTTCAGACAGCAGAGACAAGCTGATAGGTGGTGTTTTACCTCTGAAACTCAGGGTCTGCTTTTTGGAGGTGTTTTCAGAAGCTGTTCATGCACTGTTAGTTTGAAATTGTACCCACAATAACTTATTTCTGGAGCTTTTCCATTGTGCTGTCTGTGCTGGCAATTAATTATTAAAGCAGCTTATTTACAGGCAGTGCTTGCTTTTGTCTGGCACCTCCAGTGAGATGTGAATAGCAACATTTTTCGTTGCTGGCACAGAGAGGCAGATTCATTCTCTTTCAGGGCAAGACTGTAATCCAAACAATAACTCTTGAGAGAAAGTCAACCTTGGTTTTAAAAAGAGAAATTCAGCCTTTGAAATCACACGTATAGGCCAATAACCTTGAACGTGTTTGCTGTTCCTTTTTGGAAGTTTTGGTTTGTTTGTTTGTTTGCACTTTACAGCAAAGGCTGTTCTCAGTTATTCCCATGCTCCAAGGTTGTAGTGACTGTAGCTCTTGAATTGGAGCAATTTACAGCAAATGACTAAAATTCCAGGAAATATGAGTCCCTCTTCCTCTCACCCCATCCCTGGGAAGGACATGAGGTGTGCAGTGCTGTCACTTGGTGCTGACAGTTCTGTCCCCCTCCAACAAGCTGCATTTTGCTGTGCAGCTGCAGGTTGGGGACAGAGTGCTGGCTCCTTTGTCACCCCCAGCACACAACAGAGGTGTCCTAGTTTGAGGACAGGTGTCTGCTAAGGAAGGCAGGAGCCTCCCTTGGAATAGGAAATGTAATCCCCTTCCCTCCGAATTAGTATAATTTTGAAATTAAAGGGGCTTTCAGGCAATGTTGTGGGAAAAGGAATAACAGTTCTTTACTAATATATATATATATCAAGACAGACAAACTACAACAATGGCAACCACAACAAACAAGAACAGAGCAAACCCCCAGTCCAGTCTCTTCTCGCTCCCTGTTAGCAGTTGGGCAGGACGGGTGTGATGGCTCCTCCTCGGCTGCAGGGGGCGCTGTAGCGCAGGTCTCGGCTGTCTCTCCCTGGCAGTGATGGCAGGCACGGCCCCAGCAGGGATGGAGCCTGGACTTCTTGTAGGCAGAAACCCCGAAGCTGCAGCAGGGGTCCGGCAGGGCTGGGCAGGGCAGCCCGACTCCCAAGCCACGGCTGGCAGGGGCTGGCTCCGGGAGAGGCAGGCAGGCAGCAGAAGCCAGGAAAACTCCACAGTGGTGACAAGCAATGGCAGCTTCCCTCTCTTCTGAATGCCGAGAGGCAAAAAGAGAGCGAGCTACTGCTCCCCTTCCTTTTTTCCCAGCCCAACTGTCCCGAGATCTCTGCCTCCTTCAAGAGGGAATGTCCAAATAAGGGAATAGTTACTTACAAGTTTTTTTACTCGACTGGTCTTTCTGTTGTTTTTCCTAAGCACGCAGTCGTTATGGTGTCTTAGCAACGTATGGGCAAAAATTCCCTAAGATAAGAGAAACAAAAAGAAGGATTCCAAACCCCAACAAGAGGCTGGACAGAAACTCCTTGTGGATGTTTTTGGCATCAGCCCCCTCCATTCCAGGGCTTTGGATGACCTCCTGTACCTGGCTGGGGAAAAAGGCAGGAGCTGCAGCCTCTGCTGCCTGAGGCCCAGTGGGAGAAGCCATCTGCAAGTCCTTGTGGGCTTGTAAAAGTCAACATCATGAAGGTGTGACCCACGGTTTCCCTAAGAGCTGGTTAAAAGCCAAAACCACACTGGGGTTTGTGATTTCTGTTTTCCTTTACGGTAACTGGAAGCCATCCCATAAAAGGCAGATCTGGACCAAACAAAACCCAACCTCCACGAGCACTGACATTTTTCCTTTCCCTTGTGCCTCTGTGCTTGACTTCTGCTTAGAAAGTTTAATCAAGGAGTCACAAATCCATCCCTTTTGAGACACCAGCTCTGCTGTTTATCTCCATTTTTCCAGTCCCAGCAACAGCCACGATGCTGACGAGGCTCTGGTTGTAACCATGTGCTGGAGAGGCCTCATTCTGCTCAGAGAGGTTTAGGGGATGTCTCTGCCCATCACCCTCCCCTTACTCCAGTGGGACAGGAATCCCATGGTGGGCTCAGTACCAGGGTCTTGTTTCCAAGTCTTGCTCCTGAAATTGCCGTAGTTCCTCCAAGGACTTCCAGCTGGACACTGCATCTGCAGGGGCAGGCTCCTGGACTGCTCTGCAAACTGCCCAGACATTTATGCACTCCCTTAACTCAAGACCAAGACCTTGCCTTGCCTAGAGGGATGGCACAGAGACGTTCCTGGTACTCACCTGGAGCCAGGGCTGCCCTACCCGTGCTTCCCCATGGTTCCTTCTCTTCCTTCAGACAGTGCCTGTGGCAATGAGCAGCACACTAAAGCAAGACCCCCATGGCTTTTCCTGCCCCACTCTTCAAAATAACAGCTGTGTCCTTGGGAAGGCTCTTTTTCAGTCAAAGAAATTCCATTTTATCCTCTTTTGCTCCCCCACAGCTGAGCTCTGGCAGCTGCAGGACCGAGCAGGACCACAGGGCAGGAGTGTTTGCACCCACTGGCACCAAGCCTGAAGCTCTGCCTCTGGCACCCAGCTTGACCTTCTGCTGATGCACATCCAGGGGCTGTCCTCTCTCCCTGCACTTTAAAGATGTGCTTGAAAATAAAATGAAAGCTGCCTGTGATATTCCAAGGTGACAGATGCTGGAGAAAGTCCCCTGCTGATTTTGGACGAGCACAGGAGGACAAGAAAAAGTGTTTCCAACTTTTCCAGAAGCAAAAGATGCAAAAGAGGCATTTTCTGAGGAGGGAGGCTCAGCTCAAGAACACAGTCTGCACATCTTCACAGCTTCCTTTAGGACAAAACTCCTCAAACCCGGCGAGGACAGTGCTGTGGATAAACAGAGGAGCAGCACTGGGTACCTGGGTGTCAGGGCCCTACATTTGTGCTGTTCTCTCCTCTCTGTCACCACTTGCACTCCAGCACAGTGGAGATCATTCCCATCAGCCACATTTATGTGCCTCCTGCGCTTCTTTGTTCACCCTGTCTCAAAAGCTGCCAAGCAGATGGAAAGCTCTGAAGGATTCAATGACCTTGAGCAGGTTGTTGGTTGAGCCCTGGTGCCCATCATGGGCTGGAGCTCTGGAGACTGTTTTGAACAAGGTCCTGCTGTTGTGTGGTGAGTAACCTGCTCACCCCAAACCTCCCAGGTCTGCTCAGCTGAGTGCACCTGGTGTTCCTGGCTCTGAGCAGAGTGCAGGGGCTGCATCCTTGCCGTGCTGCTTCCCTGCCCCTAACAGGGAGCTTGCCCTGCCTCCCGGGGGTGAGAGCTCCCAGCGCTGTGTGCACAGACACCTTCAGAGCACCACAGGGCTCCTGGTGTCCTTCTGCAGCCCCCCAAAGCCAGGCTGCTCGTGGAGGTGAGCGAGGGAAAGGAGCGCTCACCACACAGAGTCCTTGGAGTCCACCTCTGCCACAGAGATGTGTCCACCTTGTGCCACTGACTCTGAAATTCATTCCAGTGATTTATGCACGTGGGCAGGAGCAGCCTCACATGGGGAAAGGGGTTTTTCACTCATGTAGGCACAGGGATTTCAGGGTTCGGTGTCTGCGAAGCTGCAGGGGTTCCAAAACAGTGCTGGAAATACTGAAACAACTAAACAGCGGGGTTGGTGTTTCCCCTGTTCTAAAAGATGCAGCCTCTGCAGGCTTCCCCAGTGATGTGGGCTGTGGTCCAGCCAGGAGGGGAGTGTGCTGGGGTTATCCAGCAGCTCCAGGAGCTCTGCAGAGCATGAGGGGGATGCTGAAACGCTGCCGTAGCTGATTAATGCCATCCATCAATGCCTGATTAAAACGAGCAGAAATGTTTTTTCTTCCTCTGCAGCAGAAGAGCTCTCTTATGCAGAAAGTGCTTCTCTTAATTACCACTCTGTAAACCCTCAGCGAGACAGAGCAGCAGCATTGTAGCTTAATTCCTCTCTGTGGTAATAACCTTCTCATTTCATAAGTGCATAAGGCAGGATAATACCTATGGGTTTTGGTGCTTTGCTTTTGCCTTTTTTTCCCCCCCTGTCATTTATATCATAAGTGTCCTTCTTTCAGTGATGGAATAGCAGAAAATACAATAGGATGGAAATTCCTACAGCAATTAGAGGCAGAGCCCTGCTGTAACCTTTGTGTGGGGCAGGGGAGTTCAGGCTGAGACTGCAGATCCAACTTTCACAGCTGGCTCATTTCTCTTCTCTGCTCATCTGTGCTCTCTCAGATTCTGGGTGAAACCCCAGCTTGGCTGACATCAGGGACAGAACTCCCACTTGCTTCAATAAGTTTGATATTTAATCCACTTTTTTTTTTTTTTTTTTTTAATTCCCTTTACATTCTTT
>VZTJ01000991.1:547477-568690 GCA_013397795.1 Orthonyx spaldingii | reverse complement strand
ATATTTATCCTTTTTTTTTTTTTTTTTTTTTTAATGCCATTACATGCTTCATTTAAATCAAGTTGCTTTTTAAAGTGTTTTAAAGCACAGGTACCTCAGCCACTTAAATAAGAGAGTCAGCGGGCTTGTGAGGAACTATAACTTCATTGTGAAACCTGATTGTGGCAGCAAACCCCCTAAAAAACTTGGACATAGCTGGCACTCATGCACAGAAACAACAGCAAAAGGGCAGATGTCGAACAGGGGTGTGTGTCTAATCCTGTGGTGAGGTTTGGACAGGGTCATGCGAGGCAGAGAAAGGGATGAACAGATGTGCCTAGGAAGATGCTATGGCCCTGAAATGCTGGCAAGCACTCACAAAAGGCATTGAGGAAGTTTTGGAAATCAGAACTAAAAGTGGTTTTTGGCTGCTATAAATGCAAGAGAGTGAAGGTGAAATATAAAAAAAATGCAAGGGAGGGTGGGTAAAATATAAAACAACGTCAGTCACAGGAGGGGCTGTGAAGCAGGCACGGGGAGGAAGGAGCAAGAGTCACCCTCTGTGTCCCCTTTGCCCTGCTGGCTTGTGGGAAGTGGGAAGAAAATATTTATAATGGTTTTCCAGCTGCCCTCTGGGTTGAGAAGGGATGGTTCCAGCTCAGCACAGAGGCTGATGTGGTCGCAGAACAGAAAAATGCCATGGCACCTTTCACCTCAGTCCCTTCAGCAGGGATAGGCTGCACCCAGCCCCTTCCCAAACATCGGGGCAAAACACAGCCAGTGAAATCCAGAAAAGCCCTTTTGCATTTAAAAGTTACTCTTTTTTTGCCTTCCATCAAGAGCAGTACAAAGAGCTGGGGAAGAGCTGGTTCGACAATTGGAGAGGGGAGAGGGGAGAGGGGAGAGGTGAGCTGAAGGTGGGGAGGCAGGGGCAGGGGGGATGGCAGCCTCAGCAGGCCCAGAGGAGATGTGGTGCAGGGTGAGGAGGCCGGGGAGGTGCCCAGAGTCTGTGCTGGGTGATGGGAGGCTGGAGATCCCTGTGTGACGCAGGGACAAATGTTGAAAAAAACCCTGAGTGTCACCATCAGCAATTTGAGCTTTCCAGTGCTGCTGCTGCAAGAGGAGAGGAAAGTCTACCTGTGCCAAAGTAGTTTTACAAGGTGGGCTTTGGCGTGAAGAATCAGTACTGCTCTCCACATCTGTGGGCAGCAGTGCCTGGACAAGCCAAAAAGTGGTCCTGGAACCCCAAAAATCCAGGAGCAGAGCTATAAGCTGCACTCAGTCACCCAAATCCCAGTCCAAAAAAACAAACACAGCTTTTTGCTCCATTTTTTTTTTGGAGCTTTTCAGATAGCAAGTCAGACAAACCCTTTCCTCAAGCAGAGAAATGGGGCAATCTTTGAGCACCTCTCAGAGTCCCAGTCCCAGTCTGGAGAGCCACGGTCCCTTCTCCAGCCTGGCTCTGGATCTGCTCCTTGTGACGAGAAGCAGAGCAGGGGAAAAGCTGTGTGGTGTTTGCTGTGTAAAGCTTCACAAATTCTTTATGCCTACAAATGCCCTTTCTCTTGGTTGGTGTACCCAAGACATCGACTTCTCTGTAAGGAAAAAGGGATTTTTTTTCTTGTTTCCAGAGGGGCCCCTCTGAAGTCTCCACCAGCCACAGCCACACAATCAGCGTCCAGAGCTGGGGACAGCCCGGGCTCTGAGCTTTGTTCCAGGCCAAGGCTCACCCTGAAGGTCCTGAACAAATGACCAAATTGTCATCCTGGAAAAAGGAAAGAGCTGCAATGACTCTGCAATCAGTTTTACCCAATTCTGACAAGACCACATTTTGGTCAGGCCTGTATGAGACATGAGAGACTCAAAAAGTCCCAGGCAGACAAAGCCAATTGTAATCCCCAGAAGAAGAACAGGCTGTTCCAGCCTGATAGGGAATGTGGCTCTCCAGGGAGGTGCCTGGAGGCAGGACTGTTCTCCAAGTGGTGCCTCTGGCTTACCACAGCATCAAAATGTAAAAGATGCAAAAAATCTTAATGGCTCCAAAGCCCAAATAATGGATAATTGGTGTCCTCTGTAGGTTTTTGATGGTTGGTTCTGATAAGCAAATACAACCACCTCAGAAATCCCACAAATTCACAGGGCCACCTATTAATTGTTGTATGCCTTGCCCAAGACAACTTACCTTGCCCTCTGCCTTCCTCCCTTCTTGTCTCTCCAGCATCTTGTTCCTGCATCATTGCCATTCAAAAAACTTCCAGCAAGAATTTTCCTGTCTTCCCTTGTTTTTCACCCTCATTTCTAGTGCTGGTGTCTTTTAAACACCTAATTGTTCTAATTGCCTAATTATCTGTCTCACACAATCGTGATTCAAGGTGTAAAATGTTCTTCAGCTTCCTGATGAACATCTCATTCAATTCCTCTCATGGATACAAAGGTGAAGTTGTTTTGCTTGGAGGCAAGGATGGCCTGAAGGCAGAGCAGCATCTCCCACAGCAAACTGAGCTGGATTTGGCTTCTGTCCCCACAGAGATGTCCCCAAGACCTCATGGGACACATCTCTGTGTCACCTCTGCAGGCTGGTGGAGGTGCAGAGTGGGGAAAGTGCAACATGCAGGAGACAACTTCAGCATTCCTTTTCTTCCCTGGCAGAGCCAGATCTCCCCGTGCAATGTCTTGGGGTTCTACTGATGGTAGGGATAGCGGCACAAGCTTCTCAGAGCTTAAGATCTTGAAGGAAGTAATTCCAGAGGTGAAGCCACATGAAAGCAGACAGAGCTGAGGTTCGTCCTTCCCCCTGTGTTTTTAATAAAGTCAGTGTCCAGCTAAATATCCAACGTGCCTCTTCAGCAGTGCCTGAGGGCTCCAGTAGCCGTTTGAAAAGCTGTACTCACGACTCAACTTTTTCCAGTGTCTGAGTCATGAGCTTCTGCACCACGGCATGATGAGGTAAGTTAGCATGGTGCTTTTGCAAAACCAGCAACAGTGCCTGAATCTGTATGATTTTGGGGATTTTTTCCTAACTCCAAATGTTCCCATCTTGAAGCAAGCATTGTTGGGAAATGTTGGAAAACAACTACAGCAGTGCTGTGGGACTGGGAATGCTGGACGAGCCTTGTCCCAGCACAGGGACACATTCCCAGATATCCACGGGAGCTGAATGGTTAGAAAAGTACAATCCACCAGTCAGGGATCAGCCTCTTTCCCTCTACACCCTGTTCAAGTTAAAGCTGTCAGAGGCGTCCACAGAAAAGTGTCTGTTTATACCACTCTGCAGAGTGAGAAAGTTATGAAGTTTAACAAGCAGACAACTGCCATATGTTCATATATTGACTGAAGGCCTGGCAGCTGCCAGTCTCTATTTCTTGTAGCAGGATTTCCACGTTTATATTTTCCTCAATAGCAGCTGGACTCCATGAATATGCATTGGATTTACCAAACTTGTGCAGTAAAGAACAGAGGGCTGAGGACCTCTGGCTCAATTTGTGGGGTTTGAAGTGTGGGGCAGATACAGCATGGCAGTGAATGTCCTTGTGGAAGTGTGAGCAAGGGTGGAGATACAGGGCAGGTGGGGTTGTTTTTCCATATTTTCCAAGAATATTATTGCTGGTGAGTTAAATAACCCACAGCACAATACAACAAGGCTCTGCCTCGTGGATTCTGTGAACATCAAGCCATGAGACCTGTTAGCCTGGGAGTGCTCAGTGCACAAAATATGAGAAAATTTAAAGCTGTCCTCTGAGTGACAGAGAGCTTCATTTGGAGGATTTGAAATTCCAGCAGGGGTTTCCCTGGCAATGCCCATGCCTTAAAGCAGGCCAGTGTCCTGTGCAAATGAAATGCTGGAGTGCTGACCTCCCTATTCCCTGGGGTGTGTGGGGAGGGGAAGGGTGCACAATAAGACTTTTGCTTCAACACTGGCACTTCTTTGATGGCTGGGAATGTGCTGGATGATCTCTTGGACACCTCAAATGTCTTCCCACTCTTCAGGAGGACCAGGCACATATCCAGGAGCACCAGAGCTCTGCTCTTGAACCAGCACCACTGATGCTGCTCCTCCCTCTACTTACCAAACCATGCAAAGACTGAGCTCACTTGACATGTATGGAGCCGAGGCTGGATTTGGAGTTGGAGCTCTTGCTGCCACATCCAAAATGCCTGATTTGCAAAATAAGACCCTCAGTTGCTCTGAAATGTGAGTGAGCTCCAGAAAATATATTTTTTGTTTTATTAATGAGGAAGAAGGAGGAAGGCAGAGCTGGAGGGAGATGGTGTAGTTGGGGAGCCGCCCCTGTCAGGTACCTCTAAGGGGCATCAGAGGGGATGTGACAATCCCCCTTTCAACGATGCACTCTTGCTCTGGGCAGCATCACTGGCCCTGTTTGTGGAGCTTCACGAAGCACAGCCCTGACCCGGACAGGCTCCTGCAGGACTGGGCTGTGTGGCATTCATGGGATGTGTGTTATGGTAAATGCTTGAGCTGCTGACCTTGCACAACCCCCAGTACCCATCTGTGCACAGGACACGGACCAAAACACCTCTCCTGCAGCATGTCTGCCCCAGCAGCCGAGATAAATATATTTATATTTATATAAAGGGACCCTTTTCAGAGCCCCTTTGTTTTGGCTGCTGTGCAAAAGCCCCCTCCAGATATACATTAAAGAGCTTCACTGCTTTGGAAATGGCTTGTTTGCCTGCTAGGGGAGGAAAAAAACATCTCTGAAGTTGGTGCCTGAGCAGCACTTATATCTCAATTATCCGCATATTGCTTCTCTGTGTGTGAGATTATGAGCTAACACGGTTTTCATGGCTTCATCAGCACCAGTTTAAGAGCAATATTTATCCCTGGTCATGTCAATTCTTTGGTCAGCTCAGCAACAAAGGTGATGCTTGCTGCCCTCTCGCCAGAGAATTCACTAATGAGCTGAGTGATTTATTCATTAAGGGCAGGGAAATCTGGAGCTTTATTCCTGAGGCCCTAGTGGGAAATTTGCAAGAAAATTTCATGCTGTTCACTTGCAGGAGCCCTGCCTAGCAGCGGGTGCCCTTCCCTGCTGCGCTGCCCTTCCCCTCACTGCAGGAAAAGGTCCTGCTGTTCTCCAGCAAATGCTTTAATAGAAATGCTGAATGCAAAAGGGTTTTTATTGTAGTTGTTGTTGTTTTGAAAAAGTCATGGGACCAGGAAGTTGTCTAAAAAAAAAGAAAGTTGGACTTTGGAATCCTGGGTGGCTTTTTGACAGCTCTGGCAATGTTGAAACATCACAGGTTTGCTCTGGTCCCATTAAAGATCAAAAAACCAACCCCCTTAAAAACCTTTGGCTATGCAGGAAAACAGCTTCTCAGAGCTGGAACAAAGGGGCAGACCAAGCTGGGCCAGCAGGTCTCTAGTACCTGGACATGAAATTAAATTTGAGTTAATTTTACAAAGTCAGACTTCATATCCTCAAATGGGATTTGCTGCAGGTCTGGTCACATTTGCATTTTGACTTTGTCCTGCTTGTTTAACTAAAGGTATTGCAGGCATTGGCCAGACTATCTAATATCTATGCCAGATAATATTCTTTGTATTGCTTCATGAATGATGTGTGGATCCCAAACCCATGCATACATCCAGGCTGGGTGCTGCTCTGTGCTGGCCTGAGCCCAGTGACTTCCCTTTCCCTGTTTCTTTGCCAGAGGAAGGCAGGGGAGAGAAACCAGAATTAAAATGGTTTTTCATTTTTTCTCTTCAGTGGAAAAATAAATCGGCCCATAAAACACAGCCAACAACTTCCATATGCTCCAACCTGGAAACCTGGCTTTGAAGAGATGGATTTGAGGCATGAACCCCAGTGGAGGGGGAAGCTGCAGGATGGGCATGGATAGGGATGATGTGTGTGGGACCTGTTGCCTGTGCTTTTGCCACTGTTCCACCTGGTCACTGTAACCCTGACCTCAAACCAAGCAGCAACTGGACACAGCCTCTGGTCTTGTCTCTGGGACCCAAATGCCACTGGGAGAGGGCGGTGTCTTCAGGAGGAAAAGCTTAGGGTGGTTTCAGGTGAGGGTTCCTTGGTGGAGACTTGGACTGCTGGACTTGATCATTCAAGCAAGTCTGGGTCAGTCCTGCATGGAGGGTAAATTTAGGAGTGCAAGCTTTGGGACTATTGACTTAACGACCATTTGGTCACCTCCTCAGAGGGAGATGCTGAAGAAGAGATGTCTCTGAAGGCTCTCAGGGACCACACACAACCACTCTGAGCGCTGCCACCAAGGGCCTGCATCCCCTCTTGTGTGGGGCTCAAGGCTTTAGGCTATTTCTGAGGGAAAGGCAATTTTGTCCTCTTATTGTTGGTGCTCCCAGCCCTCCCTGTACCAACTGCCTCAGGGGCCTGGGTGGCAACTGCTCTGCTGAAACTCCCAAGCAATAGATACCTTCTGTAATTGCACCTTCGAAGCAGTCGACTGGCTCCTGCGAAGAGCTCTTGAATAATTGAAGCAATATTTGCAGGGTTTGCACTGAAGTACTAACAGCTGTGGTATGTTTTGATATTTATGAAGCCAAATAAATTATGGATTAGTCAGTGCAGTGAGCCCAGCATGATGCTTATTACTTCTGGAGTGCCGGAGCTGATGGAGTGCTATTCATCCCCTTTTACTTCCATTGTGTGGCTGAGTATGACTGGTGTCTATTACTGGACTTAATAGAGCTTGCTCACAGGTTTAAGTTCCAGTCCCTGAGAGCTGATGGGGTGTTTTAATCTGTTCTTCACTCTCCAGGCTTTAGAAAGACATGCTGGGACCATATCTCAGGGTCATGGGCCATGGCATCGGCTCACAGATGTGGAGGTGATTGTTTCAGCTGTAATGGGGATGGGTGCTGGCAGAATTAGCAGCAATTCTTGGCATTAAACTGGAAGTTATACAAAATCCAATCTTCTTGGCAAGCTGGTCTGTGGGTAAATATTGTATGTCTTCTCTAGAATGCCTCATTCATCGCACAAACTTTTCTTCGTAACTGAGCCAGCACTTGTGAGATTAAACTCTTTACTCCTCTTTCTATTATCTGAGAATTTTCTTTTATGGATGAAAAATTTTCACTTCGCAAATGTTCCGAATATATTCCAAATTTCTCCCCATCGGTGGGAGCTGCCTGTTGGGAAGGGATAAGGAGGGAGCAAATAACCCTTTGGAGCAGCAGATGGCATCCTACCACTCACAAGCTTCCCGGTGCTGGAAAGTGTAGTAAATATATAATAGCAAGTGCCTGTGCTCTGCTCATGGCTGCACTCAGCAACTTGAGAGAGAACTGAGGGGTTAGGAATCATTCCTTTACAAATCCAATGCTTTCTCTGTTTGCTGTCCTTGTTTTCTCGGGTGAAAAGGGACATTTGCTGTTGGTCTGCTCACCCAGGTCCGCCCGGTCCATGCAGCCCATGCAGTGTGCCCTCACAAAGGCTGTGTGGGGAGCTGGCTGGATAAATTTGGGTTGGAATGGGGGTTGGAACTAGATCACGTTTAAGGTCCCTTCCAACCCAAACCATGATTCTATGAAATTGTGCCATAAAGTTCCTATTAGTCTGCATAAAAAGTTATAAAGTCCCGAATGGCTGTCTCAGCTGCAGAAATGTTCCATGCAGACATCTGCATTTTACTACATCCCTCCACGAAACTGGCTGACAACTGTCCAGAAAAAACCATGGCACTTTTTCCTAAAAACGTCTTCCTACAGGAGTTCCCAGAACAGGTAAGCCAGGGTGACTGCAGATAGGGGAAGTCTTAACATCAAATGAAGTGGAGATGAATTCCTCTTCTTTACTTTCTTTCCTGAAGATGTTGAGTGAGGGAATGAAGGATATTTTCTCTTTAAAATCCTGATGTAGGAAAAGGCTGTGCTTTTCCAAATGTTACTGGTTGAGGCAGAGTTGCAGATTTTTTAAAGGAAGTTTGGGCTGAGTTTCTGGCTGCTGCTCTGTTGCAAGATAAATTGTTTACAGCCTATCTCTAGAGACAAGTGAAAAAAGTTTCTCCTATCCCAATTTCCTTGTAAGTGATATAATTATCAGAATCATCACAGCAAAAACAAAAGTCTACTGGATCACAGAGAGATGAGGTTTGAATTCAATGTTTCTGCGGCTTCTACTTTCAAAAAATGCCTCTTCAAGAGGAACTGCAGCTCACTGTGCAGAGATGATAAGGATTAAAAATTATTCCATAGCTCCAGCTTCGGTTTCCACTGAGAGCTGGGACATTGTTTGCTCCTGTCCCCTACAACACCTTCATCATCATCATCATCATCATCTGACAAACATCACCAGCTCTGGTACTGACAGCCCTGCAGCAGTGATTTCTGCTCCTGCCATGGCACCAGCCCCTCTCTGTCGTTCAGCACACCCGCTGACGTGTGCTTACTGCTCACGTTCCACCGCTGATTTCCTCAGCGACCATTAACTTCCAGGAGCACAAGATGCAGGATAAAATTGCAGGCATGGTTGGCAGCTTTTGGGTGAGAATGTGCCCCTTTCTGTCCCCCCCAGCACTCTCAGTATCGTCATGGGTGCATGTGTTTCTTGCTCTTGGAAGACCTGAAGGTTCTGGCTGTGATGAGGAGCTCCAAGTCTCTGCCTTGAGGGAACAGCCGGGAGCAGATCTCAGCTGTCTTCAGCTCACACTGATTTCTAGGCTCCCACAGAGTTCCCACAGAGGCTTGCTAGCTGGGAAATTTAAGCTTACTGTGTTAGTCTTGCTTTTCTCCTCTGCCTTTTGGCACCTGTCTTAATGCACAGACTGAAAACGTCTGGAGAGTCTCTCTGTGTTTCTCATGGGCATGACCCTCACCATGTCAGGGGAGGGATTGTGTCTCAGGATGGGCTATCCCACCTCTGGGCCCATTTCCCCCTTGCTCTGCAACACTTTGTAATAGGTGACAAACTTTTGGCATCACATGCCAGACTCCTGTGATGGCCACATTTCCTCGTGTGCCATGGCTCATGTAATGGCTGCATTGCTCTGATGTCAAAGGAGCAGAGTACAAGTAAAACAACATCCTGAATTCCCTGCTTTCTGCACATTCAAATGGGAATTTGCAGGGATCAAAAGTCAACCAGGAACTGTCACAGCCAGAATCTGGGCTCCTGACTATCTGCACTCTTTTCCTGTGGTGCTTCAGAGCAGAACGTGGAACAGAGGATTTGCCTTGTGCATGCTTTGTGCTGGGTTTGGTTTCCTGGGTGAAGAACTAAGCCTCAATTCGAGGTGCTCCCAGACAAGGCTGTGGGGAGCAGGTGCTCAGGAGCTTCTGCAGAAAGGTTCCAAATACTCCCTGGAAATTACATGTCAGTTTGAGTTACAGGGCCTGCTCAGCACAAACTGCAGTTCAGGACATTGACAGCAGCTGTTGCACAGACACTGCAAGGATTCCTTTTCCAGCAAGGATGAGAGCACTCACATCAGCTCAGAGAGTTGTTTCTTGCTTCAAATGACCCACAAGGTAAATTTAAAGTGAAGGGAGGAAAAAACTCAGCCTGGAGGGAACCTTGCTATTCCACAGGAATACTGGAGCACGGTTTACTTTTGTGCTTTCCTGGGGCCTTGTTCCATCTGTATTTGCTTTTTATTCTTCTTCACTCTCAATCATGGAAATGGACATTTTGATTAAAACTGTTCTTCCAGTGAGGAGGCAGAATGTAGCATCATTTAATCTGAGACTTTTCATGAATGACTCAAAGCAAAAAGAAAAAGAAAAAAAATTCATCATGAATTAGCTATTAGAATAAAGAATTAATGTTGGTTATGGCTTATTGGGAGGGCTCACCATGCTGCTTTTATATTTGTCTCTTCCTGGTTTCCAAGGGGGTGCTGGGTTTGCTTTCAGACTCTAACAATGTTGAATGGGGAGAGGATGGAGAGATGAAATGGGAAGAGGAGACAGATCTTAGCAAGTGCCCTAAGCTGCACTCTGAGTGTCCAGCTGGGAGCTTAACTTTAGAGAGCAGAATGAAAATAAGCAAACATCAGGCTCAGTAAGGCACCATGATTAAGGAATTGGCAACTGAGATCTTGAGCTTTTTCTGTTATCTTTTCCATTTTTGCCATGTACTCCACTTTTGCAGATGGAAAGCAGGTAAGAAGTCCAGAGAAGAATGGGCACCACAGGGAGCCAACATTTACCCAGGGCAAGAAAGGAAGTTGTGCTCAGCCCAGCCCTCAGGCAGGCCGGTCTGGCAGTTCTGCCCCAGCCCCAGGAAGGACTGCAGGGCAGATGTGCCCTCAGATTCAACAGGCAAAATTAAAACATCCAGAGTCTGGGCACTGCCAACCAGAGTGAGCTTTGGGGACAACATGAGCTTGAGAGCCAATGCAGGAGCACCTCCCAGGTACCAGTGCTGGGCTCGTGCCTTTGGCCTCCCCCAGTAAACATTTTTCCCCGTTGCAAACAGCAGACTCCACCAGTCTTCCAATGGGAACATCGCACATACCCCTTCTCATTCACTCAATTTTTTCCCTTCCCTTCCCACCCTTCAAAGATGCAGCATTTATTTGGCTTGAGCTTGTGAGCAGAGCTTGGATGGGTTTATAAGTTCTATGCCTGAACCCACAGACAATTACAAACATGGCTGGCTGCCTGGCTTTGTTAATTAGCTACCAGCAATGCCTCATTTTCCCCTCTGTGGTTTCCTTCTGATTTAGTAGGGCACTGCTCATTAGTTCTCTTCCTCTTTGGGATGCCACAGTTGAACATTATGGCATCCAGATATGCCAGTTAGCTGAGAGTATAAGCCTGATTTGTTTGGACAATAAAAAAAAATAGTAGTTGCATTTAGGTAATTAAGCACAATAACAGCAAAGCTATTTTGTACTGATGCAATCTGCCCTTCCCCATCCCAGTGCTCCAGCCTCTTGTTTCCTGATCTGCTGGAAACAAAGACTGGAGTAAGTGTCCTCAATCATTTCTTGGTTTGGCTTTGAAGTATTAAATTGCTCTTTCTCTAAATCTGGTTTGGTCTGGTGGGTGACAGCTGATGGGACAACATCCTGGCACTGACGAGGTGCAGCGAGTCAGGAGGTGCCAGTCTGGGCTCAGGTCATCCAGGAGCAACACTTCCAGCAACTTGAAGTTTGTTTAATATCTTAACACAAAATAACAGCAGTAGCAACCAGGGTGGTAAAATAATGTTTTATTCCATGAATGAACAAACACTACCATGCCACATCCTAAAGTTCTTTCTACAAAAGATTGTGGACAGAGCAGATTTTTACATTTCTCAGTTCAAGTTCATTTCAGGCTCTCGAGCCTGTTCAGCGTAGCAAAATCTGGACACGCAGCATTCTCATGGTCTATTTGGCTTTTTGCCAGATAAAGCAGATTTACACCGTAGTTCTTGTTCACACAATGTCGATGCACTGTAAATTAAAGGAGATAATCCCAACCAAACTAGGTAATTTCTGAGGTTTATCAATATAGTTTTCATGATGGTCAAAGTACAACCAACATTCAAAGCTTAAAAGAAAGGTAAGAAAAAAGACACACTAAAGAACACAATGGAAACATCATCATTGCTGTCAGGATGTGAGTTTACCCACAGTACTATGTAGAAAGTAGAAACCGGCATTGACATTCAAGCTGTTAAAACAAGAAAAGAAATTACATTAATTGTTATATTTCCAAGCTAGTACTTCTAAGGAGTCCTGATCAGCAAAGAAGTGTTACCGCATGCATGTCGAACACAAGACCAATATTGGATTGGGGATCTGACGAAGAGCTGACTTACATTCCTTTATATACAACAAAATGAAATATACAGTATTAATACTGGCTGTACATTTGGTCAGAATATTTTACAAGGAGTGACACTGTCAAAATTCTTATGACGCGGTATGTGGAAGTGGATGGAGGTTGGGTTCCTTTCTGAGAGCTGAATGTTTTCACAAGAAGTTTTAAAAGTTGCTTTCCACTGCTAAAATGAACCATTAGACCTTTTAAACAAAAAAACCTCCTCTTTTTGTTTTTTATGGTTGTCAAAAGTAGTGTGAACAGCAGAGATAATTAAATGTGTTTGGAATATGCTAATCATTGACCTGGAATAAAACTAAGCCACAGACAGCATGTGCAGTAAATCTCTGCACATTATCTCTGTTTAAATGGCTTTACAAGATGATCTGCGAGGGCTCTGGTACAAATTCCTGTACCACAGCCTCACCTAGCTGTTCCCCAGCAGGTTACCAACCATTTACTCCAACACTAAAGGAAGAGAAAGAATAATCATGACTGTCGCATATTTTTCTACATCGCAATAAAAAATATCCCAATGTAAGCTGATTTAGCTTATTTATGTGCATATTTTTCAAGGCTGCCAAAGAAAACACTCAATCTTGTTGGCAAGAGCTATTTTGGGAACCCAAGAGTGAGTTTTTCTTTGCTGTATTCCAATAGATTTTTTAATGTCTGGGTAGCTCAAGTCCCATTGCCTCATTAAAACCCTGAGGTCTAAAGTGACTTATTTAATTCATTGTACTTTTTTCCCCCATCCAGAACAAGCTGAGAAGCTAATAAGGTAAGCATGAGACCCAATGAACAATAGAAGTAAAAGCCATACAGAATGAACAAAATAATTACAGGAAGGTAAAGATCGGTGTAACCATAGCGATATTTCGCACAATTGAATTTGTGTATCCTGTAGCAATGACAAACCTCCTGAAGATGGAAAAGAGCAGGCGTGTATGAATCTGTATCCTTTAAAATAATTGTGCTATAATCTTCTCCATGTATTAGATTTTTTTTCCTGACACAGTGTGATGCTAACTATAGTAACCTTAATGTGGGTGATGGATTTCACTGCTACTGCTTGACTGCTTGAATGCAAAGAGACATTAAATCTTCCAGTCCTCAAAGTGGTTTCTTGGGGTGTTCCTTCAAGTTCAATGTCTTATCACTTTCACTCTAGAAGTCATTTTGTGGCAAACAAAAAAAAACCAACAAAGAAAGAAAAAAAAACCCAGGAAAAAAAAACAACCAAAGGAAAAGAAGATGTTGGTTGTGATGGATTTATTTCAGACAGCAGTTTCTGCTGAGTTCACCATGCTTAATGTTCTTCCATTTAGGAAGGAGTTGCTGTCAAGTAAAGCAGAGGAGCTGCTTTCAGTTTTTGTTTTTGTTTTTTTTTTTTAAATACATGCTAACAACATCTCTTTCTTCAGGAAAATGACCCAGTTGCATATTGTCAGAGAGATCTGCCTTGTGCTTAGCACGGACAAGTAGAGTTAATCATCGTCCTCCTCCTCTTTCAGTGGGGCTAGTGGGAGTTTGTCCTGAACCTGGAAACACTCCACAAAGAAGTTGACAATGGACTGGTACAAGTGCTGCTCAAATGCTGCATTGCTGAAGTAATGGCTTTGATCAGGGTAAATCTGCAAAAAACGGGTAAATACACATCTTTTAGGGCTCTTTTTAGACTGACCACCCACACCTGCAGCTTGAGCTGCAACCCCACTGCATCTCCTCAGCATCATAGGGCTTCCCATGAATGCACGTGAGGCCCAGGGCAAGTAGGGCATCACAGTGCTCTGAGTGCAGATTTGCATCTTCCCTCACAAGGAATTTTTTTGGTGGGGGATGATTTTCCATTTAATTCCCTTCTGAACAGGTTCAGTCTAAGAAGAACCAGCCCACACTCTCCTTGTGAAAACAAAAAAACAAGCAGTTTTGGAGAGAAATGGCATTAGGTTATACTGACTAAAATGAGGGCTTAAAAGCAAAAATGTCACTAAGTTAAAAAAAAAAAATAAATCTTGCTGGAGAAGTAATTAAAACAAAAAAATACTGGGAGGCTAGAAATGAAATAGTTTAAACCCAGCTTTTCATTTAAATGGAGCAGGTAACTTGAAGAAATGCAAGGGGAGCATAATGGGTTGTCCAGGCAGGGATGCTCATGTGGGTTCATTTTGAAAGATTTAATGGGTTGGCCATGTACCATTCAGCAAAACAGGGATATAATTTGGTGGAAAGTGGGGTTTTCTAGACCAGAGTATGCCATTTGCAGTTGCATGTCAGATTTATGTGACATTTGTCTTCCTAACTTTTCTGGTTGATTTCATTTAGAACCGTGTTCTCCCTGAAATTCATCCTGAATTTGTTCTGTTGTTCCCAAAGGAAGTCAACAGGCATAAATCCCTTAGGGATATGTCTCTCACAACCTAATTTACTGTAATTTAATAATTGTTCTACAACTGCTCAGACCAAAACAGTGATGTCACATAAGCCTGGGACTAATGGGAACATGTTATATGCTGGTGCTACTTCTACTGCCAGGCTGAGTTTGCAAGTGGTTGTTCAAAGCTTGCTTCATAATAGCAGTTTGATTTCAAACTGGGAAATAACTGTTAAAATAGGAAAAAAAAAGAAACATATACTGTACCTGCAAGCTGTAATTAGCTTTTGCCCTAATTAGGTGTGTGATAAGGTCCGTGGTATGCTGAAAATGGATTTTTTCTGTAAAAACAGATCACAATCATTAAAGAGGCAAATTTAATTAACAAAAATCAAAGCTATCACAAACATATAATGAGCTCAAATGATGGGCTAACTCACCATCAGCAGTAGCATGAATGATCAAAAATGTCTGTTCCTTTAGTAATGAGACTCTGTGTGATAATTTGCTGATCTGTGAAGGCAAAGGTTGCAATAAGATTAAAAATCTTGCTAGAAATTAGCAATTTATATGGAGGCAACAGAAGCACTTATTTCCATTTAATGCTTTATCACAAGGATAACAAGCAGACACCAGCACAGCATATTCTCCTGGCTACTTATACAAATCTAGAGGTAAAATAGACCCCCACCCTGAGCTGGCAGGGCAGTGTCAGCAGTAGGAAGAGGTCAGAGACCCTCCTCTGTTCTAATAACGTTCACTAAAAGCCTGAACTACAGATCATGGAAAACATCAAAGTGAATTAAAAACATCGATGAAAAGTGTGCCTAAGAACTCTTCATGGATCTGGAGTGGCTTTGGTGTGGTTTGAAAGCCAACCTCAATGAGTTTTGACAGTGTGGGGGAGGATTTGATATGAATTCAAGTGTCCACTGCTTAGAATGTCTTTGTCCCCAGCTGTCTTCCAGATGCACAGAGAAAAATAAATACAAACAACTTCTAATAGGATAAAAAGAGTTTGCACTAATGTAGAGATTATGAGTACAAAATTTGAGAGACAATGAACTCAGAGTTTAGGTAACCAGGAAAAATCTTCCCTTGTGAGGACACAGGGTGGTACCTGCTTTCTCTGTGAGAACAGTATCAGACCTTTGCTGCCTTCATGTCTTCTGGCTGGAGACAAGGCTCAGAAGCCAAACAAGGTTTTCTCTATAACAAATTTTGTTTGTGTGACTGTTCTTTATCAGGTTTTGCCTCCAAGTAGTTGCAGCACAGGATCCAACTGATCCCATCACATGTATTAAACAATGTATTTGTTAACTTGTCTCCTTTCCCGTGTCCCGCTCAGTTCTGGCACAGAGTTCTGCCTATCTGAAATATCACAAAGTTTGAGAAAGTCAAGCTGAGCTTCACTTGAGTTTGTTTATCTCAGAGAGAATCAAAGTGGCAAGATCATTGGCAGGAACTTTCAAGGGGGTTGTGACACTGTGTCCTCTTGGTCACATCTGAGTCACTCAGCTCCTTCAATCTTTAAAACTGGCATAACTGTATTTACCCAATTTAGAGAGGCAGACACGAGGGCTAATCAATAAAAACTTTATCCATGATTACTGTTAAGACCAGAAAAGCAGTAAGCAGGCTGAAGGACACCTTCAGAGCTTCACTACTGAGTCCCTCTTGCATAACTTTGCTTCCTCCCCAAAGGACAACACGTGGAGGGGGAGTTAAGACTGAGTTCACATTTTACCAGGGAAATGCAGTGTCCATGCAGTTACCTCGTATGCTCTGTTATCAATCCCGTGCAAGCCCAAGTATCTTTCAGAAAAGGCTGAAGCTTGAAGAGAAAAAATGAAAATATCACTTTCAGTCATAAGTGCTTCTGAGTCAAATATTGCAAATGCTAAAACCCACCTTATTTTCCAACATTGTCTTAATTACAGGAGACGCATTTGTAAAAGTTTTTGAAAATGCACTAAGGATATGTGTGATAGCACAGTCTGTCATTATCACCTTGTAGTTCTGGTCTCTAAATAAGTCACAGAAAAGCCTTTTTTTTCCCATTTGTTAGAGACAGAGATAGAACTGAGATAGAAGAACTCTATCATGTTATGTCCCTTTCTCCTTTCACTTGGGCTTTCTCCATCAGCAGCGAGTTCTCTTTGATTATCCCAGGGATACTGGGATACTGGGAACTGTACTCTCCTGAAGTCTGGCTGAACACCACTGACTTCTGTGACAGTCCCCTGATTTTCACTGGCACTAAGAGCAAAGGGAACTGCTGTCCCTGAGAGAAAGGACCACCGTGTGCAGTGTGGTGCTGTGGTCAGAGCCAGGATGGGCCAGGCAGACTGGACCACAGCTCGCACGGATGGGTGCTTCAGGCAAGAAGGAAGCAATTTCAGGGCAGGGGTGCTGGTTGATGGCAGAGGTTGGAGGGGTTTAAAGAGGATTCTCCTTTATTTAAAAGGAGTAATAAAGTTATTTGATTACTCTGACCACCATGGCTGGTCCCACTGGTGCCAGCAAAATTGCTTGAGTGGGGAAAAAGGATTTGTGGCTGGTCCTAAAAAGATGCAGAATACAAATCAAGCAGGATCTTGGGAAAGAAAGATGGCAACAGGGAAAGATAGGGAAGAAACATCATTTGTGGTCAGCAGGAGGGTCTGTGGGCTCAGGGATGGGGTTTACCATAGAATTTGAAGTCTGTCACTGGGGAAAGAGCAGCTCCACAGGTGAACACCTGGTTCTCTTCACCAGCTGGAAGCATGTAAGTGCTCAGGTAGCCACCATAATCCTGGAACAGAAAGGGGACAGGGGTGTCAGTGTTCCCACTGTGAAGCACTGCTGCTTTTGGGTACAGAAACAGGGCAGCTGAGACCTTGCAGCAAATGCTCAGACATTACAGACTATTTAACACCTTGCCCTGCACAAACACAAAACTGGGATATCTCCCTGGTCATGCGGGTGGCACTCTCCTGAAGGCAGGAGGGTTGTGTGCTCAAGAGCTGGCCTTTCTCATCCCTCTTTATGGCTATATCTCTAAACAGATATGCTACCTCTCCAAAATATTTACCCCAGCCTTTTGCTATTTAAAATGAGCATCACAGTTTCAGCATCTGCCGTCAGCCTGTTACCAATCCCCTGCAGAGATGCTGCTGGGCGTGCAGCTCTCTCTGCCCACTCCAAGCCTGTGTCTCCCACAACAAACAATTTCTGCTCACAGTCTCAATTCCCACTCTTATCTCAAACTCTGTGTACTTTACAGTTGCTGTTTCTCAGCCAGGCACACACGGCAAAGCAGCCTCAGAAATCCACAGTGTTGTTGTACACATGAGTTAGATGTACCCACGCTCCCACAAGCTTTAAAAGACAAGGTGAAAATGAAAGTTTGCAATGGGAAAAAATAATGAACTATCTGATGACGTTTTCTGAGGAATAGTCATTTTTTGCACTTGGAAGTTAATTAAAAAAAAGTCATTGATGAATACATTGGTGAAATGAAAGCTTCCACCTTTAACATCACTAAGCAAGGCGGAGTCTATCTCAAAAATAAATAATAATAATAAAGTTGCCACTGACATATTCAATAAATCAGGACTTAGAGCAGGTGTTTAGCCATACCAGCCAACTGGGACAGCACAGAGGAGCAATGGGAAAACATTACCTTCCCAAACACACCGACTCGTGTTTTGTCAATGAAATGCTCCTGCAGCATTGTCCTAGAACATGAGAGAGGGGAAACAATGGGTTAAAAGTATTTTTCCCTTCTATAGCAAAACCAGTGTGATTTTAATCAGCTTTAAACTAAACCGACCTCAGAAAAATTCATAGAATGGTTTGGGTTGAAAGGGATCTTAAAGATCATCCAGTTGTAACCTCTCTTCCCTGTACAGGGACACCTTCCACTTTCCCAGGTTGATCCAAGCCCTATCCAGCCTGGCCTTGAACACTTCCAGGGATGAGGCATCCACAGCTTCTCTGGGCAACCTGTTCCAGATCTCACACCCTCACAGTTAAGAATTTTTTCCCAATATCTAATCGAAACCTGGCCTTTTTCAGTTTAAAGCCCTTTCCCCTTGATGCAGACAATCTAAATCACGCTGGTCCAAGCTGTTTCACATGAATCTGTCTGATTTAATCTTGCAACCTCATGTGTTGGATTTGACCAAGCAATGGCAACAAATAACCTGCACTACCTCTGGAAGCCATAATAAGCTATTGCAAAGCTATTGCAATACTCTGATAGTGGTTTTAACGCGATTATGTGCAGAATAAATCTAACAATATGACAGGACTTGACATTTAGGGTTTTGCCCTGGTTATTCTGTTTAAAAAGTTTAAGGATTTAAAGATGGATTTTTTTCAACTACCAGGCAAGCAAAAGATTAATGTAGGAACAGATATTCAAGCTTACTTGTTTGTGGCTGTATGACTGTACAGAGCTAAAAATAAATAGGATTGGAACACGTGATATAGATAAGTGTGCTCTAATTTAGCTCTGTTTAAGGCTTGTTTTTCTCCCTCTGCTCTGGCTGACATGAACTCCCTCTCACATGCAGTTGCAATCATACACTACATCGTCCCTCCCTCCTTCCCATCTCCTTGCTCTACCCCACACACCACTAAGGCAACCAGGACTAACGAGTCTTGGGTTAATTATGGCAATGAATTAATTTCTTCAATAACAGTGCCATTCACCGGACAGCTTCCAACTGATCCTTCTCTTCCAAAAGGCCCAGCCTCCTCTTGACCTCGTGCAGTAACTTGGTGCCCTGGAAGCCGCTGCCACGGCCGTCGAACTTGAGCACGATGGCGTTGTGGGAGCTGACCATGACGCTCTCCCACGTCACCTCGAACCTCTCTGTGACGATCTGGCTGCCAGGTGTCCCGTCTCTGAAACAGAAATGGGCGTCAAGGAAAGGCAACGGCACCAAACGCCCTCCCCAGGGCACTGGGATTGCCGTGGGATTGCAGTGGGATGGGGACCCAGGGCAAGGCAGGACAGGTTTCTGGAAGGGGACACCAGTCTCTGCAAGGATAACACATGGGAGGCTGATGGTGTAGGATGGGTTTTGGGACTGGGTGGAAGCCGCAGGTTGGTTTCTGCTTCTCTCTGTGCACAGCAGCCTCTAAGCTGAGCTCTGAACCACACCTCTAACTAGGCAGGATTCCTCCCGTGGAGTAACCAGGGAAATAACACAGGTGTTAGTTGAGTTTTCCCTTTTTTATACCTACTGTAATGTGTATCTATTTTCTACCTTCCCCAAAGCTCTTTTTTAATTTTCTGCCAAAGTGGTTCCGTCATCACTGCTTCACACAAGTACAGAGGGAAAGGACTCTTCTAAAGTGATAAAAAATGGCTTAATAATGCCCAGTTTGGCCCAAAATTGGTGGGAAAGGGGAAGGGATGGGCAAGACCCCCTCTTCACTCTTCTGCTTAGGGTCTGATCCTGTACAGGGGAACTGTCTTGAGAAATACAGACCCTACTTCAGCCAGGCAGCTCAGAAAATCAAGGGATGATGATGATGACTTTAAGCACACACCCTCACAGTTAATCACTGCCATTTAGGACTGGGATTACTGTAGAGCCACTGCCATTTTTATCTACTTTTTGCCATTTTTGGGGTTCTCAGAGACATCAGGCACTTCACTGCAGGATTTTAATGTGCATGTGACTCCAGCCATTTGCATTTATCCAAGCGAGACCCCGGCCCATCCAGCTCCAGAGGTGGTCTAATCAAGAGCTGTGAGCTTGATGAGAACCAATCTTCCTCGAGCACCTCGATAATGAAGCACATTTTCTCTGCAGTAATTCCGTGATGCAACGACAACGCTCACTGCAGTGGCTTTGCCCTTCATGGAGGGTGGTGCACAGGCGTTCACCAGGCATTCATCCCTCCTGCATGAGGCTTCTCTCTCAGGGGTGTTCCCTGGCAGGCAGCAAACGAAGCACTGGGATGCAGCCAGGGCCAAACAGGTTCTTCCAAGGTCAGTGAATTCCCTCCTGCAGTTTCTCTCCAAATTCCCAAAAAAGCCCTCAGTAATGTGTATTATTATTACTAAATGTTGCATAACGAAACACTCATCTGCTCTGCCCGCCAGGAGGAAAACCTACCTATCTAATGTAAATGCTAACTTCACAGAGATCTTCAAAGGTTTCCAGTTCTCTCTTTACTGTCACTTCAGGGAACACTGGCTCTTACAAGGGAGTGATTTCTGCATGAGGGCACCTAAAATTTAAGCTCTAGTAAGGCTGACTGAATTCCACTAGAACTACCTGTTAAATGCAAGGTGGGTGCCCTTTGGGACAAAAAAGTCAAAATACATCTTGTATTCCTCCTCCTCCTGTTTCTGCCCTACAAACGGTTGCAGTGTACATGGAACACCTTCACAACATCCACAATTTACTCTGCAGGATTTTCACAGGGCTCTCCTCCTGGGAGCAGAAAACCTTGGCTCAAACATGGGAAAGAAGGGATGTACACCTGGCCTCTCCCAGTTGTGAAGCGAGACAGGGTAGGGACTAACATGCTGGACTCTGGCATTCCTTGTACAAAACATATCTTAAAAGTGTCTGACCATGGCCAAGGTTTCCATGCTGCCCTAATAATGTGAACAGAAAGAAAGGACAAGTGGGAACTTACACAACCAGAAGCAAGGGGTAGTGCGCCGTGTCCGAAAAGGTTGCTGGCTTTAAGATCTGCATTGGCAATCCTAAGTGAAAAAAGAACAAATAACAACATGTCTTCGATGTGGGAATGATGACATGACTCCAATAGATTTTTCTGGTGTTTTGGCCACAGATGAGTAGGAGCAAAATGGCATTTCTTCAGAGGCTGTGGCAAATAACACCTTTGAAACACAGATGTTGTCAAAGAAAAGACCCATATTGTGATAGCCGAGGTGACAAGAAATGTAAATGGGGAGTACAGTGTGAGCTGCTCAGTCACGCATCACTTTTACAGCATTCAATTAACATCTGTCAATAGCTATAATTTTCCTTTTTTGGCAGCTGGGTGAGTGACGCAGACAGAAATCAATATTTCAGGGCAGCAGAGAAGGAGGAAAATTGGCAATGAAAATGGTAATTTAAAACCCAATTAAGTATGG
>VZTJ01000991.1:353910-547415 GCA_013397795.1 Orthonyx spaldingii | reverse complement strand
GGGGGGGGGGGGGGGAAGAAATAGAATTGTTTTGCTGTAATGGTGTGAAGACAGAAGGAGAAACAAGTGTTTTAATCCTAACTTCCAAGGGGCTAAATTTTGCTGTAAACAGCAGCCCAAGGTACTGAAGCCCACATTGTTGTAGTGGTACAGAACCAATGTAAAGGAAGGATGCAATCCCCAAAGCTTCTTTTAAATGAATGTCATTTCTATGGCTTTGTATCCGTAGCCAAAACTGCCTCCATATGAACACTCTCTGCATCAACAACAGCACTTTTATTTCAAAATGTTAACTACAATCTAGATTAGCAAAGGCCTAGCAATTAAGTAGGTATTAGGAGCATTTTCAGTAGATTAATACACAGATTAGCAGCACGGTTTAAGTGGTTTGCTTTGCAATCGTTGCCTGACACTCTGCCTAATTAGTTATTCCATCTGAATGCTAATAGCTGCAAATTGGATCAATGGCCCAGGGACAGCCAAAAAGGCCATTGCTTGACTTTAAATATTACTAAGTGCTATGTGCAGTGTTCCAAAGGCTGCTCAGCCCAAAGCTTTGGAAACACGGACAGGGCACAGCAGAATGGCCACATGGCTGTGGCCAGTTTGCATTTATTGCACACACATATTTTTGGTTAAATGAACAGAATTGCAATGAGACCTGCTGTTAAAAAATTTAGTATCAAGCTGAGCTATCCCTAATAAACTGCCAGTCTCACATGAGCTGGCTCATGGGGGGAAAAAGGGGCTCTTTACCCATCCTTTCCTGTCCATAAAACCTGGAAGCACACGTCCGTTCCTGTTATTTTATGCACTGGTTTATGTTCCTTATGCCCGTGTGGCAAACAGAACATTAAGGGCCATTGTTATCCTTTTCAAATGGCAACCATCTCTCAGCCTTTGCTTCACATTTAACATCTGGAAACGGCTGAAATCAGTAACCTACCCCCAGCACACTCCACTGCTTTCACTTCACTGCCTCTGGCCTGAGAGATTTGCCCTTTCCTGGCAGGGAAAACATTATGGGCCACTTTTGAACCCAGGGTCTTTGGGGTATTTTTTAGAGTTGCCACCACACATGCAGATTTTGGGGAGACATTGTGCATCTCTGAGTATGTGGATTTTCCACATATTAAGTTATTTGCTTACAGCCAGAGGAGATGTTTTATAGGCTGTTTCAGGTACAACTACAGAGACAGCCTTATACTGGCTCTTTGCCACCAGGCTTTTCTCTCTCTCTGGCATATATATATACATATATCTGTGTGTGTGTGTGTGAGGAATGATTATATAAGTGGTAGAAATAACACACCAGCTGCAGGTGCAAACTGCTCCAAGTGTCTGCTTTCTTTACTCCAGGTGAAATCTCCTTTGTTTTTTCTCATAAAGCTTTTTTTTTTTTTCCCAACCCTCCCAAATCATATGGCTTTTTTGAAGAATCCCGAGTGGCTCCAATAGGCAGTCATTGGAGAGTCATCTCCACTCAGTGCAGCTCAGATTGTGCACTGAGAGGCAGCCCCAGCTGCCGCCAGCAAGCACACGCATTACCCCACTCCAGACTCATTTCAGATGACACACACACACCCAGGGCAAATGCCTCCAACAATCAGGGCACCCTGCCATGACATTTCCCAGAGCGGCTTTTTCTCCACAAAGAAAGTTTTAAGAGGAAAAAAAAACCCAAAAAAACCCCAACCCTATCATTTTGCCTTTCTTCAGCTGAATTCTCATCAAATTCTGCCTCTGTAATAACCTCCTTATGTAGCACATTCTAGGAGAGTGCTTTGCAAACTGTATGAGTTTATTGAGAGTCAAAGTCATTTTTCCTCCTGCCAGTCTACCCAGGACGACTGTATCATTTCACAGCTATAGCAGTGAAAGAGAAAAATAAGTGAGAAGAAAGGTGCTACTTACTGTAATCATCTATCTTGATTTCCATGTATTCTACCTTAGGCATTTGCCTGTCATGTACAGCCAGCTGCACATTTTCATTTACCTCCAGCTCAAAAATTTCTGAAAGAAGAAGGACAAGATCACAAAAACTTTTGGCACAGTTTGTGAAAATGTATTTTAACATTTTATAGCCACCTTGATATCTATAACACAAGTTTCCTTATGAACATGTTTCCTTTTTGTCCTCACAGATGTCTAATTCAGTTAAGTCTTTGAAACCCCTTCCAAGTTCTACATTGGCCAAAAGCTATATTCCTGAAATCAATGACATTCAGCTGATTTGCAGGAGGTGGGAATGTGACCTACTGTGCTGGGACACCACCATGGGTCCTTACCTTAATGGTAAGTGGTCCTTAATTCTGTGCCCAAGTTATACATAATAAATAGGAAGGAGAGGAGACTTTGGAGGGCTTCAGGCCGAGGTTGTGCTGCTGTGCAAGATAAAATTCATGGGAAGGAAAGCCATGGGGGAACGAGAGTGGACAAAGCTCATACAAACCTGCAATGTCAGGTTTTGGAGCAGTCTTGACTTTTGGGGTGTTTCAAAAATTTTTCCTTCTGCTCGTGTCTTACACAAGGACTCTCTGGGTCTGAAATTGAGGATTCCTTCCTCCTTCCTGGGGTTTAACCTTTATCCCCTCATCCTGGCCATGTGCTCTGCCTGCTGAGCCTCTTCTAGAAAAAGCAGCCACCTCCAGCACCAGAAAGAGTAAGTTAATCTCAGCTGGTAGGGACAGGGCCCATCTTTAGGGGACACTTCAGGCTGTGTGTTCTGCATGGTGGAAAATGTCTCCATGTGATGGCAAAGGTCATGAATCCCATGGAGTAGGGATTCGAGGGCTGGGGTGAGTGAATCCTCATCTAGGGAGTCTGTTGCAGTGCTCATTCCCCTGGCATCAATCTGTGTGTGAACCAGGGGGATCCAGGGCATTTTCTCTGCCACGGGACCCCAAGGAGGGTGTGAGATTTCACACCACATGATGTGTTTCACTGACTGTAACTTCCCTTTCCAGACACACTGATAAATAAATATGCAAGCCCAGCTCCTCAAATAACGTTTCTGCTACCTGATTATCCTGCTCTCACTGCCCATCTCTGCTGGACAGGCAGGCAAAAACTTGCCCTTCCCAGTTAATACATTTCAGAGATCTTTTAGCAGTAGGATATTGGTTCAGTGACTATCCACCCTGCTTCTGCAAAGCCTGGCTCTTTATCAAAGCCACAACCCCCACAAAAATGCCAAAGCAACAATCTATTATGTTTAGTTAAATATTAAGATTCTCATTTAATTACGGCACACACAAGTAGCTTTATCAGCAGAAAGGGGCTTGCCACGAAGGGGAATTTAGTCAAGCCGTTTTATTTGTTCATATAATTGCATTCACAGAAAGCCAGGAAGACTGTGAAGGAAATAAAAAAGATTGGCATATCTCCTAAAGGACTTTCCTTTTTGCTTTAGGACCACAGGGATCTTGAGTCTGTGGAGTACAAATGGTCATTGCTTAATTAAATGTAAGCACATTCTAATATTCAGTGCAACTCACTATTATCAGATTATTGCAGAATACAGAGGCAAACTTCCTTTTATAGAGTAATGGGCTCATATTAAATAAGTAAATTCAAGAACATGCAACTGTCAGTTGCCCTTTATTCAAAAGCAAAAGAATGAGGGGGGAAAAAAGAAAAGAACCAGGGGAAATGGAAATGGTAATTGTATGCAGAAGATCATGAATTTCAGTAGAGGATGTGTTCTGCACATGAGCAGATTGAGCTCTCTGTGTAACAGATGCTACCCATATGCATCTGTCAAAGTAAAACTGGTCCTGGTGTGTTTTGTTGTACTTTTTAAAGCCCTTCATTTACTGTTTCTGTTTTGTAGTGTCTGTCATTTTATTCACCTAAAAGTATTTTATAAAACTATACAGGAGGGTATAACAACACTCATGAGAGCACTATCCCATGCTGGTATAGCCAGTCTGACATCTCCATGTCCATGGTAAAATAAAGGTGTTTTATTTAAAGTGGGGGAGAAAGAAAGTGGATTTGGAGCTGCAGGTCAGAGTGAAGAAACTCTCCTGGCTGAAGGGCCTTGTGGGCATCAGCTGGGCTGCTCTGGAGTTGTGCTTGAGGAGGGCACTGCCAAGTTCAGGCTCTGCTGGCAAGAAGGAGCTGACACCCCCTTGTGCAGAGAGTCTTTCCTGTGACACTGCCTTCAGTGGGAAACGAAGCAGTTCAGCATTTCACAAAAACCCTTAGGTTGAGAACCAAACTTCTTGGTTTGCTCACTCTCTTTTTTTTTTTCCCTTTTGTGATGAGCAGTGAGTTGCTTTAAATCCAGGTAAGTGAAACTGATACTTGATAAACTGGTACTGACCATGTACAAAGATAGATAGAAATAAAGATAGAAATAGAATAAAGGTGTTTCTTACTGTTTGGGCCACACCAGTGCCTGAAGTGTCTAACTGCAGTCAAAGCTGGGCTAAACTCTTTGTTAAAATGAAAGATGATGGTTTCCCATCAAAACGGTGGGAGTAGATAAATCTGGGTTTCATGTGAGACACTCAGTGCCACACTCGGCCAGAGTGGAACCCCAGAAACTCCATGGCTTTCTGGATTCTACATTGCCAGTCTGGTAATAGCCACAGACAGTATCAAAGACTTTGAGGGAAGAAACCTACTTTTGGAATAATTTCAGCTTCACACTGATGTAGATGCAAATCATTAGCATGAAAAAGCTTTACCAAACAAAAAGTGCTACAATCTCCATGGGCAGATCAGGGAACCAGGCAGAGGCATGACTTGTGGGGCTCACTCCTCTGTATTATCTCTGATAATTCATTTCAGAGTGATTTCATTAAAACCACAGATTAGGCTAAATATTTCTTATATTTATCTTTTCTTATGATCTTATTTCTTATATATGGGACACAAACCAAAATCAGTGGAAGACTAACAAACAGACAGAGAGAGACTTGAACTGTGTATTTTTTGAGAAAGAGGATAACAAACATCATGCCCCAACCCATGTGTTTTTACCCCAAACAGCAGCACAACAGCTCTGCAAGTCCCTTTTTCTTGCAGAAAGCTTGCATTTAGGCAGAGTCTGGGCTCCCCAGGAGTGTGAGTATAGCAAAGAGCAGCTACATCTCCCTGTCCTGCCTGGCTACTTTTCTTTGAAGCATTGCAAATCTCAAGCCCGTCCTTACTCTGTGCATCCGTTGTGTTGTGAACAGTCACCATCGGGACACGGGGACCTTGAAAAGGAGAAGAAAAGGACTTGGTTAAATTTCTGTCAAAGCACACACAGACACACGTGAACCTGGTTTTGAATTCCATGGAGCTGAAGGCTCTTGAGACTTGCTTTTCATGCAAGAGTAATCTAAAAAGCAAATCACCCTGGTATTAGAAAGAGTTTATGACTAAATGACAGTACTGCAGACTCAAAGACATGCGAGGTTTTAAAGCCCTTTCCCAACAGACCACTAAAAGCATCTTTCCCTAATTTGTAAACATTATAATTAGCACAAACACAATTAAATCACTTGCCTTTAAAATTAGTCTAATGACATCCAAACATCACAGCACAAAGTATTTACATTTTCTATGCTATGGATAAATGTTGCTGTTTTGTAAATTATTTTTTTTCTTAATGAATTAAACACCAGCTTGGTTTTCACACTAAAAAAGGCCACATATTCTGTCTTGAAATGCAACATTTGGGTATTGAAATCAGTCAGTGTTATACAAAGAGGATTATCATTACTATGCAGTGCACATGAGTGAACCACACAATTCACTGCCACAGGGTGCTGCAGCACTCAGGATGCCACAGTTTTTACCACAGGATGCTGTCAGGTGCTTTTGTCCTTAGCACAGTGATCTGGGCATATCTCCTTGTTCAGAAAATCATCAAGTGGCTGACTGATAGAAAAATGGGATGGTACATGAGATCAAGTTCATATTGTGGCTGTCAGCTTCCTTCTCTGTGTTTTCCAGTCGTCATCTGGTGGCCACTCTTGGAGACAGGACACTGGGCCAAGATGGGCTGGGCCAGGGCAGCCACTCATGTGTTACTCCCATACCCGTTTGTAGATTTTTCCATGAGCCTGACAGTACTGCTCAGGAGGGTGGAAGTAACCCTGCAGTGATGAAATAGTGAATTGTTCACCTCACAGACAGTGGTTATCTTACTTTCCTTCCCTTTCTCCATAATGGATTGTGCTACAACAGCAGCAAGTGGGAGCAGCTGGGGAAATCTGTGCGCCCAGCAAAGATCCCAACAGCAGGGCCAGGAGGCTCCCACGCCGTGTGTGTGGGAAGATCCCAAGAACCATGGATCCATGGGATCATTTAGGCTGGAAAACACCTCTAAGATGACTGAGTCCAACCATTAACCCAGCATTGCCAAGCCCACCACTGAACCTTGTCCCTCAGTGCCACATCTACGTGTCTTAAATACCTCCAGGGAAGGTGGCTCCATCACTTCCCTGGACAGCCTGTTCCAAAGCTTGGCAAACCTTCTGGAGAAGAAATTTTTCCTAATATCCAATCTAAACCTCCCCTGGTGAAACTTGAGGCCATTTCCTCTTGCTCTATCACTTATTCCTTGGGAAGAGAGATCAAGCCCACCCGGCTACAGCCTCCTTTCAGGTGGTTGTAGAGAGTGATAAGGCCTCCTCTGAGCCTCCTTTTTCTCAGGCTGAACACCCCCAGTTCCCTCAACTGTTCCTCACAGGCCCTGTGCTCCAGACCCTTCCCCAGCTCTTGTTGCCCTTGCCTGAACACATTCCAGTACCTCAATGTCTTTCTTGTTGCAAGAGGCCCAAAACTGAACACTGAATATCAAAAACCCCAATGTTCTTTAAGCTTCACAAGCAAGACAGCTTTAAGAGACTGATATTAACTGAGATTCCAACCCCTTTAAGGTGCCTTCTTAAGTCCTTCAACCTACAAGCAAATCCTGTGGGATCACCACTTGTGCAACAGCAATTTGTGTAGGGCTGGCTGAGAAAAAGCCCCTGTAAAGCTGTAGCTGAGAATGTGCACACAAATGGCAACAAAAGCAGGTTCCTGTTAGCCATTCATACTGGTTTGGTGCATGAAATAAGTTCTTGAGAGCAAGAAAAGCTTTAAGGAGCTATAATTGTGTCAGTGGTTTTCCCTGTGCTTCCAAGAACCCACATCCCATTGCTGGCAGTCAAGAGACAGTCCAGACCATACCTATACAGAGAAAAGGCAGGAAATATTTTATTTATAATTAAGATAATATGGCAGCCTGACTTTTGCTTCCTTGTAACTGAGAATCTTCTCCCCTGACAATCCCACTCTTTTGTTAGCACCATTTTTTAAAATGCAGGAAGGTGGATTATAATGCACAAAGGAAAACAGGTTTACTCACCAGGATTTAGCTGAATTTACCTTTCTCCTACTGATGTACATTGATATGCTGACCATATTTATTTATAAATCTGCCCTGCTTTTTCCCTGCAGTCCCAGAAGCCAGACTGCTGGAAAAGCAACAAACCTAATAAACATGGGCATGATAAAATCATCACTGAAAATAAAAAGAATCCTCCCAAATGACTTCAATTGGAGCTAGAGCAGTCTTTTAATTAACACTGAAATGCCAACAAAAAGAAAGGGATAAAGAGAGAAATACAATGCATATAATCCTTTTATTTTCCAATTTATTTTTCCTTTTTTTTTTGTTGGCATTGAAAAAGCTGTGAGAAGCTAATAAATAAAGAGAAATTCTAGTGTGCAGTTTAGAAAATTACATGTATTGTATATTGTGTTTCCTTAGTCTCTCACTGCTCACTACTGCTACTGTTAATGTGTCATCTCCACAAATCAATGTTTTTAAGTGAAGTCCTACATAAAGATATTCAGTTTGAGGTAATATGAAATAAAAAAATTTAAAAATTAATAAGTAGCCTTGAAAAAGTAGATTTTTGACTTGCCTAATTTTTTATTTTTTAACAAACATGGAAAAATAGTAAAGACAAAATCCAGAGAGTAGAATCATCTCTGTGAGAAGGATTACTCCTAATATTAAATACTCACAATGACAATACTCCAGTTAAAGAACACATTTCATTTGTGAGCAACCTGAAAGTCATCAAGGAGAAAAAGTCACTTTTTTAGAAATGACATAAATTGCTTCTTTCAATGCCAGTTTTTAAAGTAAAAACAACTCAGTTACATGCTAGATTGTGTCTTTTAATACACATACATCAGAAGTCTTTCAACACTCACAAGTCAAGTGCCTAATGCCTGACAGGGACAGAGAGAATTCCTCGAAATGAGGAGTGTATATTCATTAACTGCCTCCCCAGCTTTATTTTTAAACCTGTGGTGGTGTGACAGCCCCATTACACATGCCATCTGCTAAATGCCATCCACTGTCATGTGCAGATCTGAGAGGGAAACCTAATTTGTTCAACGAGCTGCTGGGAGCTGACAGAAGCAGAGCGAGGACATCCTCTGCTCCGTGTCTCCTTCCTCCAGAGCCCGTCCAAACGGGCTTTGATGGGGACTCCTGAGCCCCGGCACATTCTGCTGCTTCTGTTCTTTAATCAGCCCTGATGCTCCCCCTGTGTCTGCCTGCCCCCCTCAGAAACCTTGTGGATGCTCTGCCTCCTGCTCACAGAGGTCCTGAGAGCATGGGAGCATCGGGATCCTTGAAGGATAAAACTCACCTGCGCTCCTTGAAGGATAAAACACAAAGTGTTCCACTTTAAGAAAGTAAAGCAGACACTGAGCTGCTTTGCCCTGATGTGCAAGGGTAAGAGAGACACAGCTTATATCCCATAATCCCAAAATCCTGGGCAGGCCACTCTCTGCATGACACAGTGAAGATGATTCTGTTGGATTTCTTACCCCAGAGGGGTAGGTACAAGCAGGGCTGTGACACTCCCCAAGGTGTGGGACCTGGTACTGCTGCTCCCTGCCACCTCCACCCGAATTGTCAGGGATGGCACCACACAGGCCCCGGCTATCCCTCTCTGCATTGCTGTGCCAGGAGTGGCACGGGGTGTGCTTGAATGCCATTGCAGGTTGCACTCCCCTCTCCTGCCTCCAGCATTGCACCACCCAACTCCAGCATCCTGACAAAAGTTTGAATGTTGTTTCTTTATTTGCAGCTTAGCAGAAAGGAGCAGAACTACTGACAGAACTTCTGTGTATTGACACAATCTATACACTCCTGATGGATGCATGGTTAATAATGCTGCACAAAACTCTAGTTATACGAATTAGATTTTCAATTAATACAGCTGAAAGTCTGGGTTTATCATAAGGCCTTTGGCTTTAAAACCATTACTGTAATTATCCATGCAAGAAGTAATTGAGCTGTATCGCTCTAATGACAACTGGCAAATTTATCACCGAGAAAGTGCTACCCATTGCGACCTGAATGGGCACAGAAACTCAGTGCCTCAGTAATTTGACAAGAAAAAGCATTGGCCATAGTTTGTCATCAAGTTTTAAGCAGCTTTTATTATTTTTTCCAAGAAGGATCTGCTTAAACGTGATCAGAAAAAAGCAACTCGAAATATTTAGACGATAAAGGTATAGATTTCTAGAATAAAAACATAAAATCATTTTACAACCTTGAAGAAAAGATTTACCAAACATTTGTTTTGTAATACTTTTTATATTCCAAAGTATTCCTGATGTTTTCATGATCTAAACAGCATAGGGAATTATATCAGTTATTATAACTTTAAAATGCAAGTAGTGATTATAAAAAGGATATGAAACAATATTGAAGAAAAGTTAATCAAAATTATAGAAGTGCTTAAAGAGGATAAAAAGAGAAATTGTCTTATTCTTCTCATCTATATTCTCAAAGGCTTCACCGTTGCAGATAATTTCAGACCAGAAGCTAAATTCACAGTGTGTAAACAATGAAAATTCAAATACTCTCTGCCAGTGCCACCAGCATATCTCTTAAGCACTGATGAATGATTTAAAAGAGCAGCTGCAAGCGATGGGAGCTGAAAGGGTCTGGCTCTGCACAAGTGAGATAATTGGCAACAGCCATCTCTGTGTACAGATTCCAGATCTCTTTATTTGCTAATCCATGAATTATTTATACGTGCTGCATAAAGTTCATATGTTGGGGTGATATTATCAGCCTAATAAATAAAGACATGGGGAGTTCTGTGAACCACTGCTCGCAATTAAAATATTTCCCCATTTGCAGTATTTTCCAGCCGACGCTATGGACAGATGTTCGTGCTGTTTGCTTTGGCAACCTTGTTGACATAAACATCAAACAGATTTATGCTGCTATTCACCCTCCCCAAGGCATCTAATTTTTTAATCAAATCTTTACTTCCTCAAATGTAACTTGTCTTGTAAAATAATCAATCCTGGCTTGTTCTCAGGCAACCACTCCGATGGTACTGCTTGTCTCTGCCCTGTGTAGTACTGGTAATAAATTTCATGCTTACTTTATGTGGAGCAGAAATAAATCTGGTTGCTCTGAGGCAGTATCAGTTAGCAGTGACTAGAGGGCAAATGAACAAGAGATTTAGTCTTAATTCCACTACACAGAACAGGCCTGATGGGTTCTTCGAAAGGTTGCTGGAATGAATAAGCATGGTCAGGTCCTCAGCCCGTTCCATGGGATTTTGGGAGGTGCCTGCAAACAGCAGTGTGGGAAGCTGGGCTGGCACTGACCAGCTCATCCCACTGCCTGTCCTATGGCCACTGAAGGACATGGGGCCTTTGGGTCTGAGAAGGTCTTCCCTCGCTGCTTCAGGAAATTGTGTGTTACAAAAGTATTGACAAACACCCTCTAAATATAACTGGGTTTTCTGGTGTAATTCCTACTGGTGTCTTGCTCTTCTGGTAGGAGCTGCCTTCCAGCATGAAGCTGTACTGGCTGCCACTGCAATTTACACCTTTTTGGGGTTGTTCCAACAATCTGTTTTCTACTAAACATCAGTATTTCCATTTTAGTCAGAGTAGTCATGTCTCCCCAAAAGCTCTCCTCCAGCCAGATAAACTAGATTATTTTAACTCCCTTTTGTAGGACAAAGTGACTTTTCATCTTATTCTTTGATGCAAGAGTGTTTTACATTCAGTACCTCCTTCCTAAGCAGAAAAGACCAGAACTCTACCCCTGCTGTTGAGGATGTCCCAGCTGGTTCATATCGAAACTGCTACTTGCCCAGTTCCATGAAAAATTCTTTCCTGATGCATCCTAAAAGAGCATTCACTTATTCCATGATCACAGCAGGTAGGCAGTTTGCAGACATCCAGTGGTCAGTGTTGTGTGCCCAGGCACCCATCTGCTCTACTGAGGCATTTGTAACTTTTGAGCTTTAAATACACAAGACAAATTCTTGCCCTGAGTGGCCATGTGCTTAGTTTTGCTCTTTGTACTATTAATTTCTTCCACACCAGCCCTGCAACACATCTGGCTTCTCTAGTATTTATCTCTGCCTTCTGATGATGCTTGTCAGCTTTGTGGTATTAACAAACTCCACCAGCTTCATCCAGCTTTGGGTTCCCAGGCTACCAGGGAACAATTTGAGTAAGGTCATTCCCCAGACCAGCTCCTAATGATCCCTGCTGCTGATCTCCAATTAGCCTTTTATTCCTCTTCATCATAATCTACTTCCTGTTCATTTTGCTGGTACTTAACCTTCGCTCACAATTCTTTCACTGATCTCCCTCTTCTCCTTCTTAATTAATATCAGCCAATGAGGTGTCACATTGAGTGGGCTGAGCATTTCCTCCTTTTCATGAGGCTTTGGCTCAGGTTTTAAAGAGCCATAATGCAATAATGCACGTGGATGGATCCAAAGAGGAACGTGGAAAACATACAAACTTCAGGGCATGGAGCAGGTACATAACTATTATAGTGATAAGCTGTAAAAAGGAGCTAGATTAGGAGAGTTTGTTTGCAGAGTTCATGAACCTGATCGTGCACCCCTGAAGCTGCAAGTACCAGAGGGAGGAGGGATCAAGTCCAGTTCCCATGGGGGTAACTGACTTCCCAAAAGCCCAAGGCATTTTGTTCTAGTACGCTGGTCCAAACTATGGAATCTGAACAGAAAAATCCCCATGCTCAACTCCCTCTCTTTTTCCAGCTTCCATTCTATTTCCTGCTATTTCTAATTGAATACCTCAATTTAACCTCTTTCAATTCAATTTTAATCCAGCTTTTCTGCAAACTTTGGAGCAAGATGAAACCAAAAGTTAACATTTGTCCCTATTTTTACAATCTAAGTTTCTTATTGGATTAGTACATGCTAATCCTAAAAGAAATACCATATGTGGGGAAATGGGTCTGGGATTTTCTACATTCCCTGACTACTTTGAAAAGTCACTGGATAGCTCAGCAGGTCCGAGGAGGTTGTGCATTCTCCATCCTTGGAGGCTTTGAAGGCAAGACTAGACAGAGCGCTGAGCAGCCAGGTCTGATATCCTCTCTGACTCTGCTGGGAGCAGGAGGTTGCACTTAGGAACCTCCTAATGCTCCATTCACCCTGAATTCTCCTATGATTTTGTGATTTCATGTTTAAAAAGTATCACAATAGGGTGGTGAGGTACTGGAAGAGGTTTCCCAGAGAAGCTGTGGCTGCCCCATCCCTGGAAGTGTTCAAGGCCAGGCTGGATGGGGCTCTGAGCACTCTGGTCTGGTGGGAGGTGTCCCTGCCCTGGCAAAGGGTGGAACAAGATGAGCTCTAAGATCCCTTCCAACCCAAACCATTCCACGATTCTGTGATATTCCAGGAAAAAGGATAACTCCTTATAATTACAGCATGAAAAAAAATACTCTCTCTCTCAGTGCCATTTACACCTCATTAACAGACTGAATAAAATCCCATTGCATATTATCTGTTTACTCCATTAAAAACCTAGTATAAATTGATTTAGATAATCTTAATTTATTCTTTTCTATAAGTAAAATTCTCTTGCAACAAAATAATGATTTCCTAGCTACTTAAGTAATAACTGGTGCTGGATATTAACTTAAAAACCACCACCACCAACCCATAAATAACATGGCTTCACATTGTCTGGTTATTAAGCTGTTTTCCTCTTGTGAGTTCTCAGGTTTTAATATACCCTAAATGTACTGACTGCATTAATAAAGGGCTTAACAAGTACCATGCAAACAGAAAACAAAAGCCAGCAATAAACCTTACAGCTGGTCCAGCTGGCAAACAAGGTGAAAGAAGCAGTTTTCCTCAGAGGAAGCTTTAAATCTTGCGGGATGGTAACATCTGTACTACCCACTGCAGAATAATGAGTTCATCCAAGGTTGCTCATATAGCTGGAAATAACGCACATGCACCCTCGACATGCAGGAGGCTTCTGCCTGATTTGTGAAGCTTCATTACTTGAAGCATCAGAGGAAGCCTGTTGTCATGGTCATTTATCTCCTGCGAGTGGAGCTCAGATAAAATTTTATGTGTGCGGAATGGCCAAGTGACAAGAACCCTGGCTGGAAACAGATGATAGATCACCTTCCTCTGGGCAATGCCAGACAGCTCATATTTACAAGCAAAAATCAAAATGAAAACAGGATCAAAACATGCAAAAGCAAGGAACACATAGCGCTTTGCATAACGGGGCCGTTTCAAAGGAGAGAGGAGTTTCGCTTTCATTCCACAATATTTTCCCATGCACTGAAAATTACAGACATTTTCTATTAATTTCATTGTTAAATATTCATACATGTTAGGTTGGGGCATTTTTTCACCTATTTTTATGTCACTGAGTATTTATGGGGAGTTTAGAACACATTAAAGATGTATAAGAGTACATGAAATACTATATAACATAAATGAGCAGTCTGCTTAAAGGAAGAAAAAATGTATTGGAATATCCACAGAAGTCACCATTTCAGTTAATCTCAGACTATAGTAATAATTAAAGTCATCATTTTAATAAACTATAGTCATGACTGTGTTGTTAACAGGAGATAGAAAAACAATTCTCATTCAAGTTCCAAACCAAGAATACTATCCTCTGTTTTCCTGCGGAAAAAGCTCTGGTGGTACCTTCTGTTTGTGCAAAAAGGGGTTTTCATACCAGCCTGTGGGTTTTCAGTTGTGCAGCATGTGAGGGAGTGAGAATGAGCATCCCCCATCCTGCCTTTACCCACTTTACCCATGGGATTTGTGACCCATGAACTGCGCACAAAGGACTCGAGGAGCCAGAGCCAACCTCGGCTGTTAAGTAAAAAAAGGAGTCAAGTGAATGCAAATGTGAATTATATAGTAATTATAATATAAATAGGACCCAGAGATTAAGTCTGTGCATGCTTTCAAACAGCAGAAACTAATTTAGGCTTCATAAGCCTCAGGAAAAGTTCCAAAAGGTCACAGTTTGCCTGGAAGCGCTAATTACAGCCTCCCGCTACTGGGTATACAAGAGCCCGAGGTTGTGGTAATCATCCTTGTGTGGGAAACCATTCTGGTCACAACAGATAACACTCACCCAGTGACCTGAGATGTGAGCCAGCCCCGGGAATGCCTCCCAGGCCCCCGCACGCTGCTGGGCCCGTTTAGCATCCAGCTGGGTGGGAACCTGCAGGCGCACGGCTGGGGCACGCCTGCTTCCTGGAGGCCCTGAGCACATTGCAGGACATTCAGCTGTGCTGGAGCATCATCTCCCCATTCCTGATGCGTTTTGGGTTTTGTTGGACAGGTATTTTAGGTATTTTGGTCGGGATACCTGGCTTGTGTGGTTGCACAAGGATAGAACATCTTGAGGGTTGCCTGCCCTGCCCTACCCAGACAGACAGCACCGTGTTCAGACCCCCAGAGCACACACTGTCCAATATTGGCTTTCTGCCCCTTGCTGTAGACCCAGAACAAGGCCAAAGACAGCCCAGTTCAGAAAACCTGAACCCCCACAAGCTGCATATCAAGAACCAAGTAGCAAAAATTGATATTAAAGTATATTACAGCACTTGGTGGGGTTTAAAATAACATTAAATCCGGGTGAACTGATGAAAACCATTTTTGACTAATATAGAATATAAATACCAGTCTGCTCTGGAGTGCAGCAGTAATAGGCTGCAGTCATTAGGTGGCCCATAAATAACTTCCAAATGATTCTTGGGGTGGTCCTGTGTAGGGACAGGGGTTGACTTTGATGATCCTTATGGGTCCCTTCCAACTCAGGGTATTCTATGTCTCTATGATGATGAAATCCTCACTCAGATTCCCCAAATACATTGAATTTAGTATTGTCCGTTCCCATCCCCACCTCAGCCACTTGGTCCCATCCCATCATGTCCCACTCCCTTGTGAGATCAGAAATGTTTGTACAACCATCCAGTAAAACAGTAGAACAGCTTCTAGAACTGATCCCAGCAGGGAAAAAAAAAATAAATTAATTTTCATTCAGTTCAGTTCCTGGGCCCAGCTTGGAATGAGCCTGTTTGTGGCACAGATGGGTGAAAAAGCCCCTGAGGCAGACAGAGGATGGATCTGCACTGACTTTGTCTTCCAGTCCTTGTGGACAGCCAGTGCTGTGTCTGTCTGAGATGCACTGAGGAAAAATACAATAAGGAGCTTTACAGGGGGTTATTGCATTTCACAGCAAGGCAAGGTGGGGCACGGGGAGGCACAGTCTGTCGGGACAGCAGGTAGAAACAACCTTCTCCTGAGTTTCCTCCTCCCAGGCAGCACCTGGGAGTTATTGCTTGTGGCATCAGCAGTAAAGAAAGTATTTAAAGCTGGCTCTTAGCCTTGGCTGAGGTCTTCAGAGCTACTAATATAGGCACATGGAGCTCTAGCCTCCAGTTGCTGCATAGCCCAGTAGTAAAATCCAGGAATCTGCATTTCACATTTGTTTAAACTGAGGTGTATCTATTGAACTTTTATATCCATAGGATCCTGTCTTGGTTAATGAAACTCATTTTCAGTGCTAACAGTTATTTCAGCATGCAATTAAGTCTCTTTAGACCTCAACAACATAATTTATCATGAAATTCACCAAAGGACACCTGAACTGCCAAGCTCTGGCCCTCTTAGCAGGACCAGGTGCACTTAGAAAGCATTTACTTGAGTTCCAGTAGGAAACGAGGCTCCCTAAGATGCTTTGCCTTTACCATGATGGGCAGTTCTATGACATTACTAGTTGACACTAAACCCATATGCTGCAGAAACCTTGCCAGGCAGCAGGCTTTCCACCTAACTAAATTTATGTAGGGATTAAATGAAGGTATTTCCTCCCTGTGCATTTAATATTGTTTTCAGGCCCTAGAATGAGATATTTGTACCCACAACCACAAACCTTCCCTGGATATCTGCCAGAGGTGCTCCAAGTCACCGTGGAGTGGTTACTTGGGGAGGTTAAATAGGAGATTCAGCTTCTTCATCTTTCAAAAGCAAGAAAAGGAGTTTCTATTATTTTAACTTGGGCGTTATGGACAGAAGACACTCCTAATGAAACATTGCTCCAGTAGCATTTGACAAGCAAATTTTTTCTCTGTTCAAATCCTTCTTAGAAGCTCAGTCTTTCCCTGCCACCCACAAGAAGCAAACAGCACACACGTACATGTCTGAGAACCCTCCAAGCAAACAAAAAAAGCCACAGGAAGATATTCCCCCTTCAGCTGCACTGGGTGTCCCAGACCCTGACACACTCTCAGTGCTGTGAAAACACATAACACATAATGATGTGCTTTAAGCCAAAATGGGTTATTGTATTTTTCATAACTGCTTCAGTGCTGCTATAACTCAAAATCTTATCCCTCGTTCAAGAGATCCCTGCCTGTCTCTAAAGGCACTGAGGGGCACAGGAGGCTGGGCTTGCCTGGAGCCCCATCCCACAACACTCAGAGGACTCCTCTGCTGCCCTGGGTGCCTCCAGCCGTGGCTGGAGGGAGTCAGGAGCATCCAGCACCTGAGAGGACTGGTCCTGCACTTATTAAGGCCCGTGGTGTAATTACAGGCTCGTTATTGGGTTGCTGTTGAGACGAGGCATCGCACAGAGCTGCCGGCAAACGTCTGCGGCCATGCCTTGTTAACTCCTCACTCCGGCACCATTTAATCACTTTACAAGCTGGTTTTGCCACTGGAGTGCTCTCCTGCATACTAATGGCTGGGTTGCTGTGCTAGGAAGGTTTCTCTGCAGTGAATAGACTGAAGATTCACCAAAGCTTTCAAAACCACTCTGGTAATTTATCTGTTGAGGAGCCTCTATGCCCCTTATTGTCACTGCACATCTGAGCATTGCAGGCAGTAATGGACTTTATTTTCACAACACCTCTAGGAAGATGGAATTACAAGATCTGCTTGAGTTCTCTAAAGGAGCTTGTGACAGCAGAAAAAAAATCAAACCCATGTGTCCTAACCAGCATTTGGCAGCTGGTTAGGACTTCTCAGATCACTGCTACCAAATGTGTCTTGGAATTCTCCATGTCTGGATGTGAGTCAACAAATTAAAACAACTATTGGAAAAACCACCTGTTTGTAAGAATATGTATCATAGGTATCCACATCCAACTCAGGATTTAGAGAATCCAACAGTACTATAAAAAAATCATGATTATTTTGTAGAGGAAAGGGGAAAAAAGAAAGCAATCCACCTGCTCTTTGCAGATATATTTGCTTAAACACGGAGGTGTTTTATAGTTCATAAATAGCCCGATATATTCAGAGAAGAAATAAGCTGTATACTTCCATTATGGCTTGCACTGATGTTTACCTGAGCAGAACAACTGCTAATTACAATCTGGTTCCAGGAACGTTATTGATGAGACTGTGACACACAACGTTTCTATGTGATATTTAAGGCAATACAAGGTGAATGTAGATAGGTTTAAAACACTGCTTTATAAACTTGTGCTTTGCAAATCATTGATTTACATCTGCTTGTCCATGGTTAGTAAAAATATCCTCGTCTCCAGATTTTCCATTGGTTTCATGGGATGGTAGGTCTGGCCCAAACGGCACAGGTTAAAAGGTCTGATTAAATGAAGGAACTGAGGAAGATGTAGACAGAGGTTCATTATTCTCCTGCCTGAAGGCATGAACCAACCTCTTATTGCAGGAGCTGGGCAGACACGTCCCTGATGGGTACATTATTGCAAAAATCCTGAAGAGGGTTAATTATCCACCATCCACGATGGAGACAGGCTGCAGAAGGAGACACATTTCTGGTCCCTTCCAGGAGTCAGTGCTACTTTTCCTTGGAGTACTGGCTTGCAATATGAGGAAGGAAATGGGGGTTGTGATACTTGACTCCAGATGTGTCCATAGGCAAGCCACTAATTCACTCTGTATCTCTGCTTCCCACTTGGCAAAAGCACGAAAATGATCATCTGGAGAAAGGTTGCAAAAGGATTTTCATATCTTTCCATTATTCAAATTAAAAACTTAGTGCAGTATTTATTTTGCCAACAATAATGCTACTCCCTGTATTCTGATAAATAACAATACAGGGTTATCCTGAGACATTAAATAATATTAAGCTCTTTCTCTTCAAGGAGCCATAGATGTAAAAATTGCTGCCAAAAATATCTTTGTGACATGGCTCCCTCGTTTTGATGGAGAAACTGAAGAAAAATGTGATTTGATTCATTCACAGTGAGAGACAAATGTCATGATCTGCTGTCCTGAGGCAGAAAGGATTCAGACACTTTTATTCACAAAGGAAGTCTTTATGAGTAGAACCCCCGTTTTTTTGATGAATGCTATAGATCAAATTTCACAGGAGTGATGTTTTAAGTGATTTCCAGGAAAAAAAGTTCCCCAAACCCACTTACAAAAAGTGCAAATGAAACAGAGTGAACCCATAAGTAGATGGGCAAAATGAAACTAAATATTACTTTGTCAGGGAAATTCATCAACAAATCCACGTGATTTATTGGTTTTAATTTAGCTTTTCTATGGCAAGCAGTCAAGCCTTTTGAAATCAGCTGGTAATCCCATGAGAGAACAAAATACTAGGAGATTTTCCAAAATCTAGATTTCCTCAAAAAAGGTCAACATCTTTATGCAGTAATGACATTAAGTATAGCCACAATACCAGAAACAATGCTCAGAATTTTACGTTTAAGAAAAGAATAAAAATCCTGGGGTTTAAATCTTGAGCTGAGCTATGCCAGTGGTGCTGGTGGTGATGCTGGGTGCTGGTGCTTCAAAGGATATTTCCATCCACCCAGCTGCTGGCTGAGCTTATTTCACACCCTTCAGGGGCTATGCATCACATGAGGCAGCATTAATGACCCAGTTTTCCCACTTTTCTGACCACCTCCAGCCTCTGTTAAAAGTTCCCTTGCCCAGGAGTGCTGGCTTGTGATTTTTAGTACAATGTCCTTCCCATGTTGTTAAAAGAGAGCAGGAGAAATGCTGGTGAGCAATCACTGACTGGGTTTGGAGAGATGACACTGGTCAAGGACACGAGTTTGGGTTTGGATCCTGGTCCCAACAAGCATAAATGCTTCCCCCAAAGCATCCCTCACCATAAACCAATGATTCACTCAATACCTTTCATGACTTAGACTCACCCACACTAAAAATTTCTCGGTCTGTGGTAAACTCCAGAAGTACCAAACATTTCAGACTTCTGTCATCTGTGTGGGCAGGAGCTTGTGTTGTGTCCACATCAGTGGGCAGAACAACCTGGATACCTCAAAGGATTCCAAACCGTGGGTTAAGCCCTCTCCATAGTGGAAGGCTGAAGCTTGTTAAACCGTGCTCTGGGCTCTATGGTGTTAAAATGTGTTTGAAAGCAAAGTCAGAACAACCTGCCACAAATCAGAGACAGATCATTTGATGAAACTTGGTAGTGAAAGTCTTCACTGACTCCAGCAAAATTCTGGAAAATAAATATGGAATAACAAAAGGGCTTTTTAAGGCTCAGCATAAAGCTATTAAGTGAAAACAGCAAGTGGTGCTCCCAAGTGTTCCCATCTCCAGATGGTGTTTCCAAGTTCTACCAAGAAGGAGGAAAGAAGATAATTAAATCCTCAAGAAACAGTTTAAGGAGCTGAGAAGTTTATGGCTACACGCTGCCTCTACAGAGGAAAAACTTGCAGCACTTGTCTTTAAAACTCATAAAACCACAGACTGAATGAATGAATGAATGAACGTCCAATGACATGAGGAACTTGACTCAGATCATCAGTGATTTGGTTGTGCTGCTCCTTCATTAGTATGAATCACTCTCAAAGGACATCTTTAAGTTGCAGTTTTTTCTAATCAGTGCTGTTGTACCACTTGGTATCTGTGCATGGGACTGAAACACGATTTTGTCTTGCAGGACATAAGAGCAATAAATCCTACTTTTAAAGATTTCCCAGGCCTATAGGCACCCCTCAGTGCCTCAGGGCCAGGAGTGCAGTTACAGAGTTGTCATCACTAGCTCAGAGGACACACGTGGGGAGAAGCAGATATATCCAGATAAATTCCTTTTGTATTGGTTCTTTAGGTATTTTATCAAGCACAGCCCAGTTACAACATAAAATTTTGCTCTACAGCTGCAGAGTTGCCTGCTAGGAAAGGCAGAAATGACTTCATTTCTGTTACCTGTCATTACTGATCTACAGCATCTAGGCTAACCTACTGAGAACCACTGTGCCAGAGAGGACAGCAAAATCAGGTGACAGCATTTTAACATTTTTCTTACAAGAGTCTATTGTATTTTCTCCAAAGAGAGAGATAGCTTTAAAGTCATTTGACCTGCACGAGACTGACAATAAAGGCTACCAGTCAGCCACAGCCACAGCTTCCAGCAGAGATAATCCTCAAAGAGACAGGATAAACAATAGTGGTTTTATGGGATTTTGAAACAAAACAATCTTACTGTTTCTGGAAGAGGAGGAAGGACTATAGAAGAAGATAGTTCCTGTTCAGTTACACTGTTGTCCCTCCTCAAAGTGAAAGTTGTTTCTTCCCTAATTGATCACTGAATGAAGAATAACACGGTGTAGTGGCCAAGGCACGTCTCTATCACCAGCAACCACGCAAAGCATGACAAATCTTCCCTTAGCCCTCATTACAGTTCTCCCTCCTCCATGAAACTACCAATTTTCTTTGTGACATCCCTAAAAATGATTAACCCCTTCCTGATAACCCTGATTATGGAGAACTTTAATTAGCAGGCTGGTAGGCATCCCATGAACAACACCCCCTTGCCCCCATCGTTTCCATTGCGTATTAAATGTCATTAATTGCAGAGATGCATGCACAGGCCAGAGGTCTTCTCCTCTATTCCTCTTGCCTCAGAGCCAGAAGGCATTAACCCTTTGTGGGGAACCTCACACCTCCCCAGGGGCGTTGAGGTGGCCAGGATCACCTTTTGGCTGAAGTCAGTGCATGGAGAAGGACCAACTCATGTAAAGGAGGCTACAACGCCACTGTCTGCAACATCAGGGACTTGCACTCCAGGTTCCAGAAAACCTTTGCCAGTTCTGGGAGTCCAAGTGAAAATCTCTGTGATTTCACAGATTTTTTTATGAGAGTGAAGACACAGCAGCCAAGGCACCTGAGTGTCAGAGTGCCAGTTATCCTGTGACAAAAAGGGGCTGCTTCCCTTGCTTTCCCCATGAACAACCTCATTAGGAGCTGAGTTGTAGTGGTGCTGGTGGGTTACACTGGGGAGAGAGGAAAGGAGTCCCTGAACACAAAGTGTACCTGTGTACAATGGAAATACTAAAACTCTGCACAGTTGACTACAGTGGTAGTAATTGATAAGGCTTCATCCTTCAGAGGAGAAGGAGCTATCACCTAAAAATGGGATTTAGTGCTTTATTGGCTCGTGTCATTCAGCCTTGCACTCCACATGTCTGAATCCCACTAAGAAACAGGAATAGATTGCTCCCCATAGCCAAAATTTGCAATTTCCTCTCCTTTTCTCAATGCAATTGAAATTTACATCCCATTTCAGATGAGAAAAATCCATCCTCAATTAAATTTACGTACAAAATAGCAAACCACTTCCATTCAGATTTTATTTCTGTTTATCTTAGAGGGAATCAGTGGAGGTGCCTGTGCTGGTTTATGAGAGGAGGAAGAAGTGTAAACTCATATTTTATGGTGAAAATGACAGTAGGAGTGACCTTGGTCAAGCAGATATTGCTTTTTCAACCATGTCTAGAGGAGATAATGTAACAGCAGCCTGCAAAGCATCATGTTTCCTCAGATCCTGCTACAGTAATTCAATCATGAGCATATAAATTAGATGAAAAATAAGGTAACTAGCCTTCTGGGACTGACTGATTGCAGTAAATGTTGCCTCCTGACAGTAAGCATCACACTGTCCTCTTTCAAGAGAGGTTACCTTTTATTACAGCACACTGCTCTCATTTCAGCCTGTGCCAGGTAGCAAGGCTGTTAAATGCATTCAGCAGGACAGCAAAAAGTCTTTTAAGGAAATTATACATTGCCTTTGAAGTATCAAAAGAGTGAGTAGAAAACTTCCACCTCTTGACCTTTGGGATCAAACAGCAATGTCAGACCTTTCTTAGTTTTTTGGGGTTCTTTTAGGATAGATATTTTCCCTTTTCTTTGCCTTTCATTTAAGTATCACTGAGTATTTTATAAGCACTGATTGATTAATCGAATTTTACAAACCTTGCCATCCATTGCAGAAAAGTTCAGGTGAGCCACAGTCATGTCTGTGGCTCTAAACTCAGTGAAATTTGCAACAGAAGGTCACAAGGGAAGGGACAGAGTGAAACTGAGGTATGGTGGAGGTTATTCTGTCAGTACAGAAATAGTTTTCAAGCCACAAATATTTGGTCATGCATCTGTCCTGTGGCCAGTTGAGAAAATACAATTGTTTAGGCTATTACAGGCTTGATTACAGTAAAGTAATTTAATTTTATTTCAGAGATACATATGGGGCTGACATAAGTACACCAGTGATCACTATGAACACACATTTTCGTGTGTCACAGGCACAGAGTTCTCAGCAAGACCTGAGCTCTGGGTGCTTTTATACATATTGATGCATTTTATACATATTGATGCATTTTATACATATTATGGAGATTTATGCATTTTATACATATTTATACACAAATTTATGCATGTTAGACATATTATGGAGGAAAAAGCCCCAAGCAGCCACAGGTACTGTCTGCCACTGTCTGGTCTTGAACATTGGCCCTGACTGTGGGGTTTTTTGGGGGAAGCAGAGATGGGCACTCCTGGCAGAAGCCCTTAGGGAGCAGACATTAAAAGACAAACAATTTCTCACTCTGGTGGGCTTGCTCTGTCTGCTGGATCAACAGGGTAAGCATGGTCCTTTGATATATCCTCATTCAAAGAGCTTCTCCATCTATATGTTATATGAATGAATAATATTTCCTGTTAATCAAAACTATAATAGAGCATGACTGCTTGTGAGAAATAACCCAGCCTGAGTAACTGAGGCATGGCCAAGCTGTGGCTGAGCAGTCTGAGGAGCTCTGGAAAAGGAATTCTCCTATTAGTGGATCCAGGTGATTCTGCATCAAACCACAGCACCTATTTATGTGACCAAAGCCTGACAGGCTGATTTTTTTATCCAGAAGTCTGCACTTCATCCAGAGCAGATGTTTCCACTGACCTGGCTCACATCAGCTGCAGCAGGAACCGAAGGGAGCTGTCCCTGCTGCAAGTGCACCCAAAGCACACACCTGAAGTTAGATAGATCCAACATGAAAAGTGCCAGAAAGAAATGTGGTTCCTGTAAACTGCTTGAAAGCAATTAGGTTGAAAGACTTCTCACTTTCAGTCATGTAAATAAGGAATAACTCCACCAAATGCAAAGGACTGATATTTTTATAAAATCCCTGAAAATGGAAATTCTAGCCAGTTGTCTGTATTTTCTCAGGTATGCGTATTTTTTTTAAGGTATCTGAATGGAGACACTGAGATGAGCTCCACAGATGAAGCTGTGCTGTATTTGTGCTACACTGAGGTTGCAGTTTGAGGATTTAGTCCTGAATAATGAAAATTCACACAAAGATGTATTCAGCAGATGTAAACATACCTAAACCTAATGACCCTGTGAGTTATTGCTTACAGCAGCTGAGAATCAGGCCCACAGTTTATTATGCAAAATCATTATCTTGTGTACTGGATTAATGTGCACACTAATAAAACTCATTAATCTCTTCAGGTACCACTGCAGGTTTTTGTGGATGAGATATAATATAATCAAAACCAAATCACCTCATAACTGTTGATAAGGCCCTTTAGAAAACGTAATCTTGTTATTCACAAATGCTTCTAATGACAGTAAAACAATTATCTTGGTGCAAAGGAAATGGACACTGTCTCTGGTAGCTTCTGACAGCTGTTCTTGAAATGAAAACAAGAAGAAAAATAAGCAAGTTTTTTCTTTTAAAGACAGGATCTTTGTAAATATAATATTTACTACAGAACTGAATGTTTATTGACAAATGACACTTCTCTGCATATGTCTGCCGTAACTATAAATTCAGATTTACAGGTAAGTCCATTAAGTTAATTAGTCCATTAAGTTAATTAATGTTATGCCCTGTTAATACTATTTTTCTGTACTGTGTTGCCAGATATTTTTTTAATACCTCTAAATGCCTCTGACATGCAGCCTATCATTCCCTTCCAGGGGAAAAACTTATTTTTACAATTATCCTAGTCCAGCTGTTTCACTTTATACTATGGTAACCATGCTATTTCTCCACTTTATCTTGATTATCTCCCATTTTACCATCTCAAATATTCCTTCTTCATGTTCACCACAAACAATTACTGGCAGCAGTGGATATTTGCCAGTCAGAGAAGTGGCAGCCCCTGCATCACCACACAGACCCCTGGTGTCCCCCTGCCATGGGCACCACTATCCCAGCTTGCTCAGAGCCCCACCCAACCTGGCCTCGAACACTTCCAGGGATGGGGAATCCATAACTTTTCTGGGAAACCTGTTCCAGGGCCTCATCACTCTCACAGTAAAAAATTCCTTCCTAATATCCCATCAAAACCTACTCACTTCTCTCCTGAGCTGTTGAGAATAAGGAATTTCCTGTTTGTGTGCTGCTTTGCTTGCCTTGTTTCTGAGGACATGCAGCCATCTGAGCAGCTTCAATCCTAGGAGCAGATGGCTGCTGTGCATGCATTGTGTGAGTAATTTTGGATAATTAAGCAGAATTAAATTATGTAGGATTAAGTTTTATGGAGTTCTGCATTTGATGTTAATAGAAACGGAGAAAACTTCAATGACTTTTCTCCTGAAATGTATCCTTGGCCTCTCGGATACTCTCAGGCATTTTCAAAACAGAAAATCCCTGTTGGACCTGCAGATTTTGCCAAGTTAAAGTAGATCTATGATGACTGAGCGGGGAAGCACCAGATATTCTGTACTCACATTGTCCATTAGGCACATTTCTGTAAACTGCCTTTTCCTGACAAACTGTCTTCTCGCTGCAACTTTAAATCCCTCTGTTCACAGTACTGGTTGATGTGTCTGGAACATAGTCCCAGTCACCCACAGTCAACCCCACTTTGCTGGCTTCTTTCTCATAAATTTTCTGATGTTTTATACCCTCCAGGTTTTCTGTTACTTTCCTTTAAGGATGCTTGTGGTGGCTAGAGCAATCTGCCTCTACCTTCTGAGCATGTATGCACAGAAAAAGGTTGTAAATATCTGCATTCTAGCTACAAGTAAAAACACAAAAGAAAAGAAAATGTCAAAAGTAAATCTTTAAAAGCAGTGTGACGCAGATACTCACGGCCAGTCTTTCAAAGCTGCCCACAGGTACACAGGATGTCTGAAGACATCAGTGCTGGCTCTAAATCCTGCCCCTGAGGCACAACAACTGCAATAAGAGAACCCAGCACATACCTTCACATGTCAGGAGGAAGTATTCCAGATTGCGGCTGAAGGATGCACTGAAATAAGTGCAGTTTTCAATCAGATCACAGGACAGGCACCTCCTGTTGAAGTTTCCATTTGTGCTTGCACTGAAAAAGTTAATACAACTCCATGAAGGTCACTGAGCAAATGTTATTTGAAAGCAACATTACTTGAACCTTACTTTGGAACAAGAATATAAATCTAATGTGTCCGACATTAGTAAGAGACAAAGTATTTCCATTTGGTTGAGTTTAAATAGCAGTAATGGATTTTTTTTTTCCCCTCCTGCTTGAATAGAGAATATATAAATGGATACTGATGTCATTTTGCAAGGTCAGGTGGTTAGGAAGGAAGGTATAGTTTTTAAAAGAAAATGATGATTGCAATTCCACAAGAGGAAGTCATGATTTTGTGGATGAAGGCATGAAGCAAAGGAGCAATATTTCTACACTTATTTATATTACAACAGACAATAAGGAGCTGGAATTGCTTTCTCTAAATTTCTTACTGGTTGCATCACTGGTCTGATTTGCTAGCTGCTGCCTCAGAGGCCAAAGCCCTTTTTACAGGTTTGAATAGCTGTTCTTATAACCTCCGAGTAGAGAGGAAAGACTGTATTTAGGGATCTGTTGTTGAAGAAGGTAAAGTGGCCTGTCCATTCACTCATGAGCGCTGCTAAGAGTCCACTGAATGTTGAAGAATGAATTACAGATTATTAGCAAATATTAATAGATAACATTTTGCACCACTACAGCAATTTGAAACTTCAAGAATATTAAGCAAGGGATCTTTCCAGTACTACTGTAAAGCAGAGGAGTGTTTTTTGCTACCATATCAAGAGATGAGACCGACCAACCTTTTTAGGATTACGGAGACTGAAATGAATAGATCATGGGTTCTTGCTTAGACTCAGATTTTATCTCTGACTTCATTCCTAATTAAATCTACTAAATAAAACACATAAAAATGAGGAAAAAAGCCTAAACAGATCTTCATCTGCTCTTTCTCTGTTATCTGGGTGGGAAAATGAGGCTGATGAGGCACCTGGGTGAGATGGATGCCAGGACAAGGAGGGATAGGGAGCTCTTTGACTCATGTCAGCAGCTCTTGAACAGCTGTGTCTGGACTCAGTTTTTAAAGTGAGGTTTTCCTCTCATTTCAATGTAATTTAAAAAATTTTCTTCAAGAAAATAAACACTCTCAAAAAACTGTGGAGTGCAGTGAACAGGTATATAGATCTCAAAAGGAAAAAAAATCATTCAATCACAGGTAAGTTAGTTTGCTCTAGTTTCCTTCCCACTGAGGAAAAAGAAAGGTATGTGAGAGAGGGAAATGTCACGTGAGAGAAGGAAAATGTACTGACTGTCCCTTATCCACTGATGCCATCACCAACTCTGCCCTTCATTGCAGATGTGATGTCAGATGGGTGACTGAGAAGAAAAATAGGACAAATGGAAGAAAGATTTAAAAATGTTTATTTAAAAGTTTGTTGCCTCCCCTCTGTAATCTGCTTCCACCATATTTCACAATAGCAACGCTACCAAGAGCTTGCTGTAAAAACCAGCCTTTTATTCATCATACACTTGGAGAGGATGCTATACTCTTCTGGAATTGCAGCAAAAGATTTGTAAACATATCATGCTGTTAATTCTTTTCACTTTCATGAAGAGGTGAGCTACTATCAAATTTCTCCAAACCTCTGTTGGAAAGTAGAAAAAGAGTTTATACCATTAGTTTATGTATTTCTGAATTCTTTCAAGTGCTAAGCAGTTGTGTTGGAAAGTTTTGTGACAATCTTGAGACCAATTAAAAATTTGCATTAGTATGAGAAAATTGCTAAATGTGAAACATTTCCAAGTGTCAAGCATTTTGTTCACTATGGTTATGTTGTTGTCTTTTCCAGTGACACATTGAAAGACCTTGCAATGCCATTAAAGAAAAAAAAAAATTAAGAAACTGCTTCTACTGCAATTGCTTATGACTCATGTAAAATTGAAAAAAATGGGAAATTCTGTACATGAGTTTAGTAAAGTGCATACCTGTATAAATGTCTCCTTCTTGGTGAATCTTCTGTGCTGTGGAAATAACTGGAGGGGAAAACCAAAAGTGAATTGTGCCATTAGAGGGGTGTTTAGATGTATCTCATGCAACAACATCTTCACTCATGTTGCCATTTTCATGATCTTGTAAAAGCAAAGGAAAGTTTAAACTGAATTAGAAAAAGATCCAGAGGGACACATTGCTGAGAGGCTCGAGGAGGTACGTTGTAGACTGCACTGAAATTAAAACAATCACAGAAAACTTTGGGTCCTACACTGGTCATGTCAGTGGATCAAAAAGGATCAAGTGACTAAGTGGAAGACATCCACCTTTCTACCTCAAGATCCATGGCTTGGAATTTCTTTCTTCTTTGTCTAGAGAAAGTTTTTGCTTCTCTGGCCACGTTTTATTCTTTGTCCAGTTAGACAGCTAACGAGGGTCTGAACACTTCAGTGCCCTTGTTTTGTGCTGAGACTGTGGTGAGCTCCTTTCTAGATAAACAACACCAGATCTGTTATGCAGTGGCAGCTTCTGGAGGTAAAACAGAGATGCTGCAGGAGGTGGCCAACCTCAGTCCCACCTGTGGGCTCTGAATTAATCCCCCAGATGCCTTTCATGTGGATAATCATAGAGCACAGGAGCAAATGTAGCATCCATGGGGTGAATAATGTCAGGAGGGATATCCATCCCTGCTGACCTGCTCCCAACAAGCTGCACTTGCCCAGGCACACATCTTGATTGCCCAAATTGTGTGTGGCATTTTCTGCTTGACTGGCCAGTTAAAATGCCAATAAGTCTTTGGTGCTAGTTTGCTACTTAGAGCATCCCTGGAAGTGTTCAAGGCCAGGTTTGAAGGGCAGCCTGGTCCAGTGGAAGGTGTCCCTGGCCATGGCAGGGAGCTGGAACTGGATGATCTTTCCCTTCCAGCCCAAGCCATTCTGGGATTCTGTGTTTCTATGATTTTATATTGTCCTGAAGTTATTGGTAATTGAGAGCATTCAAAATCTTGAAGAAGCACTGTGCTCATAATGATCACTCAAAGTTTATTATATTCCAGAGACTATTTATTCAACTGTTCAGTGACCTTAAGTAACTGAGAGGTGAGAACCTTGTATCCACCTGAAAATTTGTCTGGAAAGGAATATGTTATTTGATTCCAGAAAGGTGCCTAAATATTTTCTTATGTAATTTCTTGAAGTGTACTTGAAACAGTGAATGTTTACAGAAGTTATTTTACAAGCATAAAGAGCAAGTGTGAAGAAGGGTGGGTTTGTTTTTCTTTTTAAATTTTTTTTTTCTAATTCTAACTAAATACCTGTTTTTCTCACTGCATTGGTAGTTTTGCAGGTGAACAAAGGATTCTTTCAAAACTGACCAGGTGGTTGATGAAAACAGGCTTATTTCCTATAGAGGCTAATATCAGAAGTTGCAGCAGGAGAAATTATTCCTCTGCACAAATTTCTTTAACAGTCACAGAAAGAGAGGTTTGATCTGTACAGATTAATCAAAATAACACAAGATACATGTAATAGTGTGAGAGGTTAAGCCAAAATGGAGACAGCTTCTCCTGTTTTCTTATCCCCAGCTCCTTATGCTCACAGGTTTCATTGTGTACACAACACCTTTGTAACTGACCCAGAGCCCAGGGCTGAACAAAGGAAGTCTGATTTGTCAGGCCAAAGTTTACTTACATCTTCTGCCTCTTTTCATCATATGCCAGTATCTTTGTCACATCCCAGTCTCCAGATGTGATAGCCTGTAAGTCGTCATTGCTACTGTTGGGCTGCCAGAAAGAAAAGAGAAGTAGATTTCTTTATTGTCAAAACTTCTGAAAAAGGGAGCTCTTCTGGCTCCATTGTCCATGAAAAATAAACTATGCATCTGCAATTTCCACCACTACACCTGCTATTTCTGTGAATCTGGAGAAATAAAAATAACAGAGAGTCAGAATCATCTGAACCATGACTCCACTGAAGATAAAGAGGTGAATTCAGCACAGAGCAACTTCAAACCCCTTCCTCTAATCCAGCATGTCCACATGCTTCTATTTAATCCTTTATGGCAGGGTGGGGATTTGCTTATCTACAACTAAGGTGGCATTAAAAAAACCAAAACAAAACAATAATAATGTTTGGAAAGAGACAGTTGATTGACCTTTTTCTTCTAAGTATTTCATTTGGAAATTCGCATTTTCTTATGCCCAATGAAGCATCATTGGAGGTTTTCTTTTGTGCACAAGACCTTTCTACATCTTCACCTCCCCGTCTCGCTGGTACAAGCACAGACACCACTTTTTATTGCTGTCTGCCTCGGGTGAGACCCAGAGCATCAGCAGCAGCAGCAGCAGTGAGTCACCTGTGATGATGACATGGCGATGTGGTAGAAGTGCCCACGTCCTCCCTGCGGAATGGCCCGGACGAAGAAAAACTTCCTGCCATCCTTGGAAAAAATGGGCTCTTCATTCTGTATGAGCAGCAAAATTAAGGGGTGTATTAGTATTATTTGGTTATATTTAGAATTGCTCAGCACTCCAAACCTCTGTGAAATTAACTCACAGCAAAATAGAAGGTGCTCTTTGACAGTGACTTGAGGCAAACAAAGAGCCTGCTGAAAACTGGGGAAAGTTTTGAGGATTATTGCTTCTTGCTCTTGGGAGAGCAGGCACCTTTCAGCTGTGGGAAGGCAGGCAGCAAGGTGGGTTCCTTGGCTATAGAGTCCATTCCCATTTGCAAAACCAAAAGTACACACATGCAGCTGACTGCTCGAGGCACTTGGAATACAGCCTTTGGAACTGGTGTGACAAATCCTGTTCACCCTGCTGGAAGAACCTCTCTGTTCCTGTCCTGGAGGAAACACAACTGAACAGCATCTAACTGCTGTCATTTTCTACTGTCTTACAAATGCTTATCTCACTGAATTATTTATGAAGGAGAGGATCTCCTGCAGAACTCTCTGACGCAGGGCTCCCAAGTGAACGTGGTGATTGACTTTTATTGGGTGACTGGAACCTTCAACCAGCGATAGAAGAGACTCAGCAGAAGGAAAATCAAACACCACATACAGCAAGTAAACATCTCCTGGAAGGGACTTTTTTTTTTTTGTACAGGAACCCCGAGGCACACGAGAAGGCTCCACTGCATGAGATGGTTGAACAGCAGATTACCAGGGAAGTGAGAAGGATGGTCCATGTGGTGGGACACAGGAGCACTGTACCAAGAGAACTGGCTACATGAAACTAACGCTGAATCTCGACTAGATAGGAATAAATATAAAGCTGAACCTCTGCTGAAGCTCTCTTGTGATATCAGGATTTTCTGTGGCTGGATGAGCCCTGCCTTTCTTGGCCAGGTTTTGTGGTCCCTTCTTCCTCCAGGACATTCAGCAAGGAGATGGTTGCTCAGCCTGTTGTGCATGCTCTGAGTTCAGTGTTAACCAAACTCCTTGACTTTCTGCTTGCCATGTGCCAAGACAGCACACTGAACAGGCAGGCACCTGATTGTACAGGGAGACTTATGGCACAGGAAATGAATAAACATTTTTTATTTCCCATAAGCTAACACATTATTCTCACTCTGTGTTCCTTTGCTCCTTTGTTCTTTACTGATTAATTCTTTTCCACTATTTATCAGATTTGTCAATGCTCTATTAGGTGTTCAAACGGTTCTTTTTTCCTTTTATTTTCCCCTGCTTAGGTTTTCAGGATATTTTAAAATGTGCCCATTTGCAGCTTGTTGCAGCCCTATGAAATAATGGTTTCATTTGTTCCTGACATTGTTCTGGAACCTGAAACATGAAACTCTATATTATTTCCAAATGTCTTTCATGACAGGAGAAACCTCGTTGAATAATGACTGCGATAGCTCAGGCAAACCTTCTGCTGGACAGGTTTTCCTTTCCTGAGGTAGGTAGCAATGAGTTCACCCTCCATTTCTATATCTGTGCCTCCTGCATTATATATTCCAGCAATTTATCTCTGCCAGCGAGAGCAGGCATTGTGCAGATGAGTTTGAGGTCCATTCAGAGCTGCAGGGGAAGGAGGTTCATGGCACAGGAGACAGATGTGAGGTTTTAGCTCTGGGCTGATGCTACAAGACATCCTGTGTGCATGTTCCTGTTACTGGAAAGAACCCATGAATGCAGGCAGAACTTTGGGACAGAGATGGTGACTTATCCCAGGTGGTAAATGGGGAGACAGACTGAAATTCTCTTGGAACAGGATTTTATAATTTAGGGAGCTACACTGGGCACATAATTAAAATATTCTGCATGTGATACAAACTGTCTGAGTCTTTGGTCAACAATTTTTGGCTGAATCCCACAATACTAGAACAGAAGAGCCCCCCTTGAAAATAACACATCGGTTTGGTGCTAGTAAATGAAAATACTTTTACTATGCAGCAGGTATGGAATGTTTGGAAGCTTTTGCCACGGGAGGTTTATGGACACAGTTGGTATCAGTAGTATCAGCAAAAAGGGATTGAACAAACTTAGGTTTCATTAACATATCATAAAGGATATGGATATAGTTTTTAATGTCTGTAATTTTTTTGTTGTAGATAATGGTGAAATATGAGAAAATTATGTCACCAAATATTTTATTGAGAAAGGTAAGGTAATGGGAGGCTACTGGAGGGCTCTCAACCTCCTGGAGAGTTTAGTGCTGGAGCTCTGAGTTGCACAACTCAACTCTGTATCTGCAATTGGTCAGGAGGAGAAAACAAGGAATGCCTCAGTGGCTTATCCCAAGTCTGGCAGAAATTGGATGGGTGAGGGGAGAGTGCTAAATGCAGTCTGAGTTTGTGTAGGTCTTAGAGAGGAGTGCAAAGTCCTGGAGTAAAGAAAAACAATTAGAAAACCTAAAAAAAAAAAAAAAANAAAAAAAAAAAAAAAAAAAGGAAGAGTGTATTCAATTGTGTTTGAGCATCGCTGAATCTGCAGATCCCTGAGGAAGGCTCCTCTAGTAAAGCAAGGGAAGATAAGGTGCACACAGGATGGTGGGGAGTGCAGAAGGGTCCCTGACCTTGGGAATTTGCATGATCAAACATTCACTGGGACAAATGTTTGAAAGAGAAATTATCTGATTTATGGTGAGTCGGAATGTATGGAAGCTTCATGGACACAGAAATACAGCTCCACCAAAATCACCCACACATTAATAACGGTCAAATAATCATCGTATTTCAGCACCACACATTGAAGCTCCCAACGGTTTGTCTGTGCTCAACGCACTCCCAGCCTCCTGTTCTTCCACAGAGCCTCACATGCTCTTGGCTGGACTCCCCACATTTCCTCACAGAAATCAGTGGTAAAGCAGATTCTTTGCATATTGGCTTTATTACTGACTGAGAGTTATACTTCCATAAGAATTATGATTTTCTGGTTCATCCTGAGGTTTTAAAAAAGAAACAAATTAATCTGACTAACTGAATCCTTTCCAATTGATTCTCTGATGCATTTTCCCTCCCTCAGCAGTCTCGTGCCCTCCTCTCTCTGATCCACCTTTGCCCAGACCCAGAATTAATGATTTTGCTGTGTGGGCATTTATTCTTTCAGTGAAATGTCCCCATACTTTCCGTGTCACAGGCCCATAGCTCTGACAAGCAGATAGGTGTGACATGAATCCTTTTAACCCCTTGCATACTGGTGAACACTTTGTTTAAATCCAACAAAGAAAACACCCGATGTGCATTGACTCTAATGGGACAATGCAGTCCCCTCCTTTTTGGGGTACAGGGGGATGACCTCCTTCCATCTCCTGACACACTCAGCCCCTGGGGCAATGCTGAGCTTCATCCTCATCCCTGTCCCCGTGCTCACCTCTGGCTGGGTGCAGCACACCCGTGGCCATCTCTGAAACCAGGGCACCAAAATCAGGGTCAACAACTGGAGAGGATCCCATGTTTCTGAGTACTGACCCCCTCCACTGCATGGACTGGGGACTCTTCATTTAAACACCAAAATGACTGTTTGTAGCCAGGAGTTGGTTTTTTTTCAGCTCTGGCAGAAGAATTTGTGCGTTTGAGTTACTCTGGGTCCTATTTCTGCTACATCCTTTGTCTTCAGGCCAAAATTAAACCAGTTATGGGGCAATTACATGGCAAAAGGGCTTTACAGAGTGAAAAAGTGGGTCCTGTTTGTAAACTCCTCTGGAATCTGTTTTCATTTTAAAAATTTCATTTCATACCTCCTATTAACTACATGTAAGAATCATTACTGGGTTATCATGCAGGATTAAACCAAGGGAGTAATAAAAGAAAAATGGTGCCAGGTTTTCAACATCTCAGCCTTTTAAAAGAACGAGTCTTTGGTTTCAGACTGAGGTCATCTGAAACACTGGGGAAATAGGAGAACAGTGAAGAAAAATGCAACCCAAAGAAAGTGTTATCAGGGGAGAGCAGCCAGCCCACGCAGGCAGTTTTGGACGTTATAGGTCTCTAAACAATTTTATGGTAATCTCCTGATCCTGCCAATAACAATGTCAAAGACTACAGCCTTTGGAGGAGTTGCAATTGCACCCTGGTTTATAATTAAATTTTTTTTCAGGCCACATTCACAATTAAATAAATAAACTAATTAAAATGCCAGTAAAGTTTATCTTCAGCAGGTGCTCACAAATTGCCTTATTTCTCCCTTGCTGACTCATTGCCTGCATATGACCATCCCCAGTACTATTGGAAAATGGCTTCTTCACAAAAATTGAAACAAAATTGCTTACAGTTATAATTAGTATTTCAAACAATTTGTGTATTTAAGCAAAAGTATGAGTGAAGTTCAGTCTGGCTCTTGTGCTCAGAAGTACACAAGCAAATATATGAATAAAAGAAGCATAAACTTCCAGAGTCCCTGGACAGTTTTGGTGAACATGTGCCACCTCATCTGACAAAGAGTGACAGATACTTTCTAGCAAATCTTTTGTAAATACTGTATATTTCTCATTATACTTTAAGTAGTTTATCCTAGTTTCAGCTGCACAGGGAGTGGCTGCATTATTACTCTTTGCCTATGTTGGAAAGAAGGTCTCCAGAGATTTTGGACTTGCACAAAATGTGTTTGTGAACTTAAGCTCAGAAGGAAACATGAGATTGTTTGCTATGGCCTTCTGTACACAGACTTTTAAATACCACTGAGTCACCAAACCACTACAACAACAAAATTCCGATTCATGGCTTGTATGCTTTACCTCAGAACTCACAGGATTTCAGACAGCTGAGAAAAGTCAACCCTGTCACCCCTGGAGACACCCTCCATGTCCCTGGTGAGTTTCTTCTCCTTGTCTCCTGCCCCCAGCCAGCTGAGAAGTTTGTCCCTATCCCAGGATGCACTTAAATTCCCAAGAAAAAGGTAAAACTTAACGCTGTGTGTGCTTTTCAAACCATGCACATAGAGAATTTCCAAGGAGTATCCTAAGGAAAGAGGGAAGCAGTTGGATAGCTTGGTCCTACTGATTTAAAATTTAAATTGGGACACTTCTCAAAAGGAGATCTTTGGGGTGGGCTGAACCCTGCCCAGGGTCCCTTGACTGTGTGACCCCACTGCCACCACACTGCCTCCAGAGGGGACAGGGCACCTGGTTCATTTGCCTACACTTATATAGAAATTCATCAGCCAAGGAGGTCATCCTGAGCTGAGCCACACTCCTGAGCTCCTTCAGCAGCTGCCTGATGTGCAATTCATCTCCTTCTCAAAGAGCTTAGTGGACCCAAACCAGCATTTAACATTTTCACATCATCCTCGTAGTCAGATACACACGCCATGAAAATAACTTTCAAGTTATCTAGATTAATGTGTCATAGAATAAAAGGCAAATATAGAAAATACAATTATCCCTGTAATCATATTCAGTCAAAACTAGAATTTTGAGTAATTTTGTTGTCAGACATACAGGCAAAAGAGCTATATAATTCTTCAGACTCTTACAAAAGCTTTTGAAGGGTGCTATCAAATGTCTCCGAAGTCCATAGAAAATGTTATTTTAGTTTAGCAATGAGATGTCTGACTCATTTGGCTGTAATGAACATCCTTCTCTAACATCAAACTAAGTGTGTGCTCTCAAACTAAGTATATGCTTTTTGGAGATGTAGTAAAACAAAATGTATTTCCCTGGAGCAGGCCCATTAGAGACTGACAGATCACTTACTTCACATATTGAGGATAAAGCACCATCTTTTAATGCCTGTCCACGTGCTAAGTGACTAAATAACCACAGCAGTGTAACAACAAAAGTTCCATTATACTGTATTATTAATATAAAACATAACTTCTACTATACTGCAGTAAATAGCAATTAAAGGATTACTCTACTGCTATTGCCCTCAAACTTATAAAATAAATAAATCCTGTTATTTTTTCTTTTAATATACAATATCTGGACAATTCAATTTTCCCTTGATTTGGCTTGTCTTTTAAGCTTTTGTTTCCTACTCAAGCCAATACGATCCTTATGAATGTAAAGAATATTTCAGCATCATTTTTACTCTCTATCAGCAAAAGATTATTTGAAATGCTTGGAGCACAACATCTACTTTCCCTGTAAAATCAGTTTTCATCTGGATCTCACATAGCCCATTGCTGCAGGACAGCCACTGCAACAGAGGAGAGCATTTTTCTTGTTGTGAACTGATGTAGTGCCATTTCTACAGGTTCTTGGCTCCTCTGAACAAGCTGTGACAAAAATCTGAAATGCTTTAAATCTGGACTTGGAAAAATATATAGAACAAGGTATTTTGTGACATGCTGCTCCCTGTCTGGCATTCACACAAGGCTTGAAAAGCAGCTCAGTGTTGTGGCTGAACTGAGATCACAGCTTCGCTCTCAAGAACAGCTTAATCTAATCTGAGGTCCCTTCACAAACTGACTCCTGGGTGAGTGTTATATATGATATTTCAGTGATTTAGCAGTCCATCTGCATGATTTTGTCTCTGAATGGACACAGATCCTCTTAATAAAAAGACCAGAAAACAACGACCATCGTGTTTAAATCATTGTCAATATCAGGGCAGGGTATGATGGATTGCCTCTGAGGTTGATGAGTCCCACACAGATACTGCCAGTAAGTGATTTTCTACCAACATTTTCATCTCCTTTAAATACCAGTAAATTGCAAGCTAAGGACTATGGGACTTACCAGAGTGAATGACATCTTCACTAAGAACTTGTTTGTTGCTGAGGAACTCTTTTCTGTTATACAGACCATGCCATCTTCCAAGTATCTCTCTCATACCTTGAAATCAGTTTTTCTCTTTGGGGCAAAACTCAATGAAACAGTAATCCTACCAAAAACTTGACTGCAAGGAGAAGATCACTCTTACCTGTCTGTGCAACCAGGCATCGCTCTCATCTTCATGTTTCTAAAACACAAAAAGGTCATTAATACCATACTTGTCACATATTATGTTTTGCCTCTCAGGAAGCTGTTGGATTGAAGGTGAAAGGTTGTTCAGAAATACAAAGAAACTGTTTAAATATGTGCTTCTGGAGTGGAATCCAGTGGCTGCTTTCCTTGACTTTCCTCCCTGATGAATAAGCATTCACTAGATCAAGAAACCATTTTACACATACAGGCAAAACACATAAATCCACGAGATGTATTATTCCCCAAAGAAGTAAAGCTTCTTAAGAAATAAATAAAGGTTGAAATGAAAGTTAGTAAGAAAAAACTTTTCACCACGCTCTATGCACTGAATTGCATCATTTATTCAGATATGGTTATATCAGAAAAATTTTATACAGTGGAAATTCATGCCAGTTTAATGATGGAATCTGCTAATCCAGATCTTATATCAATACACCATTTGTATTAGTGCATTTATGGAAGGGATTAATTACCTGCAATTGAGGTATGTTTAGATAAGCATGAGCTGGTTTTAATGTCATTAAATATACATAATCAGCTAGAATGTTGCAAAGATATTTAGGTTGCAAACTGCTGAGGTGTGTGAGCTTGTGTGGGATATTGGTAAGACAGGTAGTCACTCTCCCTCACACACACACAGAGTGTTCTTGGATTTCTAGGTGTTAAAAAATAAGTAAAAATCATGAACATTGTTTATATTCTCTCTGCCTAAATTAATGTGCACCAACTGGCTTTTCATTATGTAAAATAACTACTTTCCCCTTGAATGGGTGATGAACACTGATGGCAGTGAAGGCTGTGCAAAGCTCTCCTACCTTGGTGCAAACCCCCGTGGTGGCGTCGCAGAGCGTCAGGATGGACACGTTCTGGGCCCTGTTCAGCCAGTTCACGGCCACCTTGGTGCTGGTGGCCCATTTCACCATGGTGATGTAGTAGTCCCTGCAAACACAGGCACACACATACCCAATCACAACGCTGCCATCCTAATGGATTGCTACATGGCAGAGCAGTCAGGGGCTGCTGCAGGCACACAGGCCAGGAGAGAGCTGTGCTTTTTAAGAACATTGTGTCCTGATGTCTCTAGGCTGCTTTATGTATGGATTTCAACCCTTAAAAATGCCATTTTTAGGGCTGTGCAGGTGTTTTATCTGCCACTTCTGGAAGTTATTTTCAAAGAAGAGACGGACACAGAGACAAAGAATCTTTTAAGCTATTCTGTCTTCCAAGAAGCATTGAACTGCCCGGAGCTACAAATTTATGCAGAGGTGGAAAAGAAATTGCAAACCATTTCCATTCTGAGCACACTAACCTGAGCTGACTCAGACCCATCACTATCAGTGGTTGGGTTCTTTATGCTTATGAAGAGTTGATGGCCTCTGAGTACACCAACTCAAAGTATCCAGGAGTGCTGCATTAAAAAGCAAATAGCAAGAGGGATAGAGTTGGGAGTGGCACAGGGTTTCTGTAAAGCAGATGCAGCTGGCTGCCATAAAGACATCAGCAGAGATGGTTTGCATCAGCAAAACCACCCTCCCACACTCCCTGCACCATCTTATGGCTGGACATATTGAGGCTGTGATGATACTTGGAGTAAATTACGGGTGTAGCTGCACAGCCCTGTAATCGATATCTTCGGGAAAAGTCCTGTGCAATAGTGAGGAATGGAACCACTTAGGCCGGGCTGGAAAATACAGGAATAAATTCACTGATGGTGGCTTCTCTGAGCCAGGGCACGGTGCTACCAGACATCCACCTCTGCATCAAACCAGGGCTCCACCACTTCGTTTGTAGGGCACAACTCTGGCTGAACTGTCAAAGTTGGTGATGTTATAATGTACTGCTGGCCTATGTGGGCCAAGACATTCTTGAATGATAATATGACTTTTTACAGCATACAGTCTATAAAAAATTTATTAGTTCATTTGTTTGCTATTAAATATGTATAAGGAATTGTTGCTCTCATTGGAAATAACGCGCTGTGCCGCTGGAGAGTCCTTTGTGTTCTGGCAAGAGCTCCTGCAGGTACTGAAGAGAAAGGGCAAAAGCACAAAGGTCTGTTTGTCTAGAAAAATAACAAGTTGGAAATTGATTTTGTAGTTCTCAGTAATATTTAGTGCCTGAAATTGGCTAGGGGGGAAAGGAACAAAAGGCCTCAATGCTTGCTTTCACTGCATTGGAGGGAAGGATATGTCCAGGTGAGACAACAGCAGTCTGAAAATTTAGAGCCTGAAATAAAATTGTAATTTTACTCTTTATTAGCAACAGCATAGGCCCCTAAGAGGAAAAGAAACAACAAAGCAAAATTAAACTGTATAACTGTCTCTTCTTCTTTCTCTCCAAAATGAACTGAGCAGATTCAGTCTCCCCAGAAAAGAAATGTGATTTTAGTACTTATTGTGGCTTGGAGCATTTTTTCCATAAATCCAATTTAAAGTTTCATGGACATATATTCAATTTTTACATCCCTCTCACTGTTTGAACACAGAAGCCACAGTTCTTTCTCAGGAACTTTTAATTACTATTTTAGGTGAATCAAGGTCTTCCCTACTGCCCCAGAGAAGGGCATGAAGTCTCAATTTCTCTCTGAAGCCTCTCCCAGCCATCAAGACCATGGATAACCCAGCCCACGGATAATTGCAGATACTTGTACAGTCATTATTCTAATTTCTGAGTATTGTGGAGTCTCTCATTTCATTTACTTCCCTTCACATCTCTTCTACAGGACAACCAACTTTTATGATTCCCATTTTGCAGAGGAAAATGAGACAAGAAGGTGTGATTCATCTCAGTTAATTTTAAACATCTGCTGCTCCTGCAGCTGCACTGGTTGAGTAGCCAGTGGAGAGAAATAGGAAGTCAGGGCATTTCCCAAGCCCTCTCTGCCTGAACTGTCTCAGATTTTATATGGAGCTGATTTAAGGGAGAACTTTTTTCTTCCACAGAATGAAATCTGTACCAGCAGCTACTTGACCACCTCATTTAGAGAAATCCACACCCTCCCAAAGCGAAAGGACACCTTGTCTGAGACCCATCAGGAAAGGTGAAGCCATCCTGAGATTTGCAAAGGATTGCCCCATGCCAGTAAAGACATTGTTGGTTTGGTTTGCAATCACCTGAGACTGGTGATTGTGCAGCACCCTTGTCCATGCCCCTGCTTTCCATGGCTGCTTCCTGGAGGCAGGAATCCCAAACATGAGGTATGACTCTACAATATGAGTACCTACAGTATGACCCTGGTAATAAAGACACAAACCCCACAAAGAGCACGCAATGATTTATTACAGGCCAAGGGACAGACAGCAGCCCAGCCCGTGGTCCCTGGGGCACAGACAGCTCCTGCCTCACATCCAGACTGGAGTTGTCTTAGCTTTTCCATTATTTATTTGTTTCTGGCCCATGCAAGGGCCAGTGATGATTTATGCACTCAAGGGAGATAACATCGTTCCTCAGTTTGCCACCTGAGATGCAAATATGAGAAATAAGCTGGGTCATGATTCAATTCTGACCATCTGCTGATGAAACTCTTGAGGTCCAGTGGTTTTCACCAAAATAAAAAATGCCTGTTAGGCATTAAATGTCATAACACTACTTTCCCTGTCTTCAATTTCAACCTCTTCCCTTCACTCACTTTCTTTGTCTCACAGAAAAGCTGGCATTGGAGAAAATTCGACAAAAATGTTCAGAATCAAAGATATTTAAAAAGAACAAGTGATCAATATTGTACATACCCCAAAATATGCTTTCCCATCATCAGCTTTGCTTTGTTTGTTTTGGCATTTTTTAACTGAAAAATATCCAATTTCTGTGGAAAATTTCCAGCTTCTTTCAATTTTGAAAGAAAAAAGGCCATGGCGTATCTCCACTTTATTATCAGTGTTATTAATTGTACTAAATCACTTTGCTCCAGATAAAAAGAACACGAAATACCACTCTGTCCATATATCATCTGTACTGAGCACATTGAAATGCTTCAGATAGGACGTGTCTGTTGGAAGATCCTTATCACCAGCTTCCTCTGCTTTCTTGAAACTCCCTTCTGTAACTGAATGTACAGTACATCCCTCTTGCCTATTTTAATGACATTTTATCACACTAATCCTCCCATTTCAGAAAACATATGCATAATGAAAATGCACCCCTGTTGCTCTGGCAGCACTACTTCTATCATCCCTAGAGACGGCAATTGCCGTGGTTTTGATGAAATATGCAAGCACTAATTAATTATGATGTATTTTGCATCATTTTGCAATATTGATCGCCACCAAATAAATTATGGCCACCCATAACCATATAGAACAAATTTATGAACAACACTTGGATCCTGCAGTCGGAAGTTATTGCTGTAATTAAAACGTTTCTGAGTCTCTTTGTTTACAGAGAATGCTACCAAAAGAGAAATTATCTTGTTCAGGAGCCACCATTCTGATACTGTGATGGGGATACTGTGATCCTGAATTCCCACCTGCTGTACACAGGTCTGAAGTTGTATTTTTGAAAGGCAAATGCCCATTTGGTTTGGTCACAAGTCATACATCTTCTTTTGCATAAATGGGTTTGGATTGTTTTAGAGTTATTCAGTGTAAACATGTTCTAATATAATGTTCTATAAAATACAGGTAAAAAGAGAAATTGAAAAAAAAAATTAAGCAGATTTATATAAAATGAAACTTTTTGATAGCAGCAGAGAAAGGTCCAGCGCTAAAAACTGTAAAATGATCTTGAAAAAGTCAGACTCCAATGCAAAACCCAAGGGAACTGGAGTCCATCCCAGGGTGAGAAAGCACCTACCTCATTCTCTGGTCATCCGGGGGAGTCATTTCCAGGTCATGAGTGGGTCCATTCAGACCAATCACATGCAAAGAAATAGTTGGATTTTCCATTCCAGCCTAGATTTTAAAGAAATAATAAATTACCATATCATATACAACACAGAATGAGTTTGATTTATTATATCCCCACGGATCATAAAAAGCATTCCCATTGAACAGGATAGGGATTGCACTGCTGTGGTCTTTCACAGGAGACTGCAAACGCAGGAATGTGCCACAGAGATGTGGAGAGCTTGGTAGGCACAACAAGGGGCAATTTTACACAGGACACTTCTAACCTTAGTAAAAAATTCCACTTTTCATGGCAGCTAGAAATTTTGCTATTTCCTGTACCTTTTGATAAAAGGTTGTCTAACAGTGTGATGGTTGATACAGTAAAATATGGATTCATTTTGTGCTGTAGGAAAGGGCATCCCCTGCTGAACCACTGTGATTTCCACAAAACCTGCACATATGTGGGTACCTCTCCTGTTATATTATGGTTCAATTTGAACCAGCATGTGAGATCTTAGGCAATCAGTGCTTAAAGCAAGAAACACAGAAGGAATGACTGCAGCAGACACCCCTGTATTGCTTTAGGGCAGGAAATGACAGCAATAACAGCAGCTGTGGGTCTGTGCTGGTGGAGAGCTGTGTCAGTGCTGTGCCCCTGCTGCAGGTCTCTGCAGTCAAGGGGAGATTGGTTCTTCAGTTTTTTCTGTCTTTCAGGCACAGCAAGTCTCTAAAACCAGACTGTCTCCTCTGACATTAGGCCATCCTGGATGTTCTAGGGAAGCACAAATACTACATTTTCCTTCTGTACAAAAGAAAATCTATCTAAATATAGAATATATGTATGTGTGTATATCTATCTATCTACCTCCCTCTCTCTCTCTACTATCTACCTATCATCTATCTATCATCTAAATATAGAAATGTTTCTAAATATAGAGGCATATCTAAATATAGAAACATATCCAGATATAGAAATACAGAAATTCCAAACCCTCAGAACACCAACAACCCCATCCTGGAGACAAACCCTCACACACCATCCAAATCCATCTGTTCCAGCATGGAAGCACAATTGCTTTTGTGTGCATAAAAAGCAAGGATTTCTAAATTTTACTTTCATTGTATTTAGAATTACTATTTCTCACAGAATCAGAAAACTGCAATTTTACAAATGCAGCTAAAGAGTAACAGAGACCAAATTCACTGGGGAACAGCTGATCTTCCCTTGGATCTGTTTATTTTCATTGCCTGTGAGTGTGCATTATTAGTTTCCTTTCTGAGCCTACTGGAAAGAAACAACTATTTATTTCTGATAGAACAGCAGGACTGTGTGTTTTATTTTCCCTTACCTTTGGATAATGATATGTTTTGACAGTAGGGTAAAGGATGCCTGTGTATATCGGGATCTCCATGGTGGGGACTCTGGAGGCATTAATTGTTGCATATGCCAACCTGGTGCCATCAGGAGACCACCAATGAGCAATGTGAGTCTTCAAGATCTCCTCTAATTAAAAAAAAAAAAAAAAAAAAAGAGAGAGAAAAAAAAAAAAAAAGGCTGTTAGAGGTAAATTACTAGTTAGCAATAAATGAAACAGCATAGATATGAAAATCCCAGTCTAATCACAGCACAGGGAGGATGCCACAGGAATATCAATCAAAAATACTCATCAAATTATGCCATATACACAAATGAACACAATTGATAACAATTGCTCTGTATTTATAGATCATTAAGCTTAATTACCTTTGCTGAAAAAACATCAAATTATTCATATCAGTACACACACTCATGGCAGCACAAAAGGCCCTGCTGCTCCTGCCATGTGTCCTGCACATGATTAGAGTTCACAACATCAGACTAGACACATATCAATCAATTCAAACAGTGTTTATACAAGCACTTCAGCAACAATTTAAATATTCCTAAGTTCTGTTACCAGATGGGAATAAACAAATATAGCAATTTTCTGTAATTTATGAAAGGCTGGAACTTCAAAACAAGATGCCAGGCCTTACAGCCTGTGCCTTGGATACTGTCTTGACTTTTATCCCTATTTCATTTTTAAATATTATTTTTGCAAGGTAATTTACCGTAAGTAGCCAGGGTTAGAACCTGATCCCTTATTCCACTGAATTTTGGGATTTTTGAGATTTCAGTAATATAGTTTCCATTGAAAAGGTACTCAGAAAGATGCCAATGCAAACATGTTGGAGTTCAAGTACGTAAGGAGAAAATAATATTGCCATCACGTGAAATTATTTTTAATACTGGCAGAACCTAGTTCTCATTAAATTCAAATTCAAACAACTTCTAATTTCTAATGCTTTTCATATCGTCTAATATCCTTAGCTGTAAAGATGAGTTCATCTTATAGATCTGCAGAAAAGCTATAAAATTCACTCCTGGTCCAAAGTGTCTCCAGTTACTGACATTTGGAAGACATTAACTTGGCTTTTTAAACCTCCCATTTTGTGAAAGACAATAATGTAATCCATTTTCATTAAGAGGCTTTAGTATCATGTGAGTCATTCCTATTTAAACCACCAGAAGGTCTTGCATATGCTGTACAGATTGATGGGCAGGAAGATGGGTCCCATTACTTTAATGTGAGAATAAAAATTAAAGAGGCTGCAGAGTGTTTCTAAGCCTTCACCACCAAGTCCTTCTGCACAGATCCAAGCACCTCCAATATCTGCTGCCATCACTGGTCATGGGAAAAATGGATGAGGATTTTCTGAGTTCAGACCCATCAGGTTTGTGGACCACCCTGTGATGAGCCCCCAGTCCAACCAGGACATCCTTTTGGTGTGAAGAGTAGAAACTCACTAAAGACTGCTAAATTTAAAAAAAAAATAAAATTGGATGAGCAATCCTTGGAGAACAGACAATTATATTCCTCACAGGGCAAATAAACACTTTGTTAATCAAGACTTGTATATGGCTTGGAATAAAACTGAAGGTAATATCAGAAAGGGTGCAAGGGAAAATTCATCTTTGATACTTACATTTCTTACAAATAACAAATTAATTAATGCTTAATGGCAGCATGTAAATGGGGTTTTGGAAAGATATTTAGGAAGTTACAAACATTTCATAGGAAAGCACATCTGGCAAATTTGCTTTCCTGCATTGTCCCACCTGTTATATCTACATTTAAAAGATGCTGCTTTTGACTTTTATGTTGGTTGCCCATTAAAGAGCTAATGAAGAGCATAAAGGAAAAGGAGCAAAGATGGATGGCAGATGAATCCTTGACATTTTAACATTAATTAGGAATGACTTTATTCAGCAAACATTTTCTCCAGGATCTCAGACTTAATGAAGCAGTTCTGCTGAAGGTCACATACCCAGAAAGGTTTGAGTGCAGGTTTTGTGGTCCTCTGTTAATGAGATTTAATTGAGTGAACCTTTGCCTTGAAACAAAGCCAGGACCTTGCTCTTATAAGAGAGATCAGTTAGTTTTAGCAAACCAGAGAACATTCTTATGGAATATAGAATGGATTAGTACCTGAAAGTTCTTTCAGCTGAAAGAAAAAGTGATTTGCAGACAATTTGTTCTTGGACACAGTTTATTTCTTGCATTTGCATTTAGCACATGCTCTGAAAATCAGTTGCATTTAATACTGCTGGGTCTTTCTAAAGTTAGTTCAGATCCTGCCTCATGTATATGAAAAATCAGGTTCTCCTTAAACACCACAGCCCCCCTACACATTTGGATCATGACCGCCTGACTAAGACTATAAAGTGGTAATTGCTCAAAACTTCTGCTCCCTTCCCCAGAATATGCAGTCGCTGAGTGCTACATGATGTCACGATGCTGTGAGAGAGCTGCTGAGATTCCTCACAGTCGGATCCTGACGGCTTTGTGCTCCTTCTTTCTCCACAGTTTTGCCTGCCAGCCCCAATGGGGCGTGCAAACCTGAAAAATAGTGAGAATAAAGTGTGTGGTTGCCTTAGCTGAACACGGGCTGTTCAGAGCTGCTGGCTGGGTTCAAGCACGGGGTCTGAGGCAAGTCAGTGCTTATTCCATGTCAGCACATTCTGTATTGAACCACTCTGAAACAGCTGGATGACCCTGCTCATGAGCAGTGACTCTTCAGTGGGACGTGTACTAGCCAGTGACATTTTTGTGCTCAGGGAGTGCTACAGGATGTGTGTTTTAATCCTTCTTCTAGCTGAATAAGGCCCAATTTAATGATCATTTTAAAGCTGTGTGAAACAAAGACTCTTCCAAGTTAACAGACCTTCAGGAGGAGAATTTGGAGTCCTAGATCAGAGTATATTCAGTGAATACTGGGTATATATCCATCTTAGAGACTTTAATATCACTGGAGGAGAAAAGAAACTGGAGGCAATAACAGAGGTGTGATGAGAGGAATCTTCCCTGGCATGAATTCATGGTTGCTGCATTACTGCATTACATGGGTGGTTGTCTTTGGAATCAACACCTCAGCAGCATTGAGAGAGAACCAGGCTCCCCAAAGTGGGAATGCCATCTCTCCTGAAGGATGTGTTTCCTGCCCACCATCAGGGAGCAGAATGAGAAGTCCTTTGCAGTGGTTCTCAACTGCCAAGTAACAGGCTGTGGTTAAAATGGGATAGCGTTTGGCTATGATACCATGTGGGTAATCCCTGGAAAGACTGAGCAGTGGATCAGGACTTGAGTGAACATTTCTAGTAGGTGTGTCACCAAAAATTAGCCCAGCATGTGTATAAAAGGTATCGAGCCACCTGCTTGTTTCAAACTGCAAGTGAATTCCAGCAGTACTTGCAAGAGTAATGAAATGGGAGACGTGTATCTCCCTTCAGGTAACAAACTTCTCAAGGAATCATAGCATGTGAGCCTGGACGAGACTCCAAAAATCCTCTGGCTCGTTCCTCCAGGGACAATATCCACCCCAATCCTGTAAAATCTTCACAAGTGGATTTTGCTATTCCTTTTGACACTTGTATAGCACCTTTAGCCATAGAACTCAAACACTTCTAATCATCATGTCCACCTCTGTCTAAGCACTGAGCAGTCCCAGTGAAGTGCATTCAGACCTCTGACTTCCCTGACAGACTCAATGCAGGGAAAAGCACCCGGCCTTTATCTTGTGCAACCTCAGTGGCAACCAGCAGGTTCTGGAATGAACCTGTCATATGCATCACATTTGGAAATCCACACAGATGGGTTTAATGTCCTGGACCATCATCTGCCATTGGGGCATTTCTAAAGACATTTCCATGACAAATCCACTTCCCAGGCTTGCACAGAGCTCTAGACTGGCAGAGTCCCTCTTTGCTAACAAGCACATGTGAATGCCACGGCCATGGGGGCTTCTTCATACTTTTCTAAAAATCCAACTAGTTCTGCAGCCTTTGTCCATCCTGAGTCATATTTGTGACTTTTGTCTTTCTGCTGAAGGTGGCAAAGTTCTGGCTTGCTGTTGGCAAAAAGACGAAGCCTTCACCAGTGACTGACTGAGAAATCCATCGGTAGCTCAGAGATTACTTCCAAGTTTTGAAGTGGACAAAAAAAGGAATAAAGATGGCATCAGGAGAAAAAAACTGAGAAAAAGAAATAATTTTCAAATGAAGACAAATAATTTTCCTGAGCCTTCTTATCAGAAGACACAAATAACTTGTAGAGTTCTAGTGCGAGTTAACAGAAACAGAGACTTGCACAAGTAGACAAAGATGGACAGACCAATCCTCTGATAGTCTGACAGGTACCATTGCAACTCTTTTCTATCACTTAAAAAAAAATTTAAAAAAATTCGAAGACATTAGCAGTTTAAGACTCAAAAGCCCTCAGGACCAGTGTTATTTATTGCTAATGTGCTAAAATACAGCAGTTCTAGGGAGCACAACCAAGGGTTCAGTTTGTGTGATGTATTGTAGCTGATACTCAGATCATGAAGTATTTGGTGTGTTGAAGACATTTTGCTGTTTTATTAAACTGTTAATAAAAAGGAATTTTAAGCAAAATGAAATTAAAGTCTAACATAAAGGCCATGGCTTACGTTGGGAAAGAAAGCTCAAAAGAAATTGTCAGTAGGATGCATCAAAAGAACATGAGAGGAAGAGAGATCAGAGAACAGCACGAGGGTCTAGGAAAGGAGAAAACAAAGACAACTGGGATAGTGAAACCCCAAGGGTTCTCATAGAAACATCAAATAAATACAAATGCTTATTTGACAGCTGCCATCTGTTTTAAAATCAATTACTAGATCATCTCAAAGCACCAACCACATGTCCAAATCGATCACTATTGTACAGTGTGAAAGCAAGTATTTTTAGCCAGTTAACGAAAATTCATTGTTCATATTGGCCTTTATTGACACGTGTTTCAGGGATGGCTGTGGAAATGACCTTTTATTCTATACAACCAAATTTTTCTCTCAGTTGCTGTAGTGTAGGTCTACACTTACTTCTATTAAATCATTGTAATAGGTATAAAATGAGTGCAAAGTAGTTTTGTGTATACAAATAGTATAAAACTGTTTTAGATTACCATCTCCGATCTACATTTTCCTGTGTTGACATTATTTTGTGGTGATGTCAGCAATAGGCCTACAGCACTATTGATTTCAGAGCAATTAATCCTCTTTCACAGTTGCCTAATTGAGTCAGGTGAAAAAAAAAATGCAATTTTGCAGGGCTGCTGAACAATTCAATCACCTTTTGTAGAAAGCATAAAAATTGATGTGGCTGAGGGCAAACTCCGGGTTCAGCCCAGTCCCACAGTTCCTGACCCCGAGATTAGCTCAGTTGGTCAGAGCATGGTGCTGATAACACCAAGGTTGTGGGTTTGATCCCTGACAGGGCATTTAAGAGTTGAACTCGGTGATCCTCATGGGTCCCTTCTAAGTCAGAATATTTTGTGAATCTGTATGCAAACAACTCTTCTCGAGCTGCTTGTGCTATAGTCCAAGAGATCCTTAAGAAAAATGAGCTGCAGTGCTCCCAGAGATCCTTAGGAAAAACGAGCTGCAGTGCTCATTCCTGCGACCCTTTACTCCTTCTCAGAACACACAGTCTCTGTCACTGACAGGCAACAAGCTCAGGAAGAATAAGCTCTTACTTGCTTTCATGCCGTTCTTGAGGATGTGCTTTAGAGAGCACCTTATAAACACCAAATCATTGATCCAAAATCTCATCGTGGAGGGCGAGCAGCTCCCGTTTGTTTGGCAACCATGGGAAGGTGGCAGCCCCTTGTCTTAGGGAAAGGCGCCCAGCCAGGAGTTCTGCATCTCCTCAAGCACAGGGAAGGTGTGGGCTGCAAGTGTCATTAGTTCCTCTTAGTCAGCTGCTTTAATTGCTTGAACACATGCTGTTTTCTGCTCAGGCAGTCTGGCAGCCCCTTGCTCCTGCAGAACATTGCGTGGAGACAGCAGGCGAGGGTTTGCCCAGTGCTTTTGCCTCCCTGTTGCCAAATGCTGAGGGCTGGGAGAGAAGCTCATTTCAGCAGGGTGGTTCATGCTGGGCACTGGAGACAACCACTCTTCATGGGTTCTGTGTGCTCAACAAGGTCACATCTGATCTCCACATCTCTGATGTGGGCCCCAGAGCTGCTGCGTGGCCTGAGCCAGGCCCAGGCTCGGCAAACAGGCAAACCCCACCAAACCTGAACACAGATGGGCTGTGGTCCACCTTCACTTCCGTGAGGTGGAGGCGGCTCTGGGTGACAATACCACAAGCTGCAAGGCTCCAGCAGCACACAAGTCACTGTGGGGTGCTCGCTGACACCAGGCCAGGTATCCTGAGGGAACACACGGGAATGAAGAGCAAACAGCGTCCAGCAAAGCCAGAATGTGCACATCAGAGGCAACTCTGCCAGCCAGCCTGGCCTAATCCTGACCACTCCAACCTGGACTCCTCATCCATAGTCCCAACTACCAGCAATAACCACCAGTGTTTCTCTAGGACAATCTTTAGGACACTGATCCCCAAGAAGCAGGGTGAGACCATGTTAGCATGGGACCAAGCTCCTGGCAGACAGAAGAGACTTTCTGAGACTACTAATTTCACCCTATTTAGAAACTGTTAATTTAGTGTTTGTGGTGTTTTGCTTTGGTTTTTTTCCCCTCTGATTCACTGATTCTTCTAATTGGTTGTGTTTCCAATACTAAAAGCTCCTGTAGTTGTTATATGAGTCAAGGCATTAGGGGTATTGTTTACAAGGTTATTGGCAAGTAGCTGCCAGACCTTCTTTACTGTTTGAGTGCTTGAGGGCTTCAAAAGCTGATTTTATTGAACACCAGCCTGGTCCTATCCTCAGGTACACCTCTACAGCCCCTACAGAAAACACACAGGAAGCCAAGCTCAGACTGTAATAACTAAGAAATCATGAATGTTTAAAATGTCCCTCAATCATACAAATGGATTTGTTGGAAAAAAACCCCAATCAACCAGCTAAAAAAACAGATACAAGTGTGAGACGTTGTCTGAGACCTACAGGTGGATTCTTACAAATAAGGGAATTATTAAGCTATTTGAAAATGGTCAGTGTCTCCTCCAGGCCACCTTCACATCATGACACATTGAGTGCACTCAGCTTTACAAATCACACTTGAGGTGCAAAAAGCCGTGGAGAGGAGGTGCCCCTCAGGTCTCACATGGACCCTGGGAGTCCAGCAGGAGCAATGAGCAAGTCCCCAGGAGGTCTGGCACCTCTCCAGAGCAATCACAGCAGGCAGGCAGGGTTACCACATGTCATATACACAAAGCCATACTATTCTGTTGGCACATCAGTATTTTGGGGCCTGATTTGCGATAAAAGCTGTCTTTTTTTCCAAAAAACACACCAGAAAAATGTTGAGTTGCCTTCACATCCTTCCTCTCCTCTTTTCAGAAGTTTCTTTCTCCATGCTTCTGGCTTTTTCTCACCTTTACCCCATCCTTAATAATCCTTAGTTTTCAAAAACATTAATGATTAATGCTCACAACAGCTCCTTACAATTAGTAGGTGTCCTTTGATTGTGTGAGTCAGTCTCAGTGTCAGTAACAACCTTTGGACCATGATGACAGGACTGACACACAGACACCAGCAGGTCTGTGATCTGTCAGGATGTCCAGATGTAATAATGAAAATGGGGGATGAATTATGAAAATAGAAATATTAGAGATCATATCCTCAGCTATTCCTGTTTCTAGCACTCACTCCAAAGAGCAAATGCATCTAGGAAGCCCATCCGCAGTGGCAAACTGCTGTCTGCCACTAATGTATAATAAGAATGTATTTTTCCGTCACCTGGCACCAACTTAAACCCACAGCCTGTTGTCAGCCCTTCATGAAAGCCTGTTAGCTAAAGGCACTAAATCTGTACAAACATTTCCTGGCAGAAGCCTTCTGAGCAATTTGCAGTGTAGTTCACTGATGTGGGTAAACGCTCAGTGCCAGGTCCTGTCGTACGTTCTCAGTTGCTAAGGACCCAGACCAGGCAGAATTCACATGGCCCAAGTGCAGCAGGGTTCCTTACAGACAAATCCTTTTCTTCTTTCTTTACCCCTCTGGTGCTGCTGAACAGGTTGCTGTGGCTGGAAATGCAATTTGCTTATCTGTGCAATTCAGTGAGACAAATCAGGGCTTTCATTATGCGCTGAATATTACTCTATTCAAACCTGCTCAACTTCACCTTTCCTTTAAATTAAAAGTTACGGGTTCTTCCTAACAAATCTATGGGGTTTATGATAGGAGGAAGATGGACAGCCAGCCTTGACACAGGGGATCCATTTCAATAGCTACAGATGTATCAAGAAAGTTAGTGATCACAAAACCCTCTGAATCAAAAATTCATTAGACGATTGCAATAGTTCAAGAACACAAGTGCCCAAAAGCAATCTCTTTTAATGTTTCATAAAGAAATATGAGAGATAAGAAGACTGAACAGCCTGACATTGCTATTAAAGAACTTGATTCTTCAACCCCATGGACTTTTATCAGCACTTGCACAAGCTGTCTTTCATGTGAATTGCTTGCATGATTTATTCACCCTGAGCAGCACCTGCTAGTCACCTAGTCTGAGTGCTAATAAATGTCAGTTAATATTGCAAAATACAGCCCTGCTTTATGAAATGGGAACTGGAGCACGCTGACTGAATTTAGTTTAGCTCCAAATTCCTTACCCGGTTTAAACTGCTAAAGTCATTGAAGAGCCATTAAAAAATCACTCAGGGTATATATTGCCCTGTTATGGCAATATTCCCAGAGGTTTCAACTTGAACAGTGACTCAGGACCTGGCTAACTGAGAGATTTAGCTCAATAGTGACTCACAGAATGAATCTGATTTTACAGGAGTGAATAATCAGAGGAACTACTGAGATCAATAGAGTCACCCAGGAATAATAAAAAAAGAGAGCTGGATAAAAACAGAATTCAAATTAGCTTACAGCAATATTTCCAAAAAGATGTTCTTATCAAATAACAGGAACATTTATTATTGCTGAAGGTAATGGTATGTAATCAGGTTATGCCACTGATGGATCAGTGGGGCTTGACTGTGTTTGTCAGAGTTGTGGCATTTGCATGTTGAGCAGAATTTTGTTCTTCCTAGGTGTGGGTCCTGAAGGTCCTCCACTCTGGACTCAGGTAAAGAAAAGACAAACATCCCTGCAGGAAAATGGCCACCCATCAAAATCTCTTTTATCCCTACTCCCAGGAAATACTTCCTTTGTCAATATTTTTGAGCTGCAGACTCCTACGCAGTCATCCTTAATCTACTGACAAAAGTAAAGGGAAAGCTGTGCCCCTGGGGCAGGGGCACCAACCAAGTCTGTGCAACTCTGGTTGTCAGTGACAGCCTAGAACCTCCCATGAGTGAGACAGGAAACCAACCCAATCAGGTTTGGTGTGCAGAATGCCCAGTGGGGAAATTGCAGTGGGCCCAGAGGAGGCCAGGAAGAGGATCAGAGGTCTGCAGCACCTCTGCTGTGGAGGCTGAGAGCTGGGGTTGTTCAGCCTGGAGAAGAAAAGGCTCCAGGCAGAATTTATTGCAGCCTTTCAGTACTTGGAGGAAGCCCATAAGAAAGATGGGGCACACTTTTTAGAGAGCCAGATGTGACAGGACAAGGGGTGATGGTTTCAAACTGAAGGAAGGTTGATTTAGGTTAGATACATGAAATAAGTTTTTTACAATGAGAGTGGTGAAACACTGGCACAGGTGGCCCAGAGAGGTGGTGGAGGCCCCATTCCTGGTCATTCAAGGTCAGGTTGGATTGGGCTGGGCTTGGTCAGGCATGGGGTGCTCAGTGCCCACAGCATATTTCTCATCACAGGCACATCTATATTCTATCCCCACGTACATCTATATTCTCTAATATTCTTATTTTTGAATTTATGACCATCTTCATTTCCTTAGAGAGCCCAAAGTTTGTGTCTCTAATGACTGCTGGTTTTACTTTAAAGCTAGAACAATCAGAGTCTTCCGAAGAGAGTTTTAACTGGATAGTGAATGAAATACCAGATGAGGTTGACTGTTCATAGCGGCAATGAAATTCCAGATATTTAAAATTCTTTAAAAATTTTGTTGCATTGATTTGTGTTTTCTATTCCCTGCTGTACCTTGTTTCTCAGGGTTGTACATTGACTCCATTATTTTCAGCTTTTTAATTTCAGCCGACAAAAAACTCTATCCATAAGCAAGCATATAAAAATTTCTGAAAAAATATCCCAAAATATACAGAAATGTACATATAAACACACACAGAGCCATGCAGTAACAGTGAAAAGAAATTGCCTGTATAATTGGATCTAAAACTGGTAGGAATAAAACTTATTAAAAAATCAATATCATAGAAAGGCAATTAAGAATTTTAAGGGAAAAAAGCCCTGATTAATTAACTGCAAATTATAAGTATTACTTTGAATTGCATTGTACAGAACAGGCTCAAATTACCAATTATCCCTGCCCGCTTTGTTCAAAGATCATGAATGTGCATTTTAATTTACGCTGGAGAAAGCTAAATATACTGAGAACCAGCATGCAGAATTTTGCAGAAACCACTGGGGATGAGGGGGAACTCCCCCATTACCATATAAATGACATGCACAGACTCAGAAACGACATGCAGTGGATCCAGCTCGTATTGTTCCTTCGGATGTAGCCGGCAAATACCGGAAATTAAAATACAGCTTATAACCTGCCAGATAATAAATGTAACCCATACTGCACAAATCCCCATCTACCAAAGATAATTTTGTCTGCTGTTTTTTGCTGATTAAGGGTGGCTTTGGAAAGAAATACCCTCCTTTCCCCTCTTTATCTGTTGCACTTATTGGCAGGATGGAGATGGCTCCATTTTTATCTACCCAACAGATCACAATACCTAATGTAGCATAATCTTAATTTCCAAGGTCATCATAGCCTGCTCTACCCTTAAAAAAACTTTCTATTTAATATTGAGGACAATTCCCACCAAAAAAAAAAAAAAAAACCAAATTAAAAGGACTGATTATAGCAGCTCCCTTTTCCACCAGTATATTTTTACCGTGACATCCATAACATTAGCCGTGCTGCTGTGGTGAGGCCATGGCTGCATAATGTTTCATTATTCCCTGCCATGGTCTGGGGACTGGCTCTGGTTTTGTGGGGTGTTTGCTCAGCACTAGGCACAGCCAGGCCACAGGACATAGCAAGCTGGCAAGAACTTTCCCACCACCAGGCTATGAAACGTAGGTTTTGAAATGCCTCAAAATGTTCAGATGGCAAACATTATGAAATTGCAAAGAAAATGCCATTGTTTTTGCTGAGTAAGACCAGAAACACTGAGTTGTACTCTTTGCCACTTATTGCTTATCACTAAAGACCCAGTTTTGTAAGTCAGGGTATTTCTGGAGTATTTGGATGTGGGTTACACTCAGAGGTGCCAATTTCAGTATCTATATTGTCCTTTCTTTCTAAGACTTCCTTGGCTGCCTTTCATCTTTTCTTGGTAACTTTCCTCCTGGAAAGCCCAGCAGCTCTGGGCTGGCTGAACACTTGTGGCAGTGCCCGAGGTGGGTGCTCAGCCCTGCTCCTGCAGGCACAAACACTCCTGTGTGGGAGGGCTGGTCAGGCAGGGAGGCTGTGACTTGCTCTTCAGGCTGCTTCCAAGTGATATTTCTCTGTCATTCCCTCTAGTCCCTGAAGATTGTGTCCTCCAGCCTGCAGCTATAAATCCCAATTATGTTGTTGGCATGTTGGGTGGAAGGTTTCATCTTCATCAGGCTTAGCAGGATTCCACCAGAGCATGGTTACTTCATGATTACACAGATTTTATTATTTTTCTCTTTTTAATGTGGAGAACATTTCTTTAAGGAATGCATGCTAACAGGATACCTGGTTTCTGTTTTGCAGATTTACGTTTCCAACTGAAAATGGGGCCATGATATAGTGCTATAAACACAACCACCTGGCTGACTAATTGCCTGCAAATTACCTTTCTGTGTCTCTTGTACTAAGACGGTTTAATGTGGTTTTAAGGCCACATTCATAACTAGGATAAATAGTAATACATACTTACTAAGGATCCAGTTCTTGTTTTATAATGTGATATAAAAAAATACAACTGTCAGGTTTGTCCACTAAGGACTGATGTTTTTGAAGGAACCAAATCCACTCTAATTTTTGTGAATGCACTCACAGTTCATTGTTTTCTACTTGGAACTAAAAATAGACATTTACTCAGGAAGACTGTGCAGTCAAGCGACAGTTTTATGCTTTCTTTCCTGTTTCAAGTGGTCAGCAAAGCACACACTCTTTCCACTAAACTAAAAGCTTGAAAAGAAGTAAAGTCAGACTGGAGAAGTCACACTGTCTTCAGGCACAATTTGCCTGTTGTGTAGCAGGCAAAGGGCTGTTTCCCCTCTAAAGCATATCTCAGCTGTGCTTTCAAATGTGTATTTTCTCCTACAGGAGAAGATCAGGTCAAACATGGGACAGGGCAGGTCAGGAAACATCTCTGGATGTCCCCAGGAAAATTATTTTGCTGGAACCAAAGCCAAATGCTTTGCGATCTGGTCACAGGTCAGTGGACTTGCATTTTCAATTTCTACAGAGTCCAAGCAGATAATTCATGCAGGTGAACATCAGTTCTGGGAGGCAACAGAGGGCTGGCTGTTTTAAACCCAAGTTGCTCAGTCAGGGACAAGCCTGGGCTTCAAGCAATGTGGCTGGATCTGTCATGTGGCTGCCTTCTTCCTCTCCCAGGGCAAGAAGCTCTTCCAGGACAAGCCTCAATGGGATGAAGGAAAACACACCCCTTGGCTTCTCCACTCTTCCTGCAACTTCCCTTCAGCAGCAGTGTCATTCTGCAGTGCTGTGCTGTGAGATCAGCTCAATGAAGATAAACTTGGACCTCAGTACCTGGGAGATCCTGTACTACAACCCTTCCAAATGGCAGCTCAGTTGTTGTTAGGACCGCATTTCTGTCGTGCTGCTCCCACCTCTCACCTGGAGCCACAGGCTCTCTGCTAACACAGCCAGAACAACATCTTTAAAGTTACCATTTCTCCTTTTCAGGTTTATTATTCTGTCTTGAATAATGTTAAATCTCACAAAAGCACTGAAATGTTCTGATGCACGCCAAGCTTTCCTGGTTCACTACTTGCCAGGTCAGCAATCAGTTCCAATTGCTCTCACTTGCAAGGTGAAAAGCAGATGCCAAAATTTGTAGGCAAGCTGTTAAACATGAGGTGTCCCATAAGCAGCCTTGTGTTGTTGTTTCTCAAACAACATATTTTAGCTGGGTCATTCCCCAGAGAGAGTTTTCAAAAGGACCCTGAGTTCCTGAGTGGGCAGAAGTGAGCTGCTTTTTTGTCTCAGTGTGTTGACACTGGGGCCATATAAGCAGGATGACAACTTCTCTCTCCACAGCTCTGGAACTGGTGTTTATCAGCAGTGCTCACAAGCCAGATTCACAGCTCCACTGACACTGCTGGAATGGGGAAATTTACAGGGAAACCCCCAAATCTACTCCCCGCTCCACAGTGCTGGACTATAACCACATCAGCTCCCTGAACCTTCTCCTGACCCTCCCATCCCACCACAGTTTATCCTCAATAGTTGCTGAGTTATCCACAGTAATAGCAGATGTCAAATATTAGGGAAAAGAGATGAGAAGCACAAAAGGATTCTAAAACACAAACATTTACCTGGAAAATTATTTATCCAATGTATCATCACACACGACACAATCTGGGCAAGGAATGCCTTCAGACATACAGCCCTTTGGGCAATTCACAGGGTGTTGGGGGAGAAGGGTACAGAGGAGGCAGAGTTAAAAAATAAGATAATTTCAAAGCACCATAATGAATCCTTTCCCTCCTCATGTGCTTATGCAACTTGGTGTTGTGCCTCCAAGGGGCAGCACAGCCTCAGCTATTGCATCTGAAATCTGTCAGCTGCTGGGGACACAGCTCTTGCCTCTCATCCTGTTCTCACCATTTCTAGCCTGGTGTTGATACTCCAGAATAACACATGACAATATAAGGGTTGGGATGGGTCGGTTCAATAATCAAGTGAAGTTTAATTTTTAAAATGAGGTATTGAATCTTTTAAGTCATGTCTGTGCCTACAGTCGGAGGCAGAGACTGGAAAATCAAAACAAATGCAATAAATACAATGATCTCCAGATAATTCCCATCAAGTAAGATTTATTTCGATGCCTGTTTTCAGACTGTTGCCTTCAATTTGAAAAACGCAATAGCATGAAAACATAATGCTTTGCTTTTAGGAGCTGTTTTGCTTCAGCTCTATTTTTTACCAGTTTCTCAAATCTTTAATCTAGCTATCCTGAAAGCCTCCGCTAAGGAATTGCTTTTGATCTCGTCTTATGCAGTAGCTACTGATGGCTATTTTTTTTTTTCTCCTGCTATTGTTGTTAAATCAAATACAAGACAATGACTCAACTTTGAGCAAAAGCAAAACTAATGTAGGAGGCAAGTGCTTGTGAGTCATTCGGGTAAAAAGGGAAGGGCTGCAGTGATTTGCTCCTTTTTTTCTGGGATTTGAAAGGCAGGTAAGAGTCCATCAGTCCCTTTAGGATGCAGAACAGTCCGACAGAGCTGGGGCAGCTTTAACAACAGACATTTACCTTCTGCTCGCAGGGTGCCCTGTGGGTTGGAAAGGTTCTTATTCCCGTGGAAATCACCAGGGACCGGCCCAGCCTTCCTGCAGAGTGACTGGCACAGACACATCTCTCCAGCTGTGCATCCCTCACATCCTGTGACCAAACCTGAAGGGCACCTGCCGGGGCTCTGTGCTGGAGGTGAGCCGAGGGACGTGCTGGCCAGATCTGGGGTTTCACGCAGTGCTCTGCACTTTATTTGGTTTCTAGGGACTAAGGTGAAACTCTCACCTCAGTTTTGTGTCCTAATTTCCCTCATCTCATCTAAAATCAGGGCAATAATTGCGCCTCAGTTTGCCTGTGTCTAAAAAGATGGTAATAATTCCTGTTCTACCAGGACATTATGTGAAGTTTTATTAATTGATGCTTTCAAAAGGCATTAAGATCAAGACAGAATAATTGCCTCAGTGGAGGTCATAATTAGACTTGTACCAAGAGATACATCTGAGCGTCATCCGTGATGGTCATTTCATCTTGTTCTTGCACTTTAGCTACGAGTGTGTGGGTGCCAAGGAGGGGAGCTGCTCTTACAGAGGCAGCCACTGCATTTAGCATCAATTCAAGCCCTTTATAAACCCAAACAGGCCTGTGCAAGGAAAGTTGTGCTCAGTGGAGACCAGTGCTGCAGTGAAGACAAGAAATGGACCTTGCAGTGGAGCAGGACAGAGCTGTCTGAAGGCAAAGCCACCAGCAATCCCTACCTTGGAAGGAGAGGCTCGCCCGGCTCCCCTTGGACAAGGGGCAGCTCAGGGGTCAGCACTAATCTGATCAAAAAAGGGATTGTGAAAAGCTCATCCGACTCAGGCTGTGAAATCATGCTCTTGAATCCTAATAATTTCTACAGCAACCAGTTGTCACGCCATGAGGAATTGCAAACTGAAGTTGGGGGAGGGGGGAGGAAGAGCAAGCTGACACACTTTTGTGAATACCAAATCCTGCTGTGGGCAGAACTTGAAGAACTTCCATTAGAAAAATTACATTTCCATATAGTGTGTCCTAAAAAGTACTGTGTGAAACACTAAGGCTCATGTTCTAAATGTTATAGAACTGGGAAGTGTCCCGGGATTGTCAGAAGAATTTGAAAAAATTAAAATTCATGCAGAAACTTTGGAAATTATTTCAAGAAGACATACAACAGAATGATGGATTTTTGTGCTCAAAAAAGCCTATAAATGACATCATTTTAAAAAGAGAACTTTTTTTCCTATTCTTTTCTGCACTCTGCTCACTCTTCCACTGAATATTTTATGTAAGAGCATTTTGAATTAAAATTCAAGTGAAAACCCCCACAAACACACCACGAAAGAACCGACCGCACACGCTAATCAAAAGCAAAATAGGATTTAATCTCACATCGCTTCTTTCCAATCAGGATGCCATTTGCATACTATATTTTTTTCCAGCAAATCATGCAGATTTCTGGCTGTTTGCAGCTCTCCTCTCGAATCCTGATGGAGAGGAGCTGCTCCGGCTCTCCATAGTTTTACCACATGGTGGCAATGTAACCTCCACCTTCTTGCTCAGGAGGTGCGTTGTCTCTGATTTCCTCCTTCATTACTTCTTATTCACTCTAATTATCATATTTGTAGGTGGCAATTACAGTCTTCTGAGTTTCTGCTTTCCATTTCCTCAATAAATTTAATAGAGGCTTGTTGGGTTTATTTTTCAAATAAGCTCTGCAACTTTTCTAAGGACATTAAACCCTGTAATATAAGAGTTTTTCTTCCAGTTAATGCAATATTGCATGTTTCTCTGATCTCTAATGACGTTTTGAGGACCGCTCTGGAACTGTTCCCTTTTGCCAACAAGCATTCACGTGCCCTTCAGCATTAACCCTTTCCTTCCACGACAGTACTTCTCCTCTTTAGCTTATGTTTTGTTGCCTCATCAGAATTGGCAAAAAAAGAGAAAAGTCTCAAATGATTTAAACATGCTTAAAAGGAATGCATGAAACACAATTTAAAAAAATTAGGAATATGTACAAAACAACAACAACAGAAAACAGTAAAAGATTCATCCTGGAAAGGAATGACAGATGCAGGAAAAAAGGTTATTCATGAGAGACCATGCTTTTAAAGTCACACTAAGGAGTGAAATTGTAGTCTTCATTTTAAATGACTGTGATACTGAGAAAATGAGAAAACAAGATTTGTTACTACTTTTTAAAATCAGTATGCATCAAAAGTCTACATCTAAACTACAATGTAAACATTTTTTTCTGCGCTTTTGAAAAAGAGTGCATACTTCTCAGACTGTAATATAACTATACCAGGTCTCAGAAGAAAGGTTTTATTCTCTGGTTCCCAGGCCAGGCACCACAGATTTAAGGCTTAATTGATGATAGCCAGGAATGTAGCACTACATAAGTCAGTGGAAACACAAAAAACCTCGAAGCAAAACTCAGAGAACTTTAAAGAATATGTACATTAATTAGATTTGGATCTAATATATAAATCAGAACATTTTACATACTGAATGAGATTGTAATTGTGAATTTTACATCTAAATTTCCAGCAAATTTGTCTGAACTATAGGAAATATTTCTCAGCTAGGAGTTTGAAATTCAAATAATCTGCCCAACAGAGTATTTGCAGTGGTTGTCCTCTGCTGTAAATTCAGTACCAGGTGAGATGAAGAGTAAATAATTTCTTGGTGTAGCTTATATCCATTTGGCCAGTACAGTTGCAAAACCATCTAGGACACCTCACTACCTCACAGGAAATCTTATGAATAAAACCACAGAGCACTTGATGGTTTACTTTGGTATTATATGATACTTCCACTGTCATTAAAATCTGAGAAAAGTTTAAAAGTGAAAATGCATCCTTTCAAAATCCACAGTTAAGGAATTTGTTAAGATGAAGTATTTTAAATAGCTATAAATAAAACAAAGTATTTAGCTTGTAGTAGCATTTTGTGTTCCTGTGCTGTTTGATGTGACTCAAAGCAATAGAATACATTTTTCCAGTGCAGAGTGACTTCTGAGAACTTTCATAGTCTTAAAACTTCTTATGATTGGAGAATACAACACAGCAGATTTTCAGTCATTAAAAATAAAATTAAAAAAATAAAAAGTAAAGTAAACAAGGTATTCTAATCATGATTTTCTGGTGTGCAACGAGTAGCACAAACTGGCTGAGAGAGGGATCATTCAGCACCAGAATGGCATAGGAGAGTACAGAAACAGCCACGATCCCTTTAGGAGAAAACAACTGGGAAGAATGGCAGCAAATCCAGCTCTACAAGGCTCAGCTGAGGAGATGGTTCTCAAAGCAGGAAACTCCATTTGTGATGACAAGAGAGGAAAGCAGGCAAAGAGGCCAGGTAACACAGAAGTTGTTGGTGCTGTTCTTGCTGGAGGCTGCAGAGCTGAGCAGACATCACAACATGGGTTTATTTCTGGTTTTATCCCCCTGCAGTGTCTGGCTCTGCCTTGGTGGGCCATGAAACCTGGCTCAATTGGAATCCCTCACCTCCAGGCTCTGAGAAGTCCTGGTGGATGTGGGCAAGGGCTGCAGAGAGGCAGAGCACGGTGCAGGCCTGAGCAGTGCCCGCTGCTGTTTGCCATGGATTTGAAGGAAAACATCTCCTACATGTTACTGTCTTGCTTGGTCCCTGCAGTCCTCATCCCAGGACAGGACTGAAGGTTTCTGCCATCCTTGTGGATCGGGTCCCTGCTGTCCCACGCTGGCTGCTGTGCACACACGTGCGGTGTTTGCAGGCACCTGGCATCCCCAGCCTGGCACACAGCAGCCAATGCATCCCTGGCCACTTATATTTTACTGCTTAACCCATCAAAAAGCTTTAAGATCATCTTTAAAACCTGTTATTTCCCCCCACTTTTCTAATTACTGTTAACTCCGTGGCAAAGTTTCCCCTTAGACCTGTACTCGCTGAAGACTGGAAAGCAGCTGGTGCAGAAGCTACACCATATGGCAGTTACTTATAGCAATGTAAACTAATTGAGTGGTGAGGGTGATATAATCCCTGGATACTTTATCTTTCAGGAACTGCTGGCGTGTCAGTTGATAGCTTTAGAGATCTGCTGTAGCTCTTCAGTTCTCCTGACACAGAGCAGAACCCAGCCAGAGTCAGCTCCATGTCCTGGGTGGAATCAGCATTGCAGTCACCACTGGGCTTCTTTGGCACAATTTGAGAAATACCTTGCACTGTATCACCCTCATCCCTCATGTGTTAAAGGTCTGAGGCCCAGTGGAGAGCTGGTAGCTCAGAACACTGCTGGAAAAAACGTTCCTGTTTTCCCAGGCCCAGGATCTGAGCATGTTGGTCATCGTGGCTCACACAGGGCAAAACACAGGCAGCACACAGAGGAATATGGAAGGGCGTTTTTCACATAAAAAGGTTTAACCTCTTGCTTATTTCACATACTAGGATTTAACCTCTGCTGGAGGAAACTGTGGGCTCAGGCTCTGTGGGGCCTCCCAGGTCCCCAGCCAGCCCTTAGCAGTGATTCACCCTTTGCATTTCACAGGCCATTACACCTCTGCTCTTCCAGTCACAGACCCATTCTGGCCTCTGATTGCTTCCAGATGCATTAGGGCTTGGAGCTGTGTATTTTAAACTACACTTCAATTCGGTTCTTTGTCCTTTTTTTTTTTTTTTTTTGAATTTTAAATTAGGGAAGCTGATGTACACAAATTATAAGCTGACTTGTGTCATCATTTCGGATATTCTTTTGATTTCCTTACTATTATACAACAACGGACAGGCCAACTCTCTAGTGAGAATCACATATCTCAGCAGAATTTTCATCTCTTTCATGTAGCTTTCACTCATTCTAATTTGAACAGAGCACATTAATTTTTGCTTTTTTTTTTTTTTTTTCTTAAGGCAGATACTCTTTATTCAGGCCAGGGAGCAGTGAGACAATAGGAAAACTATTTAAACAGTCTGCAGCCTTTGCACTGGCCCCTTAATTTCCACCAGCAAGGCTGCACCAAGGAAAAACCTACAGAAAATTACTTTTTAGGTCAAATTGATGGAGTTACACGCTTACATAAAATTTCTATGCCTATCTTTCAATTTCTTTGTTCTTTCTGTAATCACTTCTTGATTGCAGCACTTTAAAAACATTAAGCTTTCTTTCTATCTTTCTAACATGTTTTTCAAATAAAAGTTCACGGACACCCTCAGAAAGAAGAAAACGACCAATTTTCCTCAGGGAAATAACGAGGCACATATAAATTTATCATGATAGAGAGCTCCATTCCCTACACCCATCTGGTACAAGCAGTTTATGTGTATTTACCCTGTTGTATATAAAAACAGGCATTCTTTGTAATCTCAGAGCCAAAATGTCTAAGTGCAAAGATATCAGGAAAAGACATCAAAACTATACATAAGATCATAAAATTTTAGATTCAGAAGAAGTCCAAAGAAGTCATCTAATCCCCTCCTTGTACTGAAATAGCATTGATGTTTATCTCAACAACCCATGACAAAAATCTGTTTAATTCACTCTCAGAAATCCCCCAGGACAGAGATCCCTGCAGTATCCCTGGGAAACATGCCCTAACAGCTATATTTCCACCCTATAATGCTGTACATCATTTTTGTACAAATTAATTAAATTCTTTTAATCTCTTACAACATTCTACAGCCTGGAAGACTCTTACATGTGTCACAGCCCCCAAGCTCAATTCTACCAACACAGAAATGATGCATTTTTGTTTTATACGCAGTGAGCCTGATCACTTAAATACATTTTCTGTGTTTTATACTATCAAACCACAGAAATTATTCTAGGGAGGAAAAGCATGGCTTTTAAATTTGACTGGATTTGAAAATAGTCTCTTAACATGCCACTCTTTATTTTCTGGGAATAATAGTCTTTTAAGATATTTCCTTTGAAACCCTGATAGTGGACATAGAGCATGAATATTACAGCAAGAACCTCTCATTCAGCATCCTGGTGCAGATCCATCACGATCAGCTTCCTTGGAGTTATTCCAGACTTCAACTTAGCATGGCATAGGTCAAAATCTGTTCTGCAATATCTGAAGTGCTAGTATACTAATTAGTTATTAAAAATACCAGCATAATCAGAAAATGAGGACACAGCTCTCCAAGAGCCAATTTAACCCAAGGCCACTGTAATAAAATTGGTGCAGAGCAATAGGACTCGTGTACAAGCAGAAAACTGTAACAGCTCTGTTATACAACTCACAATACACAATTTTTTGGAAATATTTGACTCTAGTGATACAACATCTATTTTGTGATACCTACCAGGGCTTCAGGGCAAACAAAAACAACTTCCCTCACTGAACACCTCTGAAGTTACTGGCAGCTGCTGGCTGAGCTGCGACATCAGGATGAACAACTGGCTGCCTTCCACTGCCCCAAGGAGATCACTGACTGCAGTAAATAATATTCTCTTTTCCTTCCAAAAGCCATCCTGAAGCCTGAATGATGGTGATCCAAAAATTAGAGGATGACAGGTGTTGGTTTTGGCTGGCATCCTCCTTCCAAACAACCTTCTGCAGAAAGGGAAGGTTAAGGCCTGGGCTAGAGCTGGCAGGGTTTCTCGTGGTGCGGTGCTGGATTTTGAAGCCAGTCCAGGTGACAGCACACTTTTAAGTTTTTCAGGAGCTTGCTGATTTCTAGGCAGGCCTTCATAATGTGCATTTTAAATGGTTCAATTTTCCCTGACCTTTGCCAGCTGAGAAGGGTCAGAAGCCTATTTCTGGTGATGCAATCTGTAATGGGATCTTCCCTGGGACAGCGGAACCCCTGCCCAAGCAATGAGATGAGGGAACTTCTACAGAACCTTTCATGATATCATCTGGTGAAATTTAAGACTCTCTTTCCCTCTGCTTTAACATGAATAAGGCAAAATAATGTGGCATCTACTTCATCTTCCTTGCAACAGACTTATGTGTGGTGGAAATATCCACTTCAAACACATGGCTGAGGTCAAGAGCTGCTCTTCATCCTTTGACTGCAACTGAACTGGGCAGATTTGATGCACATTTGGTATGAATGAGCGTGCACATAAAAGTGCACAGAAATACAGTCACATTCAATAGGCAGATAAATAATGGCTGACTGAGACTTGTGGCCCCAAGTGCTGCCCAGCAGCTGCATGGGCATGTACTGAATGGGCAACGCTGAACGGTCTGAAATGTAAAAAAAGGAAAACTTCCTATTTTACCATGGGGACAATGTCACTGAAGCACCACACTGCTTTTGCCACCTCACCTGAGCAAGCACACAACTGAGGGAACAAATTCCATGCAGCTTCCCCCATAAGCTGTGTAAAACAACAGCACGTACTTGAGAGTAAACCAATGGTTTCTAGACTTGCATTTCCGGCACTATCTGATGCCATTTCCCAGTTCTAAAAGTTTCCCAAATTCCCTTTACCCCATAGCAGCTGTGTAGAACCTCAAATTTACCTGTGTCAATGGAATATGTTCTTTGTGATTGAAAATGTGAAAGTTTTAAAAACAAAGCAAAATCTATGTACTCTATCCCAGTGATTCTTCACATAATCTTGCAAAAATAGAATAATTTGTAGTTCCATTAAGGTTGGTTTATTTTACTGTCTGCAGCAATGGCTTTTGCATGGCAAGAGATTTATTTATCCAGAGTATCTTAAAAAATTCAGTGATGAGTCAGTCTAATCCTTCATCTCATTCTCCCCCACCAGGTTGTGGAGCTTCTAATTACTGGGAAAGGTTAGCCCTGCCTGTGAAATATGAGGATATGTCATCTCCTCCTCTGGTGGCACTAAACAGGAACTTTAGGACATACTTGCTTTCAGCCTAATTATGAATGTTCCTTTTCAAATTCAGGTATAATTTGATCATCAAAGTTCCTGTTTCCAAGCAGAAGTTCAGCATTCTCATGTTACACAATGAAAGATTGAGCACACAGAGGAATTAGGTAAGGCACTGCTTCAGCAGACTTACTGAGTGTTCTCCCACTACTAGGACCACTTCCAGAGAAACAGAATTAATATTTCTAAATGTAAAAAATATGTCTACTTCACTTGCTTGAAATGCTATAGGCATAAAAGATACTGCTCAAAATAACTGATATTTGATTTGGCAGCTCCTGCCAGGCGCTGCACTTCCGAGACCAGTCATACATGTTCTAAATATACCCTCTGATATTTTTTGTGAGATGCTGATTAAATTATGGAAAAGATTTTTCTTTATTACTGTGTTCTCTTTTCTCTCTTTACAAAGTGTACAAAAGGAACAGAAGCACTATTAGCATGAATCAGCCGGTGGCTTTGGATGTGTAGTTCTCATAAGCTCAGAGAGAGTTTCAGGGAAACGTACGTGAGGGGAAATTGGGAGCCTTTCCTAGATCTTGCAGCAAAAAATTCTGCAGTTTCATTGTCTTAATGACGATGACATCCTGGCCTCTCCCACCAGGTGTCACTGCGAAGTCACACAAGAGGATCTGTTGGTGATCACGCAAGACGCAGACAAAATGAAGATTAATAAGGCACAGGAGTCATCTCTGAAAAAGAGTCTTTTTCCCCCTCCTCCTCCTGGTTCCTAGCCAGAAAAGAAACACAGCAACACCACTGTGCGTTAAGCTCAACAAAGCAGAGTATCAGTTTGAAGGGATGGCTGTGTAAAGCTCATACTACACGAGATTTAAATGTGTGTTGTGGCAGCTGGGGCTGGAGTTCCACTGCCAGGAGAGGTTCCCTCTGATGTCTGAGCATGAGACGTCCAACCACGGTGTCAGAACAAAGTCTGGAATGGGGATTCTCACTTTGAGATGATCTTGAGATTTAGAGACTTTCAAATTTAGAGACAACCTCCAATCCTCTGATTCTCTGACAGTGACATAGGGAGTAACTCACACGCAATCCTTACCAAAATCCCTAATAACCACAAATGTGTCCCACAGACCAAGCTGCAAAACTGTTCCTACATTTTTCTAGTTTCTACTCTTCTATCTGAGGACACATGCAGAAAACTCCTCATTTCACACTTTATAGATGGGATAGGACCATCTATAGGTGAGAATCCTTCCTTCCCCTCCCGCCAGTGGCAGTAACGCACACCACTGTGTGATATCCTGCTCCCCTATGATTTCCAAACAAAAAGCATAACACCAGAAGTTCTCCACCTTTATCTGTGAGCCCAGACTTGCTCAAAGGAGACCACACCAGGACTTTATAGCAGTGCAGCCCAGAGAAGGTCCCTGTCCTGCTAAAGAGACCCTGAATTACCCTGCTGGGGTGCTCCTGGTGTGGCAGTAACATGCCAGGATGGAGAGAAGTCCTCCTGCTCTATTCCCCAGGATTCAGTGTCACACAAATCCAAAATCAACAAAATCCCAAACTGCAACACAGGGACACCTCAACCTTCTCTTTGTCGCTTAACAGGATCACAGAGGTGACCTCCATCAGAGTGCCTTGCTGCCTCCCTTCCTCACAACCTCTGAACAGCCTCTCCAAGTGCTTGGTGGCAAATTAAGACACTTTAATTACACCATGACAGAATTAACTTCCATGGAAGAGTGCTCTAAAAAAAGCATATAAATGAACTTAATTTTACCTGCAATTTACTTTTTAAAGGTACATTATTTTAAAAATATTACTGCTTATACACAGAACATATAAATACTCTTATCTTATTGCTTTGGAAGTCCTTTTTGCTATACCAGCACTTGCTTTAAAATGATCTGTAAGACTTATCATTGCTAAAACATATTCTCAAACCAACAATGATCATACAGCAAACTGAAATAAAAACCACTCTTTGCTGCTGCTATGCATTTAAATGTGTAGCTGATTTCAGCTGTGGAACTTTAAACTCCCTTTTATAGGATATCGCTCGATTTTAGTACAAGCATCTATCAGGCACAGCTCTGAAAATGTTAAGTCAGACTATGAAAACATTGTCAGTGCTTATTTTAGTAATAAACCCCATGTTTAATCTGTGCTTTCATGTTACAGTAATCTATGTATCAATCTATAACCTTCCAGCTAAATGCACTAAGTAGATTAAGCTCTGATTGATTTGAAATGTTTTTCACTATATTACCAAAAGTCTACAGATCAGCATAAATACCTCGAAGAAATTCTTTCTCCTTTGGCAGATTTACAAAAGCAGAGCTTAACTTGAATTGAAATGAACTTCTGCATTTTTCCAGGGCAAAAAGCCTGTCAGATTTACTCTAGATCTGCTGTGCTTCTGGACTTAGGAAAACCCTGTGATTAATAGTGTAGGGCTTCTACTCTGTCGTGACAAAAGCGATGACATTATGAAGAAAAGTGTCCCCCCAGGTCTGCCATCCATGTGAAGTGTCAGGAGTCACCCCGAAGGGTGGCACTGCTGGGTTGCCACCTGCAGAGCTCACTGTGCAAACAGCTCTCAGAAAGGGGAGGGAGGCACTGCTGTTCCTGCGCTCTTGCGACGTAGACAAAAGTCGTGAAAAGTCATCTCCCTCAAATAGAAAACACCAAGTTTTGTTGTCTGTGCTGCATTTAGGGAAAGTGAGAAGCAGGTTGTGAGCTGTCACCATAATCCAGTGGGTGCTGCGAGGAGGCTCCGCTGCCGCTGCCAGGGGTCACAGAACTTCAGCAACAAAAAGAGCATGGGAGGGAGGAGGAGTGTGCTGAACTCTCTGTGATCCTGAATCTCGCAGCTCCTTCGCAGAGTATCTGCTGGAGCTGGCTGCACAGATGGAGGCAGATCTCTGCATATGCTCAGCGTTCATCCTGCTAGCTCGCTGAGATGGTGGCACTGCAAACAAACACGGGCCTGAGCATCCCACCCAGCTCGGCTGGGGGCTGGGGAAGGCATGGCTACAAACCACAGCAGGAGTGGGTGAAGAGCAAAAACAGTCTTGAGGTGGTACGTTTCAGTCTTCGCCAAGCTTTCAAGCATTTCCAGTCAGGTAGGTGTGGATTTCAAATGTTGTCCAAGTTTATCCCACTGAAGAGGTGGCGTCCAAGAAAAGGAAAGACTTTGGAAAAATAAAGGTGACAGGTTCTGGTGACAGTGTGTTGGCAGAGTACCCCAGGTTAAAGCTTCAGCCTCCCTGGCAACCATAACTGGATCCCCTTGGACTCCACTGGGGAGGTGTCTCTCATGTCTCAATTGTTCTTGTCCATTTACCCCCTTGCAATATCCAGCTTCTTCTGGATACTGCTCCATCCATCCGTGCATGTAGACAGCTGGCACCTGTACACTGCAGACCCATCCGACACCATGGCCCACAGCTTGTTCCAGCACCTGGCACAAGTCCTCAGTCCTGACACCAGTCCCAGGTTTAGCTCCATGAGGATTGCACAAGCGATGAGGAGAGAAGGAACTCAGCTCACACAGCTCAGCTCTGGATTTGATTTTGGATTCCCATTAGCTGGGAACATTTAAATCAGGTTTTCCTGTGGGACCTTCTATACCTTGCTTGTGAAATAAGAGAATCATTTAGTTCAATATAAACTGCATTTTGACACAAAGTGACATTTCCAAATCCTAATTTCTCCCAAACATACTCCCAGTATGAACAGCAGGTTCAGTGGTCCTAATCTGCCTCGTGCCTCACAGGTTACAGAACCTGGCTTGGGATAACCAGACCGTGCTCAATCACACATTCAATTCTTACCCTAGTGCATTAACATAAAGTTAACAAGCAAATTCATTATAGAGGGCAAACCTGAAAGTCAATGCCAGCCAAGAAATTGCCTGAGCAATCCTGTAATTGAATAAAAATATGTGTCAGCAAAACAAGTGTCATCCCGGGCTTGCTGGTGTGCTCGGGGTTCACAGGCTTGACAAACTCCTCTCAGCGTGGTGCTGTGTGTGAGACTCTGCGAGGAGACCTGATGTACTAAATGATGTTTATCAGCAAAATATGGGTAGTAGGAGGCACATTTGACCTACAGAGTCAAACAGGACTGCCCACAACTTCACCAGCAAATTAATAAATGAAGTGAAAGAAAAGTAACGTTTTGTGACTTCTTAGCCACTTCTCTGCTTCACAGCACAAGGAGGACATTTGCTTGCAAATATGCTGTATTACAGTGGAAACACATATTTAAATATCAAAAATGATAAACCCCTATCGGATTTTTTTACTGATGTGTTTGATGTGTCTGTACACTGATTTATGGAATCAGGTTCTATGGAAGGGGCAAACAAACTAATTTATTTTAATTCCCTCATTTTTGAGTCCAACGGCCCCAGTCTACCTGTGATGCAGAGTAATTTAAGTAGTGATTCCTGTTTTTACACCAATTCACTGTAAATAACATTTTGCAACCTATTCTATTCTATTAAGCCTCAAGAAAACGGGGAGAAGCCAACTTAACACAGTTAATAAATGTATCTGGAAACTTTCTCTCTGTAGAGGTAAGAAAACCTTGGGGCTATGCTGGGACCTGTAGGAGAAAGTGTGACTTCAGAGGGAAGCTGTGTCACAGGAAAGAGACACTGCCAGGCCCAAAAGCCAGGATCCTCGTGAGAAAAAACTGCTGGCAGCAGTATTAGTCAGCAACAGAGAGAGAGATGCATGTTGTGTGCCTGTTTTATATATATATATATATATATATGTGTGTGTGTGTGTGTGTGTGTGTGTATTAAAATTTTAATGAATTCTGATATATTAATTTAAAAGCCTACAACAACCCCCAAAAGCACTGGGGGTGGTGGGGATCCTTTCCTAAGCTAAGGAGCAGTTGAGATCACTTTTCAAGCAGCTGCTGGCAGCCACCTAAATGGCCATTTGCCAGCTGAAAGGATCAAAGTAAAGCTGTGCTCCAGAGATGACCCTCCACCCTGTCAGGCCCATTTTCACAGGAAAGAAGCCAATTACTGGGGTCTGCTTTTAGAAATTTTTTTAGGTGGCAAGATCTGGGTCGTTTCCAAGGCCCACCTAGTTCCGTGGAAAACAACTAATCAAGTAAAATTGTTCCCTCGCTTTTTCCTTTAAAATAAAACCCCTTTCCCTCCCCATTTCGGTCTTTTTCTCTGATTTGAAATGGCACATCTATGAGTGATTGCAGGTGCCATTAAATAATGAAGCAGTCCTGTTCGTTAAAGCCCAGTGATTTATTACCTTTGGACTAAGGGAAAGAAAACAGTCTGAAAACAGAATTCTTACATCATTTCACATTATTTCCAGTCCAGCACATCAAGCAACTGTTAGAACAGCAGATTTTCAGCTCCCTGGTCCACCAGTGCCCAGAAATGCAATGCTGGATGTCTAATCCCAGCAAGGTCTGTAATCCTAGAGTGTAACTCAAACTCAGAACTAGCTGCTGCCCTAAATGCCGTGTCCTACCTTCATACAGCCAGTCGCTGAGCCCATTGAAAATAACACCTTCCTTTCCTGTGGAGACCACTCGGATGGCTTGTTTCCCCACATGGGCACAGTAATAGATGTTATTCTCAAAGATAAATATCTGATTTGAAGGAAAAAAAAAAAAAAAGAAAAAGAGAACAGCATTAAGAAGTGGCTCTAGCATAAAATGTTGCATTTTGCTTTTACAATAATTGGCAGTACAAAATCACATATCACAGTTTTACAGCATCTTTTGTCAAGAAAAGGATTTCCACAGCTGGCTTGCAATGCCATCAGCTAACAGAAAGATGCTAATTTACAACAAACTGAAGCCTTGGTGCTTTGATACAAGCTTCATTTCTCTCACTCCTGTCTCCATTTCAGAAATTGAACAGTTCAGTTAGAGGGCATGAGATGAAGAATGCCATCGCTCGGGATTTTGAAGAAGTGGTCCAGGACACAGGAGCAGTTTGCAGAGCTGATGCTGAGGCTATGTGGTGACTGAACTGAATACTGAAATGGCTTCTTGCTTGTTTCCAACTGCTCCTGCTTCTTTAAAACACAGCTGACAATTTTGAAAACTAATCTGAATCTCATTTTTAATGCAGATCCAAGGAGACAACTTTGCTATTGAATAGGAACAGTCCAAGTGACGGTGCCACGTTGGCCAGGTAAGCAGAGAGACGTTGGTGTTTCATCTGGAGAGCAGGAGCACAAGCTCCAAGGACCCAAAGGGGTGTGCTAGACCTCCCACTCCATCCCAGTCCCCACCCAGGTCACCTTCCTATAGGAACCAGGATGGCTGGGACAGAGGCATCCATGGGGTCTCACTTCCCTGCCAGCACGGATGCAGCTGCCCATAACCTCCAGCCCATCTTTGGGAAAATTCCCCCTCCTGATGCAAAAATCTAGTGGGTTCAGGTTGCTGAAAGATTACATGATCAAAATGTCATGGGACCTCAGAGCTCCTCAGAAGGTCAAAGGCTGGCTCACACCAGGGATTGCCATTGAGTACCTGCCTCTGCAAACACCTGCTCACACAGCTGGTGCTGTCTGTGGGAAAACAAATACATCTTGGAGAGGAAACTATACATACAAAATTCTTATCAATCATAAAAAATCAATTCATGATTGTCAGGAAACCAGTCTAATGTAAGGTTCCCAAATAAGAATCTTGGTTTTTTTCTTAAAGCCAATTTTGTGAGAGTTGTTAAATCTACTGCTATGAGAATGCTCTTGCGAATCAAGCTCCTTATTTATGTGTTTAAATGCTAATCAGGAAGTAAAACTTTAGCCAGGAAGTAGTTCCATGGCATCGGTCTTTATCATGTGGTTAAACGCTTTTTTCTGTGTTTCTCTGTCATTGGTAGCACAGCTCCTGTCCCCTCACCCCAAAGTGAAACACATCTTGCTCTAAGTAGAGTCATAGAATCACAGAATTGAAAAATGTTGGAATCACAGGTTGGAAAAGATCCTGAAAGTTTTAAAGTTCCTTCCAACCCAAACCATTCTGTGATTCTAAGATCACTGAGTTCAACCATTAACCCAGCACTGCCAAGCTCACCACTAAACCATGTCCCCAAGTGCTACATCTGCACATCTTTTAAATACCTCCAGAGATGGTGACCCCACCACTGCCATGGGCAGCCTGTTCCAGTGCTTGACAACCCTTTTAGTGAAGGAATTGCTCTTAAAATCCAGCCGAAATCTCCTCAGCACAACTTGAGGCCATTTCCTTTTGTCTTATCGATTGCTCCTTGGGAAAAGAGCCCGACCCCCACCTGGCTACAGCCTCCTTTCAGGCAGTTGTGGAGATTGATAAGGTCCCTCTTCCTGAGCCTCTTTTTCTCCAGGCTAAACAATCCCAGCTCCCTCAGCCACTCCTCATAACACTGGAGCTCCAGATGCTTCCCCAGCTCCGCTGCCCTTCTCTGGACATGATCCAGCACCTCAACAGCTTTCCTGTTATGAGGGCACTGAACACAGGGTTTGAGGTGCAGCCTCTCCAGTACCCAGTACAGGGGACAATCCCTGCCCTGGCCCTGCTGGCCACACCATTTCTGATACAGGCCAGGATGCCTTTGGCCCTCTTGGCCGCCTGGGCACACCTGGCTCACGTTCAGCTGCTGTCACCAGCACCCCCAGGTCCTTTCCTGCTGGGCCACTTCCCAGCCACTCTGTCCCAGCCTGTAGCACTGCCTGGGGTTGTTGTGACCCAAATACAGGATGCAGCCCTTGGCCCTGTTGAACCTCACACCATTGGCTCTTTTGGTAGATGGGCGTCACATTTGCTGCCCTCCAGTCAACAAGAACCTTCCCACTTATCCAGGACTGCTGAAAAATGATGGAAAATGGCTCAGTGAGCACTTCTGCCAGCTCCCACGGTACCCTTGCATGGATCCCATCCAGTCCCATAGACCTGTGTGTGTCTAAGAGGTGTGGCAGGTCACTGACCCTTTCACCTCAGATTATGAGGGTTTTATTCTGCTCCCCATCCTCATCTTTAGCATATTTTTAAACTCCATTCAAGCTGAAAAGATGTATCAGTAAGCAATTTAGACTGAAATGCAAACTGCTAATATAACTTAGTAGACATATACAGATGGGTTTTTATACACTTGAAGATATTGGAATAAATGTTATGTGTCTTTACCATGATACCAGAATGCAATTTCTCATGCTATGAAAAGACAGAATTGGGAAAATATTTGCTCTCATCTTCTGTTTCACATCCTATTATGGTGTATGTTTCACCCAAAGATGAGCTGGAAAGATTCCAGAAGAAAGTATAGATCTTAATTTAATTTTGGCAGGAGTTATAACAGGTTTGCCTAAAGGTAAAAATTATTACTGAAACTGTAGCTTGCTCTTCTGCCTTTTAAACTAAGAAGAGTTTCATTCAATTAATAGGTTCTGAAAGTGAAAAATACATTGTGAAAGGTACTACATTCTCTTTCCTACCTTGAATTGTAGTAAACTGAGGAGCCAGATAAAGGATTTAAAGTAAAGAATTTTATGTCTTAGCTAATCTGCATAAGGGGAGGTTGTTGAAGCTTAAATGTGCACAAAAATTGTGAAGACTAAGCAGATTAAGATACTCTGGGTCCAAATAAATCCAGATCTCTGTTTCTGAGTACTAAATGTGCTAGGGGGTGCTTGGGTGAGAGCTCTTCTCTGAGTGGCACACCATCAACTGGATTTATTCAAGTGATGCAACCCTTCCCTTGCCCAGATTCTTCCAGCAAAATAAGGTTTGCAATATTTTGTACTATAGTCAATGTTATATGAGTTTACAGAAATAATAAAAAAGGTGGATTGAGAACCTGTTTCTGTCCTTCCCTTTTTAAAGTATTGCAATGTTTTCCATCTTTACTGTTTGGTCTTTCAAAGCTTCATTGCACTCATCAGGCTGTGTGAGGCATCCGGTAGCTGCAGTGGAAAAATAATACAGTGCTCTGACTTCAAACTGTCTCCCTTATAATTCAGAGCCAAACTGCAGCACCTCATGGAGATTCAAAAATTATCCTCCTAACTACAGTGCCTTGTACCCTAAAAACGTCAACCATAATCAAGATAAAAGATAACTGAAGCAGCACAAGGAAGATTTCTGCGTAATGTATCTTATAAATTAAGAAAAAGCTTTTGGACTTCTGTTATTCATCAAGAAAGAAATGTCTTTGGATTACTTCACATCCCGTGTTAGAAACATATTTGAAGTTATTGTGAAATACCTGTGTAACATTTTTCACTGTTTTGGTTTCGTGACATCAAAGCAGTGTTTTCTATCAAATGATCAACCCTGCCAGCTAATCAGAGGATAAGAAAATTTAGTAAAGAAAAATAGTAAAAATATGTACACACATCACTTTCACATTACTTTATGCCAGCTTTACATAGCACTCCTAGACAAATTTAAAATGATGACAGAAGGGATCAAGCTCAGTTTTATGCCTCTCTGTACAGGAGACAAAGAGCAGAGCCCAAATTTCTGGTGTTTTCTCTTCTATTGTGCATATTTGAACAAGAGTTTACTCCAGACATTCTTGCAATATATGTGCCTTAAAATCCAACACTGAACACGACTAATGGCATGGAAAATCAAGCTGTGCTAAGTCAGGAAGATCCCTGTGGTGAATACCATGTCTGTTTTCATCATGACACATTCAATGCAGAGGAAAGAGAAGATATTCTGAAAGAAGGAAGAAGAACGGAAACATCCACACATAGACTGAAGAAACAGAAAATGCTAACTCTACAGAAAAAAAAACAAACAAGGAAGACATAAGTTCTACAAGATAATGAATAGGACACAGGAGAAAGGAAAAATGTATTTTCACCGTTTTATTTCTCCAAAACAACAGATGAAACCTAGAACACTTTTCCTAATGAAATCAGAATTAACATATTCTGATATGTTATGACAAGAACTTCTTGCCACTGGATCTAGCAGAAGACTTCTCTTTCTGCTGGATGTTTTAACATATGCCCAAAAGATTAAACACTTAACAAAAGTAACTGGAACATCTGAGGGGATTAAAATAAAGTTTGGAGTTTTTCAAATGCCTTCACTTAATCCCAGGGTAATAAAAATCAATGGAGATTTTGCTGTTGGCTTTATGTGGCTCAGGATGTCACCTGAAACCTTCAGATACAACCCCTTTAGCCTCAGGTATCAACATACCACTAACTCCTGCGGTCTGGGAAGAAATCTCTCCCTGTTTGCAACTGGTGTTAGAATTGATTACTCCAAACCATTTGACATCCTTGCATGACACAACTAAAACTGGAGAAAAAATATGAGACTGATTGGACCACAAGCCCGAGACGGGAAGAAAAGTCAAAGCTTAAGTATCTTAAGAAGATAAATTTATACAGTAGGGTAAATATTTGATCTAACAACAAATTAAACTTAATTCACTTCAAACACACAAGAGCATTAACAGCACTGATTGATTCAAGGATTTGTTTAAAATGTTTTTGCTACTGCTTAAGGGCTTCTAAAATAATGCTCTACCAAACTGACCCAGAGTGATATTAAGTAATTATGCTGCATTAATTAAAATACTGTACTTGTACAAGGATTAATTTATGGATCTTTTCAAGAATATAATGAAAATAATCTCCTTAAAACTTCTAAAGTCACAATGACCAACTATTTTGAGTAGGTGAATACTACACCTCCTTTTACAGTTGTTCAACCCATCTTCCTTCCAGCCAAAGAGGTGTGTGAAATTCCTATTTCTCCATAGATCAAAAGAAAATAAATTCATGTGCACTAATCTGCACTTTACTGCTCCTATTTATTTTCCAGCTGTAGGGTGGCATTCTAAGTTTATGTTCTCTTTACCCCACAATTTCTAATGTCTAACTTGTCAACTGAATGAGCTGCATCACTCAAATTTAGAATCTCCAAGCATAAAGTTAATGCCTGGATGCTTATTACTTTGAATTATTAGCACATTGAGAAGTGTAAATGTTTCCTACACATCAAAAAGCACCTTTCTGCACTGCAAGGTGAGCCCACAGGATTTATCCGTGAGAGAATAGATAACATGGAAAGGTTTGCCCTTTGACATGGAGAGTTTGATCAACAAGATCTGGCCTTCATGAATAGACAGGCACAAAGTCCTTCCTTGGCACCCCATAGTGGGTTTGGCTGGGGTGGAGTTAATTTTCTTCCCAGTGGCTGGTATGGTTTTGGATTTGTGCTGAGCACGGGGTTGATAATACAGACATATTTTTGTTATTGCTGAGCAGGGCTTACACAGAGTCAAGGATTTTTCTGCTTTTTGTGCTGCCATGCTGGCAAGGAGGCTGGGGGTGCCTGGGAAGTTGGGATGAGACACAGCCAGGACTGGTGACCCAAACGGATCCATGGGATATCCCAGACCATGGGGCATCATGATCAGGGTATAAAGAGGGGAAGGAGGAGGAAGAGGGGAACATTTGGAGTGATGGTGTTTGTCTCCTCAAGTCACTGATAAACGTGATGGGGCCCAGCTCTCCTGGAAATGGCTGAACACCTGCCCAGCCATGGGAAGCAGGGAATTAATTCCCTGGTTTGCTTTGCTTGTGTGCACAGCTTTTGCTTTCCCTGTCTTTATCTCCACCCACGAGTGCTCTGGCTTTTACTGTCCTGGTTCTCTCCCTGATCCCACTGGATTGAGCAGCTGTGAGGGGCTTGGCTGCTGGCTGGGGTTAAACCACAACACCCTGTTTTAAATTCAAAATCAGTTCAAGCTTCCTTTGAGGCTTAAAAAGACCAGACACAAAACGAGGGGAAGTGAGTGGGGAAATAGAACTACAAATAAACACACTATTCTCTCCTCATCCAACATGATGTACTTCATTGTTTCCTGTTCTTAATGTTAAACCTTTATTTTAATTTTTCTCTTTCTGCTCTTTTGTTGAAAAACCAGATTACTTGATAACATATTCTGAATAATAAAAAAAGACACAGAATAATTGTTAAACTTTTTGCATCTCTCAGAAATGCTTGCATTTATTTTGCAGGATCAGTAAAAAAAAAAAAAAAATCTGTGAAAAGTGGCAGACTTGCCACTGGTCAAAGCTGAGCCCATCACGGACAGTGTTAGTGCATCTCTGAAGATGTATTTATAAAAGGGTAAATTGCTGGTTTTGTGTTTTGTGTGGATGTGAGAGGAGTGAGAAAATGTGAGAGAAACAGCCTTGCAGACACCACGGTCAGTGGAGGAGGAGGGGTAGGAAGGGAAAGTGTGTTTGATTTTGTTTCATTTCTCACTGTCCCAGTCTGTTACAATTAATGGCAAATCATCAAACTGATTTCCCCAAATCGAGTCTGTTTTGCCCTGATGCTAACTGGTGAATGATCCCCCTGTCCTTAACTCCACCCATGAGATTTTCATAGAATTTTCTCCCCCAGGCCCATTGGGGAGGGGGAGTGATGGAGCAGCTTAGTGAGCAACCCACCACAATAATCCCACAAGGGGATTTAAAATCCTATTAATCAAGGACTTTTTAAAAAACTTTTCAGCATAAAATACTTCCTGAAAATAGTCTAACTCCTAATCTAATCTAATATAATCTAGTCTAATCTAATCTAACTCCTGTTCATTTTCTTTTGGGTTTAATGATAGGAATGTTTTGTGCTGAACTCTGCATTAACTATCTACATATTTATGTGTTGTTATTCACCACATTGATTGGAAAGTCTCTGGAAAATACACAGATTTATCTTACCAATATGTTCAGGAAGTGGAAAAGTATTATTTGTATGCTAAGTAGCTGGCTGAGGTCTGTAACAGAGCCACAGCTTGTAAATGGGGTTTGGAAATGTCAGATCATGGACACAAATAGTTTTGATCGTGACCAAACCCTTGCTGGAAATGCACATACAGAAAGACCTCTCTCTTCTCTGCACCACTTCTAGTGCTCTCTAATTCCACCCAAATATTTTGGAGGCATCCCTTCTTAGGCTGGTTTTGTTTTCACGCTGCCAGATGAAACCTAGAAGCTGAGGACTGTGAAAATGAGAAGCTGCAGGGAGAGAGATTCCCTGCTGTTTGTTCGAGTTAAAACCTGTCTGTACCACACACAATTAGCGTGGGCCTGTCCTTGCCCATGTGTCTTGAAGCAGATAGAATAATTGTGTTTTCATTTTGTGAAATCAAGGAAGCGTGACAAGCATTGTACCGGAAAGGTCTTGGCATTTCACAGTTATTGCTCTTACATCAACTTCAGCAGAAAAATGGGTGATCAATTCAAAATCAGTTCTAAAGCTTGCTGCTGATTGATTATGCATTATTTAGTGAATACTCTGGCAATTGCTTCTTTTGAGCCTCATAAAATGCAAACTTTGATGTTCAAATAACTGTCATTAATGTATTCTGTCATTAGTGTTTTTCTTAATGCAGATGATGTGATTACACCAGCTCTTATCAGTGCTTCAAAAAGGGTAATAAAACCATAAACTGCTCCTCGCCAGTGAGCTTACATAATAAGATCTAGTATTTTAATTAGACTTTCCTTGTTGCCATTTAAATATAGTTTGATATCAGGTGATAAAAAAGATACAAGACAAAAAGCTTCAAAATATTTTCATTCTCTCCATCAATTGGTTCATGTTCATAATTTAGGAAAGAGACAGATAGCAATTATGACGGAGGAGTGAGATAAAGAATTTTTAAATCAATTTCTTTTCTTTACAAAGCCAAAATGTCATTATTAAGACGAGTGATTACACAATGAAACTCTTCCACACAATCCTCACGTTGCAGAGAGTGACATCTTAATAAATAATTGACAGTAAAAGCTACAGTTTCAGGCTTTCATGCCAGGGTTTATCGTTGTTTTAATTAAAAGTAAGATGCTAACTCCATAAAACACCAAGGATTTAGAAGACATAAGAGTTTCTCAATGTATGCCACAAAGAGATAAAGCTTCGTCTAATTCAACTTTACCTTGTTCATAGGCAAATGTGATGTTCACATCAAAGTGAGGACTACACTTGTTTAAAATAATTCTGCAGGGGACCTTTCAGGACAGAGATGCTGTCCTGAAAAAAACCCAGGGGATCACTACAGCCAGAGAATACAGCAGTGCAGATTGATGCATGTAAGAATCATGCTGATCCATGAACAATGATCCAAATTGATCCAAAACCAATATTAATGACTTCTCAGTGGGGATGGAAGACTTGAACACATATGATTCCACTGATGTAAGAGCTTATCTGCCTGGAAATCAGTGCAATGAAAAGAAATGAAAATATTTGTGCAAGGGAAACCACCAGAATTACTGAAAAAGTCAAACAAAAAATCTGCTGCTTTGAGTGGCCTTTACTGCACATGTGGGAAAGGAAGCGTAGAAGAGTCACCACTAGTAAATCATGCAAATGTCCTGATTTTAGCCACATAGCTTGGAAACTGCCCATATACCTTGCAAAATAAACATTAAGAACTTAATTTTGCTTTCATCACATGAGATCAACAAAGAGACTAAAATGTCAGAGAGAATGGAAAAGCATTTCTCAAATAATGACACATTTCCTATATCTGTGAACAGTGTCCAGAGCTCAAGAACAGTGTCTTAAGTGTTCCCAAGAGAGGATGTGGCTCTCCAGGTCTCGAGGTGACTCCTCCCTGGTGCTGGGGGAGGTGATCACCTTGTGGGTATGGTGGAGGAGGGAAAGGAGCAGTGGGAGCACCTGATACCAGCTGGCTGGTCAAGAAGCAGATGTGCCCTTATAAATGGAAGAAGCCTCATGTTCAAATACCCTGATCCTCATGGGGGACCTTAAACTTTATCTTCTGGAGGGTTCAACAACATGGACACAACAACCCAGGAGGTCTGTGGAGGGCATTTGTCGTGACACAGCTGATGAAGGAGCTGATGAAGGGAGATGCTCTGCTGGACCTCATGCTTTCAAACCACGAGAAATTGCAGGGCAAGGTGAAAGCTGGGAGCAGCCGAGGCTGCACACACCATGAGGTGATGAAGGTCAGGATCACAAGAGGAAATATGGCAAAAGAAGTATTAAACCCTGGAATTCAGGAGAGTAGACTTTGGCCTATTCAGAAACTTGCTTGGAAGTATCTCCCTTGGATTCTCTCTTAGGAAATCAGTAGAGTTTTTAAGTCTTGTGAGTTTAAGATCACAAGAGAGAAATAATGACAGATTTCTACAATATGGAGACATATTCCCAAAATTTTTCCTTTTATATTTGGTACAGCAGAGATTTTTTTTTCCTCTTGATTCTCCCATCTTAAGTCCTTCAGTGCATTAATATTCTCAGTTTTCTACAAGCTTTTTTACATTTTTGACATTGCATGGTTACAAAAGCTGTGGGTTTCCATTTGTATTCTCTGAGCAGGTTAGACCACAGCACGCACAGATTCTAATCACACCTAGAATCTGCCAAAGTACAGACAAATAAACAATTATGGCTATTCTGGAGATTCAAAAATATATGTTTCAAGAAAAATGTGCTGTCCTATTTTCTGTTCTTCAGGGAAGAAGAGAGGGTTTGTTTCACCTCAACAAAGAGAACCATGTCTGCTTGTATTTCATTGCCCTGTATACTAATGGGGTTATTTTAATTTATAACTGCCTTGTTATATAAAAGAATGTAATAGCAAATGTACCATTTACTATGGAACTCTGATTCTGCTTTTAAGTTCTGCTTGATGGATTATCTTGTATTCTGTAACCTAATATCACTGATGGTTATGTAGGCCATGACTATAAATTAGATTATTTAATGTGAGATGATACAGTGTTTCATTTAAAATACTTTATTGTGTTCTAGAAAGAATACCTGACTAAGAAGAGCACAGAGATTATTTGTGTCAGCACAAAGAAACTGGCAATTGGGATTCAGGATTCCTCCAGGTGCACGTCCGACCTTGGAGAGTGAGCCAGTCACTGCAACTTTCCTCTTGAATTAGAAGCTTGGTTTAGAAACACTCAATGCCTTTTCCAGCAGGTGAGGAGCAGAGCTAGCAGAATTTTTCCTGATGTTTTCTCGTATCTCTGGTAAACAGCAGCTTCTGGGCAAGGAGCACCACAAGCCAAGGGGGGACACTCCACAGTCCCTTGAGAGCCACTGCTCAGTCCTGCTCGTGGCACCCCAATGTCTGTCACTTCACCACACCCTCAGCAATGACTGCTGCTCTCTAAAGTAAAAGGATTTTCATGGCAGTTTTCAAGAACAACACCTTTCACAAGCACATGTTTCAATGGACACCACCCACCAACCACTGCTGTGTAAGATGCCAGGAACCCTTATGCACAGACAAGGAGGTACTTCCAGCAGTCGGATCTCTGAAATGAAGACTACCCTTAACAAAAAAGAGTTGTTCAATACCCATAAACCTCAAGCGAAATTCCAGAAATTTCCGTAAAAGGAGGGAATTCCTTTCAGTGGAACTGACCCAAAGCTGGAGTGTTTTACTCCTAGGAATATTGTACAGTAACAGGTGAGGAAATGTGGTTAACATATAAAGGAAGAAAATTCAGTGATTTCCTTATAGAGGGACAAGATGGTGAGTTGCTCCAAGGTACTAAATCCATGAATATATGCATTTCTTGTAAATACACACTCGGTTTCCTTAATGCAGGCTATGGATGTGAGCAACATTTAATGTATCAATTCTGTAAGTCCACTTCAAGGTAGGAAAGTGTTGCTGTAACTTCAGAAAACAAAGTGACAAACACGAAGTCACAGAGGAAGTCTATGGCAGTGCCTCACCCCCAGGGGAAATGACTGCATCATCCTATGTCTCATATTTGGGTGTAAGGGCAGTTCCTTTTCTGATTTATTGGTGAAACTTCTATGGCATATAATCAATTTCATTTTTTCCTCTGAAGTCTTTCACGCCTACAAAAAGAGCAACATCTTATTTAAAATAAAATCACCTATATCTTATTTCAGCAACATTTATTGCAGCTTCTTTAGTTATCTTAAATATCTTGCTCTTTTGCCACCTGATGAAGGTGCAGTAGAAATGTTGAGAGGGGAAAGGATGTGACCATTTCTCAGCAAAGAACAACACTGACTGTGCCAAAGCCTCCCTTTGGGGAATGAGGATCCAACACCAAGCCCAGGGGTGACAAAGGAATGACAAGGATGTGCAAAGTTAAAAATAGGACACTGCTGCCACTATAACCAAAGAGAGAGCACCAAAGGAAAAAAACCCTAACAAACAAAACAAAACAAAACAAAACCACAACACTTTTCCAGTGGAATTACTTGAATAAAATGAGGGGAGAGGGGAAAGGGAATCCCCAACAGGAGCAACCTGTCCAGGTGCTCAGTGTAAGTGGAATATATCTTCCTGAAATTTCCCTAAAAAAGTCATATTTTGACACTGGGGAAGGGGATGAGGAGGAGATGGCACATTATTATCCTGAAATTCTTGCTCTTCCAGAATGCAGGGACCATGTTAAAATCTGTCTGAATATCCCTCACCATGCTTAAATAGGGCTTACATAGACCTTGGGGGTGGGGGAAGAGGGAGACAGGGCAGAGGTTTTCCTTCTTGCAACTAGCAAGATAAGCAAGCCAGAATAATTACATTCAGCAGACCAGAGCTAAATATTGATTCAGATGTCATTGCAAAAAGAAAAGGTGAGGGAACAGCAGCTTGAAAATAATGATGCAAAAATCTATGAAAGAACGGTAGGGACAAATAGACCTACAGCAATTACACACAGAGCAGTTCAAAAGCCCTGCTGGAATAGAAACAACAGCAGATGATTCAGTGCCTCCTGTGAAAATGGTCCTCTTCCCTGATATCTGTGCAGCCCTTCTGCCTGGAACTAAGCTGGCATGACAAATTCAGGCAAGGAAAAAACTTCTAATTAGAGGAGTCACTCCAGTTTAGTTCCAGGTGTCATCACTTAACCAGCTTTTTTTTTTTTTTTTTTTGATTTTAAATTCCTTTGTTGGAAAAAATTTTAAAAAACAATTAAAAAAAAAAAAAAAAAAAAAAAAAAAAAAAAAAAAAAAAAGATAAGCAAGATGAATAAGTTCTGCTAATGTGCAGCAGGATCCATCATTCAAATGTCTTATATATTAAAAAAATTCCAACATTTCTTTTAATCGTATTGTACTTTTTTAAACAGCAATATTTATGACAATAAGTTGTTTACCAGCATCAGCATTCACTGTTTGAGGGCACCTGCAAACCCCTAACATGGTAGAGGCTGAAAGAATAACTCTTTTTTTTTTTTTTTCCCGTGGTGTTTGTATTTCCCTGAAATAGAGATTTCTTATTGCATCTTCTGCACCCGCTGTGAAGTTTAATTTCTGTTACCTTAGAACCAATTATAAACTTGATTGCAGCACAATGTACAAGAATAAGAGTTAGTTCCTGCTCTAAAAAGAGTTGACACTGAGGCTTATTGCCTGTGAACACAGGAAAAACCTGTCTAAATCCTTCTGTGGGGCTGCAGTAAGTGCAAGGGCATAGAAAACTTCCAGCAACCCAAATCCCTTTTCTGTATATTTTTGGTACTTGAAGAAACAGTGTAAACAGTAATAGACTGACTGGTCAGGAGAACCTTAAAAAAACATGTTTCTCTTTGTAGAAGAATAAATGCTATGATCTATGAGATATATGTTTTAGAATTATAACTGCTGCCTCTAAAGTTGTGCAAAACTGCTTCCCCCAGCATCTGATGTGTCACCATTACCATTAATATCTGTCAAGGATGGTTACAGATTCTGATTTTGAAAAAAAAAAAGAAAATAGCACAGCAGAAGTGCTTCTGCTTTTGAAACTGGAGTTTAACAGCTCCTGTGAACTGTATTTATTGCTGTCAATGCAGACAAATATTCTGCATTTAATTAGAGCAGGCCTCCTGCTTCCTCCTGCCTTTTGGCAGTAGGGACCATGGATATTCCCACCTTGTCCTTTGAACCTGGATGCACTCCTTTTGGGATAACTTAGATAAAAGCCTCCTGAAAGCTTTGGGTTTATTGAGTTCCTTGAGCACCTCAGTTACAGTCAGGCACTGGACAATCTCTTACTCCTGAAGCACTCCCTGACTTTGGCTGTGCTGCCAAGCAAAACACCAAAGGAAACCTCTTCACACTGCACTTGTCTTGATAAATAGACAGGTCCAAGCCTGTCAGCCACAAAAGTTTTATGAAGCTGAGTTCAGGGTCACAGGCACTATTAACTTTTCTTAGATACTTTTGGGTCAAATGTACCATGGGAACATTACGTGAGCTCTCAGCATGTGGGCAGAGTCTTGGAACATGAGATGGAACATGATGAAACTGGTAAAATATTCCAATAAGATCAATTAACAGAAGGCTTTTATTTTTTGGTGGCAAAATCAGAAGCGGGTAGCTGTTGAGTCATAGATGGCATGATCAGAAAAAGACAAGAAATCCAAGGAGCGAAGATTCTTGTGCGGATAAGCACACCCAGAACAGGACAAAGGTACACACTAACACTTTTTTTGCAGTCCTGTCATGCCACCCACAGCCTCATATTGCTGGAAAGTATCACACAAACTGAGGATAGTACAGCCTGTTCACTAAAAAACCACCAAGAACCAAGCTGAAGGCCAGTGGGCTGATGAAACTGAATACTGAGTGTGACTTTGGGCTGTCAGGTGCACCACGGAAAGGATGGATTTTTCCCACAGGCGTTTTGCATAGTCATTTACACCCACAAATACTGAATACATCACACGGCTATTCCAAGTTAACTGTGGCTTCCACTTGTTCTATAAAAGCATAAATGATGGCTCATGCTGTAAGATAAATGAGAGGAATGAGCCCTTTATTAACAGCCAGATTTAGGGAATGTGTTCCCTCTTGCAGTGAAATTAGTGGCTCTCTTTCTAATCACTCTGGAGCTCACACTGGTGAGGGCCCCATTCTTCCAACAGCTTTGTGAGACAATTTGTCAAGACTTTGGCTGAGATCAGAGAAAAGCTGAAGCGTTTTTCTGAGATGCCAGAAGTGAGAGCTTTTTTGCATTCTGATCTTCTGACAGATTTTCTCTGATCCAATATCTGCCATTATTTAAACTGCTCAGTGGGCATGTGTGGCATTCTGCAGGCTAGTAAGAAGTCAAGAACCATGCTCTGAGGACTTAATCATCCAAAAATTGGCATATAATTTAAAGAGAAAGGACAAAATAAAGCAAGATAAATAGAAAATTGGTCCTGGGAATATTCCACTATATTTTTAATTGCAGAGAATGCAGACAATTCAGGCTCCTTCTATTTCAGATTTGTTTCTTTTTTGAATGATTAGACATGCAAGAGAGAAAGAGGTCAGGCACAGCAACCCAAAGTTCCCCTCGGAAGGATGAAATAGAAGCTACAAAGAGAATAAAAATTTTGGAACCAAGCCCTCTTACTCTCCTGCCCTGCCTCTCCTTTGTGTTGCCAAAAAAGAACAAACCAGGAGATTTCAAGGGGAAAGCTTTTTTATTTCCTGAAAATTGGGGTATCTTCAAGGCGATGCAAAACCCACTTGCCCTTCACTCCCACCTTTCCTGGGAGCTGCAGCACAAAATTGGATTGCGCCTGTGCCCAGAGGGCTCCTGCTGTGCAGCACCAGGGCTGACACACACTGGGGTTCCTCACTGCTGCTGTAGGACCCCCTCAAACACCCTCAGGAACCTCCTGGAGCCAGGGGAGCTGACATGCAGTTCCCAGTTACTCCTTTCCTTCCCACTCAACATCTTTTCCCTCCTTCTCCTGCAACACAACTCAGTGTGCATTTAGCAAACACATTCCCACTATCAAACTTTAATAGGATTTAATTTTTCTCTGTCTTTGCATCTCCACAGAAGGTGACACAAATTTTGCTGGCAATTATATTCCGAGTAACCCAATTAGTCCTGAAATACAGAACAGTGAACATGGTGTATTTCTAGATCTCATTTATAATGCTTGTAGGCTTTTTTCAATTTTAAAAGCTTCTTTTTTTTCTCTGGCAATTCTCTGTTGATCGTTAGATATAAAGAGATTATATTGAGGTATGTAAAAGCATGTTTATATTATAAACTACAGCTATAATTTCATTTCAAGGTAAATGACTGCCAAAAAAAAGGGCAAAAAGGCACATATGTTAGAAGTATGAAAAGATAATGCTTAAAATACCAGTGAGTTGCTCCTTACCTATCCTGATTCCAAATGCAAGAACAGGGAATAGAGCTCATTTAAGGGCCAATAATTTTACATATTTGGAAGTAAAAAAGAAAAAAAAAAAAAAAGAAAGAAAAAATAAGCATGCAGATCAAATTCACTGTATCAAGACATTTTCAAAATTCACATGGAATTCAACAACCACAGGGATTTTTAAATGTACCTAAAATATATATAGCATGTATCCCATAGAAGGAAAGTGTACAAAACTCGATGTCTTCAGGAATTTTTAGGGCTTGAGTTTTCACTGTAAATTTCTTAACAAAACATGGTGGAAATTTGTATGAGCCTGTTCAGTATTAAATGATAGAGGTGGGAGTAAAGAGGACTTTTCCTCTCTTGGACTGTATATACTGTCCTGTTGTAGATATAATTTGTCTATTTTGGTATGAACACTTTTCCTGACTGTGTGGCTATTCCACTTCGGCAGAGAAGGCAATGGAGGCAGTAAATTGGTCCTCTTGACTTTGGTATAAGATCTCATTAGATCTTGTTTCCAAGGTGGAAATTAGGTACAGCCCTTCAGCTCGGTAAAATGAGCATGGATGTGAGTCAGTAACGAGCTGCGACCACAGGGGCTGAGGGCACACAACTTCACAGCAAAACTCTGTTAAAGGAAGGAAGAATCACTTGTGGGGTGGAGAACATGACTAATGCCACTCAACATTAGCTTTTAATTAGCAGATGTAGTTTTCGTTGCACATTGTGAAACTCAGGTTGTTAGACTTAAAACGGAGCTAGTGAACAGTGAAGGAAAAAGTGTTTTGGCTTTGTTTGCTACATCCTAAAGGTACTCCCTACATATGGTGGGGGAACTGGAAAAACACAATGTGCAAGGCCCCTTCCAACCCAAACCACTCTGTGATTCTAGTTTTGAACATAATGTTTTGAACATTATCATCTCTTGGCCAGAAGAACGATGACGAGGTCCCGTTGGTCTTCCCCACTGAGTATGAAGGGAAGAGCTGGGTCCTGATCAGTCCCTGTGATCGGTACAAACTGCTCTGCAGTGAGCCCTGGGCAGCAGACTGAGGAATTTGGAATGGCACATGTTAGAGGATCAAAGTGGGGCACGAACATGTGTGCAGTGAAAGCAAAGAGCTCCTCCGAAGTCCTTTTGCATAGAGGTAAAGGCTGCTGCATCCCCTCTGATCAGATTTGAGCTCAATGACTCAAAAACACAATTTTCCTGATGGACCAGAGGAAAGACTTTCCTGTTCCTGTATCTGTTATGTTCTCTCCAACCTGATTTTCAGACTTGCAATTATAATGTCTCCTATTGCTGTTTTTTAAATCACAAAATTTAAAACAATCTAGTTAAGGGCACAGACAAACTGTCCCCAAGAGAGGACTGGGAACAGGAGCCATATGTCAGATTTTCCCTTATAATGAGCTTTCAAAGCTCATTTCTTGATATAAAGCTTCCATATCAAAAAAGATGTTGCCACTTTTTCATTTCTTGTTACAGTAGAAAGAGAGTGTTTGGAATATCGAAAAACTTAATATTGGATTTGCACCAGGAAATGAAGCCAGGGGATCTGGCCAGGAAATACATGCTCTGAAACATGGGCATATCCAGGATGGCAGTGGCTGAGGGGTAAAATACTGGAGATTTTAAGGTTGTTGCAGTATGAATAGCTCCATGAAATATAATGAACCCCTGATAAGTGGTGTGGTTGTTTTTTTTAAACAGCTCTGAAAACTTTCCAGGATCCACTTCTAATTCTGTCTATTTTGCAAACAACCACAGGGCAAATTCAGGGCAGCTCTGTTCTAGAGAGATGCATTCTCCAACTTGGGCTGTTAATATTAACATATCCCCAGTGCCAAGTTTGCAAGTCTGAAGATGCCCTTGTGAAGCAATGAGATGCTAAATAAATCAAACTGTCTGTTATCTCTGTAATCTGTCCTGTGTCCAACATCGGGAGAAGCAGGTGCATCCTCTCAGAAAGCTTTCATGAAGTGTTCTTTCTCTGCATTTTTAGACACGATTACTTTGCAGTGAATGGATATATTTGGGAATTTTATAAATAAATTACATGATAGAACAATCATAAATAAATGCTACAAGCTACCACAGAGGCTTCAAGAAACTATTCAAAAAAGGAATTATTATTTCTTTACTTCCAAGCAATAGCCACACGGTCTCTAAATGCATTTGCACACTTGTTTTTTCTCTTACCAGCTGTTGCCCTTTTGGACCCCAACCAGCATACTGAAGCTTTGCATTGCTGACCTCAGGGGGATACAAATTCTGGGGATCCCTGTGAAAAGAGAAAAATAAGATTTCGGCTTTAGCAATGTCCTTGTTTAAGCTGCAGCACACCTGCTTGGAAATACACCACAAACTTGTAAGATGCCTTTCAGTCATTCTTGAAAGGTAAAAACTAAACACCAACAAGCGTTGGTAAGATCAAGCATTTAACTGACAATTTCTATTTCTTATAGTATGAAGCTAAACATATTAGTTCCACTGCTGGCTTGCCTAAGCCTTAGGAATTATTTCAGGGATGGCAAGCAAAGTAATTGTATTTATCAACACTGATGATGTCCACAAAGGATAAGCAATAACTATATCTTTGAATCCTACTGACACGAGAAAAATATAATTTCGTCTTCTTCACCCAATGGTTTTTTTGCCTCATAATTTTTCTTTGAACATGATGGCAAAAAAGATTAGCAACTGTATGACAACTGATATGAAGCCTGGCTTCAAAGGGAAAAGCTCCTATTAATACAAAATATCTAATTTTTTAAGAAAACAAAATCAAAATGCTTTTCTTGTTCTTTCATCCATTACCTTCATTTCGTAGCAGAACACAAGTGACACACAGCAAATGCAATATAGAAAAAGGAGGCTTTTTTGGTAAATGTCAAAGCAGCATAATGTCATTTTATCCCAGCACAGACAGCATTGCCCTAACTGTATTTATACTCAGCACAAATAATTACATTACATATTCTGAAGTCACATTGCAACAACTCTGAGTATCGTAATATCCTACAAACAAGAACACTAATAAAGCCTGTATGAAATATGCCTCATTAGAAGACCTCAAAATGCTTGAAAAAGTAAGGGTATTATCACTGTTCTACAGACAGGAATAACAAGGCAATTTGAGGCCAACATCACCAAAAACCAGAGAAAAGAGACACATCCTGCCTGGCCTTTAAGTAAAAGGCCTTCTTGCACAGTGTTTTCCAGGCCACGTTTTCCACACCGAACAAAACTGAATGCAATAATTAAACCCTAAGTGAATTCTCTCTATTGCCTGTTGTGGGGCCTGCTGCAGTACCACAGTTCCACCCCAGCTCTGCTCTGCAGGGCAGGACATTCCCCCTGGGCTGCACATTCCCTCTGTGCTGGCGCTGCTGTAGCAAGGCCAAACACAGCAGCCACAGGAATATTCAGAATTGATTTTGTGCAATCTGTCCTCTGTGAAAAAAGCTGTCATTTTCTGTGAGCTGTTCAAAGGCCAGCCAGAATCAGGGCAGGCCCAAGGTGGGGACCCCAATGGCCACAGTTTCCCCCTCCCATAACTCCTGCAGGTGGAACCTTCACAGGAAAGCTGACAGGTTTGATGGAGATAGGATGAACAGAGAATGTGGAGGGGCAAGAGGGGGTTGTTGATGCACTGACACTTCGAGTACATCATAAGGTGCCCAGAAAGCTTTTGTTTCTACATGCAAAATGTCATCCACAGCTGCTGCCTGTACAGTAAAATTGTATCTTTTGTTTTTTACCCAGAAGATGTCTTTGTGAGCAGCCTAAAGTGATTTTTGTAAGGTATGGATAAGAGAACACATAATGCTCATACTGAGAGCAGCCACAAAATTCCCTTTCCTGTAAAGAGATGAGCCATACAAATTGTTCTGGATCTTTTCAAGCTCGTATGCATTAGCTACTTAAGTTTCCAGTCAGCCATGCCTGTTAGGAATCAATCTCTCTGGTTAGCTATCTTGATTATCTTAACAGAGAATCCCTCTGAGGGTAGAAGGAAAAGAGAAAAGCAGTGAATCAAATCAAAACCCCTTTTGGGAGGAAAAAAAAGCACTTCACTATTTGTCAAAGGAACTATCTAGTTACTGGGTTATTTTACCCATGGTGAGAAAAAGAGCAAGGAATTACAAATAGAGGGGGAAATACCATCCCTAAATAAACAGATTATACAAATTGTAAGAATTTAAAGCTGTCATGCTTCAGATAACACAGGAGAGCTAAGGGACGGACATGCCAATTACAGCAAGTAATTCAGACCAGAGCTCAGACAAGTCCTGTCAGTTCTGCTCACTGCATCATCTTTTAGAAGAGGAAACTCTAAGCAATGAGAAATAGTGCATAAACCAGCTTCGGTAGTTGATAAGGCAGAAGGAAAAGCAGACAAAAAAAGGTCAAAGTCATCTTCCCTTTCTTGGGTATAACCAAGGAAAACCAGAATTGCATCTCCTGAGTTCTTTCTGAAGTTGTTTGGTATGGCTGGGAAACTTCTTTTGTAGCAAAATCTTGTTTGCATCCATCCCCATGCTGTGAGATATTCCCTTCTACCACAGGCTGTGAAAGCAGCCTAAGATCCTAGTTTTCCCCCACAAACACTCCTGAGAGAGGGACATATTCATCTTGGTATTTTTTGGCTTGTTCCCCATCTTTTGAAGAGAATCTTCTTCCCTGAAGTAACCACACCCCTTCAACCACCTGCAGCAAACTTCAGTACTACATACAAGGGGGTTGAGAAGACATCCTGCTTTGCCAAGCCTGGTCTCTCAGGCTTCAGAGAAACTGCAGGAATTACCTGGAGATGGGCTGCACCAGCAGTGGCCAGGGGAAACTGTGCTGTCAGCAAGCCCAAAAGTGGCTCCATGATGGAGTTCACTCACTTGTGAACCTCACTGTGAAAGATCAGATTCCCACACACTTACTTGGGCTACACTGGGTGCATGGTCCATGGTGGAATACGCATGAACTCCTGGCCTGGAAGCCCCAGGCAACCCATTTACAAACCCATTATCAAAGACTCAACTTTGGGTTGGAAAGGACCTTAAAGATCATCTCATTCCAAGCCCCCTGCCATGGTCAGTGATGCTTCCCATTAGAGCAGGTAGCTCCAAGCCCCATCCAGCCTGGCCTGGAACACTTCCAGGGATGGGGTACACTTCCACAATCTCTCTGGGCCAATTATATCCTAACTGTAACCTTTTTTGGGCTGTTAAACCACCTAGAGAGAGAAGGAGGAGGAAGAATTGTCTACACAGCTGCTCTGGGCAGGACGGCCACAACTCTCTAACGCTCTCATTGAGAAAGCTCTTAGTGATCCTCAGACTGAAAAACCCTTTTGGAGAGCACATATCAAACACATTTCCAATTACCTTGTGCTGTTCTGGACCTTTAACTCTCCTTTGTTCAATTCCTGTAGGGCAGTCAGACCAAAGTGTACCAGGAGCACTCACCGATAGTGCAAATGTTGCATAAATGGAGTCTCATGCCAGTCAGCTCCTTCTGGGAAGTCTGTTATTCCTATTAAGCTACAGTCCTCCATAGCTGCACCCTTCCTTCTCCTCCAAAACAGCCTGCTTAAGACTCCTCTGTACTTTTTTTCCAGAATCAATCAATGTTATGGGTCATCTCAGCCTCTCCAAAGAGCCAGTGCTCCTCACAGATCCTCATAATTAGGGCTTGTTTGGATTTGAGCCTGTCCCTTGTGAGCTCATTTGTGCAGGATGCTGGCTTGGAAATGGGCAATTCCGAAGGCAGGCTGTGCATCTCTGGCTCCTGGTTTGGATGAAGAACCAGCTTCACTGCATCCTCACAATATTTTCACTATTTCCTCACAAAAAAAGAACTTTAATCTTAATTTCCAGACAAAGAAACAGCAAGGCCTTATTAAACTGTTGCCATTGTTTCTTTCATCTTTTAAAATGATTGATCTTATAGCCTGGGAAAGAGGGGAATAATGTGTTTTAGGCCAGACAGAAGATGGAGCAGGTGCTACATAAACTCCTGCACATTAAAATGACATTGTCTGGACCAGAGGCTGTTAAATTGCTCCAGACACAGGCGTGACTTCAGCACCGTGTTCAAAAAACATTACTGAAGTAATAAATTGAGAAATTGACTCATTTATGTGGGTTTTTTTTTTTGCCAAGAAGTCTCCCCTCAAAATTTCCAAACAAGGAAAGTTCTCGAGTGCAAGCAGACTGCTCTCTGCCCAGTCATCTTTGCTTGCAACTGAGCTCACAATAAGTATCTAGAATAAAACAAACTAATCAATCATGTGTTACCTGCACTTGACTTTAAAAATCACTGTGATTAATGAGGAACTTGTTTGAAAGGGTTTGTAGTGTTTTTTGCTGAAGTTTTTATATCTGTGTGTTCCTTCTTCTGACATTTTCTCCTAAAGAAGGCAAATTTCCCTCAGAGACTTTGTGGCACTGGTTCTCCTTCTGAGCATAAACATGATTAACTCTTCCATATAAAGTTCTTCAAAAGCAACTTAAAAATACCCAGAAATTTTCCACTGTAATTGAGGGAGTGGCTCCCTTTACTTCAAGAAGAATATTTCACAATGCCAGACTGAAGCAGTCTGAAACTGATAAAAGCAGTTAAATTCTGGGGTATGGTATAGGCTGTTTTTCTAAGGTCTGGTTTTATAACCCTTAATTTTAATTTCAAATACAGAACAACAGGATTGGTATGGAAATTCTTTGAATATGTTGCCACTGCAAACAAAAATGCACCAATTTGCACCAAAGGCTGTCCTGTTATGTCCATCTTCTAAAAAAATACTATAAACTATATCTATAAGCTTTCCTCAGGAAAACTTTGAGCCTCATTGCTTCTCTATGTCATAAATTTGGAAAACATTTACTATACAATTAGTATGTGAAGATGTCAGTAGTTTATAAAAGTTGGAGAAATAAAGACAGCTACAAAAACATGTGGGGGAGGCAGGAATATCCCCTCTTGTTATCTGCATCAAGCCAGCACTGAATATTTTGAAAGACAACAGTCTTAAGGACATCAGCTCACAGTAGTTTCAGCATTTTTTATGCTTAACTATAAAAAACTATCTATCTATCTAAACTATCTGTCTCAGCACCAGAACTCAGTGTCTTCACATCTACTTCTAATAACATAAAATTGGACAGCAGCTGAGACAGTTTTCTTCTTCCTTAGAAAGAAGGAAATAGAGAATAAAGTGGAGAATAAATCCAGAAGGGCAATAAGGAACTGGAAACTTCTTAATATTTAAGAGTTTTTGATGCATGATGAGAAGGAAAAAAACAAAAAAGCAAACAGGAAAATCTGCAAAACAAATAAAATCATGTAAAACATACAGGTTAATTAATAAATGTAAAAAGAACCATAGATAAGGACGTGGAAGAAGAGGGAGAGATTTCTAAGAGGCAGCAATGCAATTTCTTGAGTAGCAAACACACAATTTTAATGACTTGTTTTTAATGACTTGACACAATTAAATGACTTGTTTACTTCAAAATGCACCAAGGAGAAGAGGAGACAGGTGCCATTAAGAAAATTTCTCCCCAGGAGATACAGAGCCCTGCTGAGGCTCACAGCGAGATAGAATAAAATATCATACAAGTGGGAATAAAGACTTGCCAGAACAGATAATCAAGAAATCAGACTGTTAGAAGATGCAACTAAAAGGACCCTCCTGGAATTCTAATAAAACTGCTTAATTAGATGGGAAAGGCTCTTCCATTCATCTAGGCTCATCCACTATTAAATATTTAATTCACACACTCACGCATACACATATTTTCCTTGCAGCACTTTTCAATGAACAAAGTAGAAGGAGGTGATGAAAGCAATTTAAACTCATTAATTTCAGCTGCAGATGCACATCAATTCATTCAGCTGCTCCTAAAAACATCAGCGCTCACCAACCATTTTTTCCAAGATGAATGAATTCCATGGATTTAGAGTACAAAAGCTAAAAAGCAAGGGAATCTAAAAGATTTGTCTCTCATTTGGCAGTTCTTTTGGGTTCAGGCCAACAATATGAGCTCAGAGGTGTTTTTTTATTATAGTCTGCCTGAGTCTGTAACCCCCATCAATGTAATATTTGGTACTGAACCTGCAAAACCTTGCACTTTACTAATACCACCTTAAAATCACAGAATCATGGAATGGTTTGGGTTGGAGGGGACTTTGAAGATCATCTACTTCCAGCCCCCCTGCCATGGACAAAGACACAAAAATCAATCACTTGTCTGAAAAGGAGCCACCAACTTCCATTGGTAATGGTGCACAATGATGGCACAGGCTTGCCTTTCTAGTCTAAAAAAACTGATTTAAAAGTGCACCAGGGACTGGTACCCAGCTCTGGGTTGCAGTGACACCGGCTGGAGGACTGCAAAACATTGATCAAAACCTCTGCATTTCCCCGAGTAAGCAAACAGTGGAAATGGACCTTGGACACTGGCAACATTGCCTTTTAAATGATGACATTATCATGTTTCTCATGTGACCCCTCTAAATCATAGGAGACAGAGCAAATTTTCACTGTATTTTTAAAAAGAACTTTTGTTCCTGCAGTCATATTTTGTCTCCTAAGGAGACAATGAGAGGTGATAGAACTCAGGTGATAAACACAACCACTTAAAAGCAATTTTCTCTTACTCATGTAATTTTCTTTCACTCTACAGAGCTTTCTCAGCCAGCTCTGACCTCAGTGCTACGCAAGGCATGAGGTAAGGTGTTGGGTTTATCATGATTTCACAAGTGTTTATCTACAACAGAGACATGAAAAAATGAAAATCTAAATATTTGAATGCCATTAAAAAGGATAGTCAGAATTGCATCTAGCCAAATATCAGCTATCCAAAATATGGGGGAAAAAAATGCAGGTTGAAGAGAAGAAACTTGGCAAGCACTGAGATGTTTAAGAATGAACTTGGAAGATCTTCTGGATGAGCCTGGGTTGAATGTGATTTTTCTGAGCAACCCCATCAACAGGAAAGAATGTTTGTGATGAAACCTGAGCATTTTCCTTCCAGCTGACCTTGTCTGACTTTCAAACACTAATAAAAATATGGCACCATGATGTGATGCCTGCAGAGAGCAATATGGGATTATTAGTACATAAAATGAGATACAGAAACGATCTCCTACCACCAGAGACAGCAGAAGTGCCTCGTTACAATAAGGCTGTTAGGTCACACTTCTAATTGGGCAAGAGATTGATTCTTGGGCTTGTGCTCTAAAATAATTTAACAGTCTGTGTTACTTGGTTTCAAACCAAACCAGAATGACTCAGTATTCTCGTTTTCTTTTGAAAAAGCCTTTGAGCAAATCTTATTTGAGCAAATCTTATTTCTTCTCATGTCAACAGGATAAGGAGATCCTGGAGGTTTGTGTGTAGGTTCTCAGGAGCATTGAAACACCCTTCTAAAAAGCCTCTCCCCACGCAGATAGACTGTGTCATCATCAGTTAAATGCTTACACTTATTTGTGCCATTATTTCCATTTCTTATCAACAGTGATATCACCATTTTTAAACAACACCACAATTGGCCTGGTTTCAGGTACAGTTTAAAAGTGGGTGGCAAAATGCTCTCCTTATTCAAAGGACAAAGCCACCACTCTAGCTCTGCACTTCTGCCCCATAACAGAGTTGTATAATCCTGAAGTACCCGCACAAGAGGGAATGCTTGCATTTGAAATGGGTTATAACATTTACCTTCAGAGCTCTGCATATGGAAAGTCCTTTCATTCCTCTTATCTCCCGCTCGTGTGTGACATGGGAGAGCAACCTTTGCTATTCCTGTCTTTTCTCCTCAAATGTCTAGTGGAGCATTCAGTAAATGTTGGGGTAAGGGGTGAAGAGGCATCAGGGCTGGAGTGACACAGTCTGGGCTATCAGCCAGGTATTTTATCACCTTTGCCATAAAGAGACTTTCTCAGTGGTTACTGCACCAAGAAAAATTCTGGCTGTAGCATTCATTCTCCATCCTCAGGTTCTCTCTTGCTTTCCAAATTATCCCCATACCCTTCTTTCCCATATATTTTGAGCTCCCTAGGTGTTCAGGATGCCCATTTTGGGATAACAAGGCATTTTTTGACTACTAAATTCGGTTAGTGACTACCTGTGGAGGGGTCACAGCACCAAGTAGCAAGGATAACATGGAGCCCAGGACACGGCTGGGGTGCACAAGAGCTGTGGCATGGACTGCTACATTTCTCAAAGGTGGGGCACTGTACAGTCCTCAGTGACTGGCACAAGTCCATATACAGCCCTCACTATGTGACCTGAGCCCAGGACCTGTTAAACCCCACTACAGTGAGGAAATATCCATAATCTTGTAGGTTTGGGTCCTCAAAATTGACTTTTTTTCAGGTGCCCACAAATGAAACAAGTGTTTTTTGTAGCATGCACATTCTTTGTGCTGTGCAATCAAACAGCAATGCACTGAGAGTTTAGTGGGCTGAAAGGGTTTATCACCCAACCACGGCAACAAATAATCAAGGCTCACCCTTCAGGGTGTCTCCACAGTCCCGTAGCAGTGGAGCAAAAACAGCTCCCTGGGAAAACCTGTGTTTCTTGTTCCTGTCCTAGTGGAAACCCCATGCAGGACCTTGAACATCAGGACAAAGATGCAAACAAAAATTCCTGATTCCCACTATGAAAATCCGCCTACAATTTTATTCCTGGGAAGGTGATACATGGAAGCAGCAATTTTACAGGCTGTGGTTCATCGGTGCTATGCACCATCATTTTATAAATTCTCTTTCATCCACTTTTATTTCCCTTTTCTGTCAAAACTCTGTACTAACTCAACATTGCTGAGCATGAAAAAGGAGGAACACCCATGCCAAGGAGCCAGTTTTTGGTGGTGGTAGTGTCAGGAACCCTCCAGCAGTGACTGTGGTTTGGAGGCTGCCCACAGCCTGGGGTCCAGAGGAGGTTCATTCATCCTGAGGCACAAAAACATTTCCAAATGCAGAAATGTTTCCCACCGGTGAAGAACATGTTATTCAAGATTTAGACTTTAATAGGACACCTGCCTCCATTTCGGGGGGGCTGTCTCAGAAAAACACAATGGGAGAGTTTGCTTCAAACCTTTCTCCTTTTCCCTTTTTTTTTCCCTGATGAGCCATAAGCTATTGACCTTTTCTGTAGCATAAAAATGTTGGTTGCTGGGCTTTTCTCTGCTAAAGTGCTAACATTTGTGTCTAACTATTAATTACCCAAGTTCTTTTTTTTTTTTCCCAGTCATTACTCTAATTCTTAATATCAAATCCTCCCCTCAGGGGACCACTGGTTATTATTATTGCTATACATGGTTTCTAAGGTGTCCACCCACATCACCACTGATTCTGGAAGAAAGAAGCATGTGGTAGGAATTGCTTTGCCTACATGAGAAAGGAACATTTCACATTATAAAAAATAAAAAATTGCTGTGCAGTGACCAACATGGGTGAGCAACTGGCAAATCCCCTGGGGAAATGATGTGGTGTTGAGCTGCTGAAGTGGATTTCCTCCCACCAGCACAGGCAAGAGCCCTGCCTGAACTGCCTTCCAGGCTGAGCTGCTTTCAACCTGCCACAGCTTGGAAGTGAGTGATGCTCAAACAGCAGCTCTGCTTAATGAAATGCTGCTTCTTTCTTTTCAAAGAGGCCCAAAATGTATTCATGAGCAATAAGCTGGTAGGTGACTTAACCACTAATGCCGTGATTTACAGAGTGTTTAATTCAGGAGGTTATAAAAAGGAAGAAGCCAAACAGCTCCATCAGGGCTTGAGCCAAATGCCAGCAAAGTCAGATGAAAAATTCCTGTCTGCATCAGAGGATGTAAGGTCAAGCTCCATGATCAAGCTACCACATGTAACCATTCCAAGGACCAGTTTTCTGTTGTCAAAATGCCACTGAAAAAGCATCTGACATCATGAGGATGTTCTTATTTATAGTCTGGCATAAAAGCCACTGTGCAAAAGTGCCTCAATTAACTATATAAACTCTCTCAAAATGTGATAAAATCTATAGAATGATAATCGTTAGAGAGGGAGGAGAGAGAAGGAGTAGCAATAGCAGATTCTTCATGAACTGCAGAACACATTTTTTTTTACTTTTTTAACAAATTTCACATTTTCATATGGTTTTACATACCTTTTCATAAAGATTTTATTTCAACCTCTACAGATAATTCTTGGGGGAAAATATCCAGCTCCTCTAAGTAAAATTTAATTAGCTAAAAATGGATTTTATTAAATACTCTACTTTTTCCTCTTAAAATAAAATGTGGGCACTAATACAAGTTTATAAATGTTAAGGAGTGAAGTTGTGCAGCAGTCTGTACAATAATTATTGCATTTTGCCTCCATTGGGTAGGTACAATTTCTCTTCTTGCTTTGCAGATGGGGACACTGAGGCACAGGATTTTTTAATGCTACAGAGACGATGCATAACAGGTCAGATCAAAATAAAATAGAGCAGCCTTGGTCAAATGGGCAGGTGTCTGAAGTACATTCAGTTCCCTGAAATTCTTTTATCCATGGTTTTTAAATAATGAGACACAATTTCTTTTTACTGCAAACATGGAAATGGGAACATGTGCAAGGAAAAACTTCTGGTGTTTTGAAATATACAATAGGATATGTACAAAACTGATTAAGTTTTCGCTAATTAACTTTAAAGTCTGTTTCTTTTCTGCCAGTGGCTTGTGAAAATAAAAGGAGGTAGGAAGTGAGAGCTCTGCAGAGAGATCTACAGACATCTCTTTGAAAATTTACCCACAGTGAAACACCGGCTCAGTTCCTCTCCCTGTTATCACTTCTGTGGATCTCCATCACGTTTTGTGCACTCACTCCACTCCTGGGACTTCTCTTGAAGTTACTGGGGCTCAGCGTGGGGCACTCGTGCAGGATTTTACAGAGCTGGCAGTGCAGGCAGGAAGAGCTGAACTCAGCTCCAAGAATGCTGCTCCTGTTATGTGCTTACCATGTTCCTTTGAGTACAACACATAAATCTGGTAAGAAATATGGATTCTGCTTCGGAGTAACTGTGTACAACTCCCTTCTTCTCATATACAGAATCAGCGAGGAGTGGGAATAACTGCTGATTTTCTCCCTGATCCCGGTAAGAACATTTGGAAGCTCCCACTGACACGCCCCAGCTGGATGTGCTAACACCCTGCTAAGAGCTTCTGCGAGGGAGTCAGCACTAACCCCTGCCCCTTGGATGCGTCCAGAGGGAAACGGCTCATGCAGAACTGGGTGAGCACTAGGAGGTCTGAAGAAACATAAGTTTTATGCTGGGCTTTATTTCGGGGAATGCAAACACAACTGGAAAAAAGTGTAACATTTCTGCTGGCCACAGCAAAAGATTAAATACGGAAGTACCCCCGTGGATATCTATCCAAAATTAGCTCTTGCTTAGGGCCTGCAGTGCCAGATCAAACCAATGGTCCAGCAGCATGCACTGGTGTGAAAAGCTTAATACTGGTGAGGGAAATCTTGCAACTGGGTTAGGGAAACACTCTGCTCAGTGCCAACCTGACTATGAAAACCTTGAAGAAACTAATTTTTTCTCTTTATTTCATTGAAGGATATGAATGACTAAGATAATTCATATTGGACTTGGCAAGAGCAAAATTATTAAACCCACAAAAGAATAAAACAATATTCAGTGCCTGTTTTTCCGGTTGTTGCCTGTACTACTACATTTTTATTTTCAAAAATTAGGAAAAATAATATTAGGACATAACTGCGTATGGTATTGGAGTTTCACTTTCCCCCAGCACCTTGCAGGAGAGCTCCCTGTTCCACATCTGGACCTGCAGATGCTGTCGCAGCACCTATAAATTACAACCAGTTGGCAACTGCAATGCAGCAAGTGCAGCTGGGGGGTTATGAGAAGAGCCTAGCAAAAATATTTATAATGGAGACAGCTGCAAGCAGTTATCAGCAGATCTATGTGAAACGCAGCAGCGCTCAGAGCGGAGCAGATGGGACAGGACGGAGATGTTCATCCCAGGGAACACGGGGCTGGTTCCACTAGATGGCACCCGGCGCCAGCATCGCGTTTTTTGGGTGAAGAGCAGGAGGAGAAGAGGTGACACGAAGGAAAGATGAACGGAACATAACCCCCTACACACCTCCGCCCAGGAAAACGGGAACTGCGCGGCTCAGCCGGCTCCCCCTGTGCAAAACATAAACCACGGGCCATTGAAAGCAGAAGGCAAACGAGTCAAAGCAGTGGGGGTTTCGACCCTGAGTTTACCAAGAGGCTGTGAGAAAGCTGAAATAGCAAGGGAGGTATTAAATCTGTGTGATCTCTTTCTTCTACCTCGGGTTTACTTTAGTTTTTAAATCAGATCCTTTGAATCTATGTCATTGGCATCTATAAATTGTCCTATAGAGACCCAGTATGGGCAGTTTACTTTGACAACAGCTCTCATGGAAAAATGTTGCAGTCCTGTATAAAATACAATTTGGGAACATATATACTAAGGACATTCCCAAATTGATTTGTCAAACTTACTGAGAGCTCAAAATGAGACCTGGAAAACATTGGTATGAGTTCCTTTTGACTTCAGGCACAGCCTGAATCTGGAGAGCTTGCAGAAAGTGGCAAAAATAATTAGAAAATTCCCTTTAAAAAACAATTTATGCTGGCAGATTAATGTCATGTTATTTTAAAAGTGATGCCAGAGATTAGGTTAATTGGCTTCCTTATTAGTTAGCCTCAGCAGGGGAGTAGCAAGGGCATGAGTGGGTGCAAATCCTAAATTGCCTGGCTTTCCTGATGAGACAGATCATAGCTGAGGACGGGGAACAGGATAGAGAGAGGGAGCACAGGGAACGTGACACTGCCACAGGCTGTTTCCAGGAATGACTGTGTGCTGAGCAGGAGGGATGCTGTGGAGGGCAGTGAGTTTGTTCCCCAGCAGTTGCTGCCTTGGCTGCTGAGCTGGAGAGATGCCCAGGGCCACAGGCACACACCAACAGGGTGTAAAGGTGTGCCTGCTTGCACAAGAGGAGAAACTGGAACAGTTTGTAAAAATGGCAAAGGAGTCATTGCTCAGTGCAGAATTTCATCACTCCTGTTACTGACAGGTGGAGGACAAGGATGGCTGCTTGTGGATTGCAAATTTCATCGTCACTAAAGAACCTGGAATGTCAAACTGAACTGAACCTTGTGCTGTGTCCATGTGTTTGGTCCTGCCCTCAACAACCTTCACCCACAGATACCCATCAGAGCAATATTCCTGTGTTAACTATGAAATAGGTGGTGAAGAGATTTTTACCCCTTCATCCAACAGGGGCTCTACTTTCAGCTGATATATTTCACCACCTGTTACCTCATGTTCACCTGACAGACCTGTCCTCTTTCTTCATGCACCACCTTAAAATATCTTTCCACAGGAAAGGAAAATGCCAATGTTCCAGGGAAATGGCAGCGTGCTGCCCTTTCCACCACCTACATGCACCACGATCACCTGAAAGATCGATGAACTTGTCACTGCACACTATAGTTTACAATTCCTGTGTGCGTATCTAAAGCCTAAACTTTGAAATCACACCTGTACCAACACAAGATTCAGTGATCCTTCCAACCCTTCTTCAGCTCCTGCTCTCCTGATCCACCACCACCCCACACTGTGGGGACACCAGTGCCAGACGCACCTCTGTGCCTTCTGGTGTGCTCTCACCTTCCAGATCTCCCCCTTATGCTGGAAACTTCTCCTCTGACACGTCCAACCCTTCAGTTTCCTGCAGCACTGCCCAACCAAACACAGAGAGCGAGGGGAGCCATAGCTGGGTGTGCAATAGATTGAAGCTGGGTGGAACAGGGAGCTTGTTGTCAGGAACAAAGATCATGCAGTAGTTGAAAACTGCTTGGACCACTGTATTGTTATTTTTTTAGCATTTCTAATACATGTTACGTATGATACTTCTATTTTTTCCACCTTTGTTTTGTCTGGAATAGAACTGCGCTGTCAGTCAAGTCTTTTGCTCTCAGCCAGGTTTTCTGCAGACACAAAGCTTATGTGCTCATGCTGTGTCTTCATCCTGTTCCTGAACACTTTCAGCCCACAAGCTACTACTCTGATACATTGCCAGCAAGATGGAGTTTTCAAAAACTGAGTCAATTGAGTAAATTCCCAGAAAAACCCCGGCCCAACCAACCAACCAACCAACCCAAAACAAAACAGAACATAACCAAACCAAAAAAACCCCAACCAAGCCAAAGCAACAAACAAAAAAACCCCAAAAAACCAAAACTACCCCCTAAAACAGGAAAGGAAAAAACAAAGACCAGATTGCAGCATGGAAGGGAAGACTGAAGAAGTCTGGAGTGTGTCACATGGACACTCCAGTTTTAACAGGATTGATGGTGAGAAATCTCCTAATTTCCATGTTCCAACCATACATGGAAACAATTTAACATCAAGCTCGTGTTTTTTTGTGGTGAGTGGATCACAAGATGCAAGCTGCAGTGAAGCAGGCTGCACAAGCTCCAGGGCTCAAAGATTTTAAATCATGTATGTCTCTAGTACATACATTTTTTGCAAAGTATTGTTTGTCTGACACTAAGTAGAAGACAAAGAAGTTATTTTAGCTTTGTTTTTGTTTGAGGACTTTGCTGGGTTGCAGTTTTTTTGTGGGTTGGTTTGTTTGTTTTCTCCTGTTAATTTTTGTGTGTGTTTGTTTGTGGACTGGTATGCTGAGACAAATCCTTGAGGAACACCTGAATGTAGCTAGGATTTTTATGGGGGACAAAATGCTGAGAGATGTTTTTATATCTTGCATTGTATCAGTACTTCTCCATTGTTAAATCCACTGATTACTGTACTAAAAAAAAATGGAATGGAAAGAGAGCAGGCAACTAAAAAATGTCGGTGTTGGAATGGCTGACTTCTAGGCCTTTTGCCCTTAAGACATCATACCCCTGTTGAAAAATGAGTTCCCCTTGGGAATTCCCAGTGGGAAGGCTGCTGGCCCATGGTGCACAGAGCAGTGGGAGCTGCCTGCAGAAAGCACTAGGAAACACTGAGCACACAGGCATGGCCAGGACGTGACCTTCTCCCAGGGCAAGCCCCTGGAGGCCGAAATCAACAGGTCTTTAGGACATGTTCCAGTGCTTTCCCAAGTCCCAACCCATTGAATGCAGTGGTGTAGGTGAGAGCCCGTAAGGACAGTCAGGTAGTGTGACAGGCACAGTGAGGCTGTGCAGTCCCCATCCCTGCAGGTTTTCAAAATCCAGCCGGATAAAGCTCTGAGTAACCTACTTTGAGCAGGACGTTGGACCTTGGAAGAGTGTTTCCAGCCTGAGCTACCTGGTGGTCCTATAATCACCCTGCATACAAACCAGGAAACATTTTTTAAATCTTGTATGTTTTGCCAGCTGCTGCAAAGATCCAAAGCATCCACTGTCTGTTTAGCCATAATGTATGGTAATGGCAACTAGAAGAATCTGGGCAAGTATTTAAATGAGTCCTGTGCAATGCTGTACAGAAATGGCAGAGCACAACTCTATTGTCCCTTTTTACCATTCCTACACAGGTATCACCATTAAGATGCTTCAAACACACAACCTGGCACCAGTTTCCTGGCTTTTAGCTTCATATTTAATGACAATGAGTTAAGGAATTTTGCTGTGTAAGTTATGCATTTCCATTGGTGCTATGGAAATGTCACCCTGAAATACTCTGTTCCAGCAAATGTGACTGTGACTCTGGTGTGGTGGCATCCCGTTCCTGACCAGCTGGGCCACTGCTTGAATTGCATTCAGAAAAAGAAGGTATCTTTTAAGGGAAAAGAAGGTAGAAACCAAGAGCTAAACTCTAAAGAAACAAGGTAGATCAGATGAGTGGTTGGGTGAGGGACTTGGAAGCACAGGCACCACAAAGACAAAGCATAAAAAGAGAGATTAAAAAAACCCTGCAACTAATCAAAGTTAAAACAAAAAAGAATCATAGAATGATAGAATGGTGTGGGTTGGAAGGGACCTTAAAGATCATTTGGTTCCAATCCCCTGCCATGGGCAGGGACATCCTCCCACCAGACCAGGTTGCTCAAAGCCCCACCCAACCTTACTTTGAGCACTCCCAGGGATGGGGCAGCCATGACTCCTCTGGGAATCCTGTGCCAGGCTTCACCACACTCAGAGGAAAGAATTTATTCCCAATATCTAATCTAAACCTGCCCTTTTTCAGTTTGAAACCTTGTCCTGTCACCCTTGTAGACAGTCCCTCTCCAGCCCACTTTCAGGCCCCCTTCAGGCACTGGGATGCTGCAGTAAGGTCTCCCCGAAGCCTTCTCCTCTCCAGTGCTCTGGTGAGTGGCCAACCATGGCTCTCAGCCAGACACCACCACATCTATATTCCAGACAAAAGCCCTGGAATCTGGAATATGAAATTCATGTAGTCTGAGTCTCTGGGGAAGCTGAGTACTTCTGTTTCCAGACTTTGCCATCTTTTGCACAGCACACAGCTCAGTGGATGCTGCAGCTGAAAGCCAAACCCTTGCAAAAGCCTTGCAAAGGGCTGTCCCAAGAAACCATTTGTCACAATACACATTGTTTTGCAGGATTCTTAATGGCTGAGTTTTTAAATGAAGACATTGAAAAATTGCTTACCCATGAGGTATTTTGCTGAGGACATAATATGCTGTATATGAATGCTGATACACCTGCAAAACAAAATTAAGAAAGAGACAACAAAAAAAAAAGAGATTAGTAGCTGTCACCTGTGTTAATAGGGCTCGTTTTTTGCAAACATAGTCTAGCATTTGTGGCTGAGAAGCTCTTCTAAACACTTCAAAATCTGTAGTAGAAAAGAACAATGCATTAATGCACTTTAAGCTGTTGTGTGCTCTTTCCACCTTGCACTTTATTGCGGTGTTTGGCAGATCCTGCACACCCAGATGCTCGGTGTCGTTACCATGGCTACCAGGTCTTTGATTAAAGTGGGGGCACACGAGCTCTGTAAAGGCTAAATATAGAACAGCCATTAATGAGGACACCTTGGTCAGCTGGAGACATTCTCCATCTTTAGAACTAGACACAACAGGGACACAAGGCATGTTCTCTGCTTTATTTCCACATAAACAAAGCAGGGCGCGGTGCTGGGTGATATCAGAGCGGGTTGTCAAGCCCCTGTCAGTCAGGAAATAAAACTGTGTTGACTCAAGGCACAAAGCTGACCTCATGTTTCTGTGATCTGCTAAGTTGCATCTTCATATCAATCTGTGCTCTCTGGGAGGAGCTGGCCAGCTTGCACAGCAGCTCATCTCACCAGGGACAGCTTATTACTTATTTTCTAAGTAGTAAATAATAACACCAGAGTCAATGTCAGTGATTTAAGAGGTGGTGATTTTCCACTGGTGACAGCACAGTCCCTTACAGTGATCAGGAGTCAGGGCACCAGTGTGAAAGGTCTAAATATGAATCATTTTATACAAATTTATACAAGAAGTCACTTTCTGCAGTTCTGTCCTGTTACTGTAAGCTACTAAATAAATAAATAAGTCTCCTAGCCATCATTTCATTTGACTTCTACTTAAATCTTTAAACCATTTTTGTTGTCCAGCAGCTCTCAGAAAGCATCCTGTCCCAGAGGACAAAGAAGAAATTTCTTTAATGCTTGCTTCACCAAGAAAGTTCGATCAAAATTATTTTTCCTAGGCTCCTCTGTTTTTGCACAAGTATTTTTTCTTTTTTATGCTTATTCCAAGAAACCATGAGATGTCCTTGGATGATGTTGCCAGCCCCAGCAGGGGCCATCCCAAGCACATCATTAGCATCACAAGTAAGCATCACTCACTTCATGCCAGTGGAGGGCAAACCTGCTTAGTGGTGTCTAGAACAGCCCTGCAGATTCCGGGGTCTCAGGGAAGAGGCAGATAAACACAAGGAACATCAATAAACTCAAGGCACATCAATAAACACGAGGCACATCATCCTGTAAATATCAAATCAAACTTCCCTGTTACGATTTGAAACCAAACACTGACTCCCTACACTACCGCATGAGTTCCCTGAAAAAACAGGCACAGAGGTGAAAGCACTGGATTTCTACCTATGAAATGCAGACAATGATGTGATTCCCTTCTCCCCTGTGCAATTCACTCCCTTCATTACAAGGACATCATGAGGTCACATCCCCAAATCCTTTCTCCTTTCAGGCATTCAGATCCATAAGGACTCTTTACGCAAGGTGATTCTCTGGTGTGTTGATATCAGGCAAGGTCTAGGAATACAAGCGAATTCACCACAAGCAGCATTTATTTTAATACAAGTGTCCTTTTTAGATCCACCTGTGTCAGATGATGTCAAATAAATTACCATTTTCTCACCCTCATCCAATCATACCAAAGAGCTCTTGAATTTTGTGATGCTGATACCTGAGACCTGGCTGATGCATGCAGCCTTAGAGTTTATTCCAGTCTTGATGAAGTCCTAAAACTGCTACAATTCCTTAAAGAAAAAGCACTGGGAGGCTGAATCTGCCTACAGATCTGAAAAACCTGATAATACATTGTCATTAAATACTGAGCCACTTTTGTCTTCCAATATCCTGGCAGTAGGATGGAGAAAATGATGTAGATATATAAATTCTGATCTGAGGCTGGGATTGTTCTTCAAGGCTAAAAGCCCTGCTGTGTTGTCAGATACCAGAGACGTAAGCCCCCCAAAATGAAGATGAACAAATGCCTTCAGGAGAAAATAGAAAAATGTGGCAGACTGGAGGGAAAAGAAACAGTCAGGGAAGTTTTGAACAGGACACCTGCTGATGTCCTTGCTTGTGGTACAGAGTCCTACAGCCATGCTGGAGAGTTCAGAGTTGTTTTAGAGCCATTAATGGAGATTGAGGCAAAACATCTTCTTTGGTGAGAGGGCTTAGGAGTGAGGAAAACAAAAGTTGCAAGACATTCAAAGAACTCTTTTACTTTCTGAATGTCATTTGTCATCATCTTGGGTCTTTGGCCAGACTAAAATACCTCACATCAGCTGTGCTACAGTATACAGTCTTCAAAGGCTTGCAGAGTTCACTCACAGGAGCAAAATTTTCTCAGATAAATCCTTACAATGTGTAGGTAAAAAAGAACTTCTTGTATGAGCAAAGATTTCAGGATGAGACATTTATTGTTATTATTATTATTATTGCTATTACAGTTGTTAAGGACACAAGCACATGCAGCTCAAAAATCCTTCTCATCCCAACTATTTCAAACCTATTTGGAAAACACACTGCCAGCAACACTCCTAAACAGACAAGAATGCAAGAGAAAAATCACTTTGTCTTTCTGAAAAGTTAAATGTCTGCTTTCCTCTTAGATATGAAGCCAAATGAAGTTAACTGAATATTTTGAAAGGATGACCATGTTTGCTTAATATCTCTACTAAAATTTCTGCTGTGATCAAGATGAATTTGGCTATTCACTTAGCAGTAGGAAAACCCCACAGCAGGGAAAAGTGCAGGGAAGAGATGAGCTGAAATTCAACACTAAGCCTTAGAGGATGGAGAGTACTTAGAAGTCAGTAGTCATTTCATTAAACTTTGTCTGTTTCTGAGGCTTGGCCAACAAAGACAGCTGTATAAACTCTGTGTTCTCCTTTTCTATCGAAGAGTGTGGTGAAAACCATTGACTGATTTGATGCTCTCAGCCCTGATTTTTAGCTGGATCCCAGAAGCATCACAGCTCCTCTCAGCAGAGAGGCATATTCGGGGATAGCAGAGGTTTTGGCAATTGTTTGCTCTGTAGATTCAGTGTGCCAAGCCATGCCACCAACACAAGCCAGAACAGGTTTGAGAGTGCTCTGAAGGCTTCTGGGTATCATCACAATCAGGTCACGGAAGCTCCCACGCCAGCTGTCACCAACAAGTGCTGTAAAAGTCATTATGCTAAAGCCATCGGGCCAGAAACACTCTCCCACTGGGCTTCTCATCCCAGGTCACAGCACAGATCTTGTTTGCTTTGAGTCTAAATTATGCTCTGCAACAGGTGCATGTTTACACCAAAATCATAAAGGGACTGAGAGACGGATCTATCTGTTTCCACTGAAATCTTGGAAAGGCAATTATCTTTCTAAAAATTCAGAAGAATGCAGGGTTAATTATATATGACAACACCTTGTTGTAAAGGCACTGATCTCATTTTATGTAACCGACAGAAGAAACCTGGGCCTGGCCAGATGACAGCAGAAATGGAAACACTGCAGCACACAGGGCAGCAGAGAAGAGTATCCATCTCTCCCATGCCACCAAATTCCAAAGGAACAGGGAAACTGTGGTTCCAACAAGGTAAAGAAACAAAATGGAAGAAGCAATTTCTGTGCTCTGTCACTACAGAGCAAAGTATGGTGTGAATGGTAATGTGTCCTTGAAAGCATTTAAGTGCTGTAAGGATGCAAGTCCTAGTCCAGCAGGGCTTACTGAAATAGAAACTGTGTGTTATTTAAGCACAGAATGGATTTGGACTCATTTATTCATTGTGACTATTCATATACTTTAAATTAGAATCCACAGCTCTTGTTCTTGCCCCAAAGTAACAGCAGAAATATGTGACATAAATACAAGAAGTTTGTGAAGTGGGTTTTCAGCACCTTATGGCTGGCATGAAAGGTTACACTACCTGCTGAGGGTTTATCACAAGCATCGGAAGAAAAGAAAGAGGTTAGTTTACACTTCCATCTCCTCTGTCTATCAGCTTCTGGATCACTTTGTGGGCTGATGCCAGGCCAGCACCAGCAGCAAACCACATTTGTGGAAGGCTTTCTTTAATGTTTGCATGATAAGGTGCTGAATCAATACAAAGAAGAGGCACCTCATTTCAAGGAGGTTTACAAACAAAGAAAGGGGGGAAAGCCCTAGAAGAAGGCCTCCCAGATCAGCCCAATCCACTCATCTTCCACCACAACAGCTGATTTAAGGTCTTGCCCCCCAGCAGATAAAACAGCTCATGGACCTGGAATTACACCCAGGTGGTCTGGCTGCCAGGAGCTCATGATTGCTACTTACTTGATAAATACAGGAAGAAAGCATGCTTTGCATCCATTTTCCAAATGGCTCCATAGAGCCACCTGGCCCTTCATACAGTAGTGTTATTTACATTAAAGGATTACCCAGAAAACTCACAAAAAAATCCCATAAAACTTAGAGCTCGCACAGGAACAGTACAGGGCAGAGAAGAAGCGCAAGCTGTTTGCAACTTGCAAGGCTAAATGCAAAATTTCCAGTGTTTAGTTTCTTTTCCAAGAATCACATATTTAATCCAAAAAGTCATCCCAGCACTCCCAAATAAAAATGAACACTCTAAATAGTTCTCAGAAAGAAAAGTGTACAACCGTTTGCTAAAGCCTGAAAATAGCAAGAATATATTTTAATGTAATTAATCAGAAAGCACTCAGGATTTATCTGGGTAGAATGACTAATTTTTCATTCTGTAACAATAAAGTATATCAGCAAATAATAGATCCCCTCAGGATTCTTAACAGACCCCAGTTGTCTTGATAATGTATCTGTTTTTACACTGTGTAGTGAGACAGTAAAAATATATCACAACTGGCTGGTGAAACAGGAACTGCCAGATCCATTAAAAGGGTTTCCTACAAAGAGTCTCTAAAAAGACATTTGCTGAAAATAGATTATACAGCCCATTTTCCTACTTATGCTGTGAGCACACAAATCCCCAAATGCACATCTGAATGTCAAACCAATTGAATAATCCCAAACATTTGACATAATTACATATTCCACCTTTCAAAATGGTCCTGGTGCCCTTGAAGAGTAACTAACACTGGGATGCAAAGTATACAGGTAAAAGATGATTTGCCATTTGGCCTTTAGTATCTGTGATATTTAACCAGGTTCTGAAGCTGACAAATTAACAGGGAAAAGAGAATAAAGTAGAATGCAGGCAGGCTGCTGCTATGCATTGGCAAATAGCTCATGTATTTGGTACCCTATGTCACAATGGCGTGAAAGGCAGGGGAAGAGAAGTTCAAGAGGAAAATCACAAGTAAACATTAGCCAGAGGTCATGTTTCCTTCTCCTGCATGGACATACCATGTATGTAAAGGATACAAGTCACTACCACACTGTCACATGGATTCTTCTATTGGGCAGTCACCAACAAGCAAATATGATGTTCACTGCACAGGGTAACTGTGTTGCTCACACAGATCTTCCAGGAGAGAAAAGGATAATTGTTTGACTAAAAATACCCCACTGCCATAATTTGTTGTGGTGTTCTGTGAAGGATTAAAGCAGGTTGCTGGACTTGTTGGCAGAATATTTTTTATGAAAGTCAACATTATAAACTAAATTTTCATTTAATGTGTCAACATCGTTTGCCTTGATCACAATTCTTTATGATACCTTTAGTTTCATTGAACCCTTCTGTTTTATTGAGCATAAATCCTTCTTTTGCCATTGCATATTTTACAGGCTCCCCAAAGGGATGAAAAATCCATTCTTGTACCTGACCACCAACTTCTGTGTAATGTTTTCTTCAATTTCTGTGCTTACATTCACCCCCTTATTTGTGATTTAGAGCCCAAGAGGTTGCTTTTGGCTGAGGTATGGTTGGGTAATGGTCTTTTAATTTTTTTCCTCAGTAGAGACAGAATGGTCAGCAGTGCTCTCCTCAGCCCAACTATTTTTGCAAAGGGTTACAACCATTTTATTGCTAACAGGCACTCCATAGTAACCAGCTTGGAATTAGATTCTCTCAGAAACATCATGCTATCTATTCCTTTTGTGTCACTTCAATAAAAAAAGAAAAACTACCGAAATCCATACTGGTATTTTGTACCCTGCACTCAGTGAAGCTTGATTGCTTGCAAGAACTAAACAAATCAATAAAGCCTTAAAATTTGAGGTCTCTTCAACATTCTCACCTTTCAGATTCATTGTGATACTGACCTATTTTGCTTCCTTCTGAGACAGCATATTCTCTTTTGTCCCTGCATTGAATTATCCCTCTATACTTTATCACTTCTCCAGTAATGCACCTCCAGTACAGTCTCATGCTGTGTGTCAACCTGCTCGTACAGCCCTCTGAGGAACACTGCCCATTTCTCCCCATGCCTCTAATAAATTAGAAACCCATAATGAAATGCTATCAACGAGCATTTCCTGAGCACTGATTCAGCTGGCAGCCAATAACCCACAGCTGTCATCAAACACCTGATCTGGGATGCTCTTACCCAGCAGATCAGACACGTCTGATGTGCTCATGGCCACAGGAAGGGCACTCTGGCACTGCTGGGACACTCCAGGACAGTCTGAGGAGCTCAGGGGAGGGTAGAGATGGGGGAAAGGAGTTTGAGCAAAAAAGGTGATGAGAAGAAAGGGTCTCTAAATCCATCAAAGTACAGAGAATTTGGCAACTGGTTGCCTGTGCTGTAATTGTCTCTGTATTCCAGAGGAGCTAACTTAACAATTGTGCAAAAGGAGGAAGATAAATACCTGGAAAATGCATGTATTAGAGTTGTTATGGGAAATAACCCTTTTGCTTACAAAGAAGAGGGAAGGATCCCAACTCAGCACTTTAACTGTGCCTTGGGTGAGGGGACACAGCCAACACAAACCTGTCAGTGCCTCAGAGAGACTCAATGGGTCCGTGCCTCATCCCAATCACACCAGTGGGAATTAGGAGCTGCTCCACTCACACCCAATGTCATAGGAAATCAGCAACTGGGTGTCTCCAGAACCAAAAAGAAACTTGAGCAATTGATTTGGAAGAGGAAGTAACACAAGAGGCAGTGGATCACCAGGTAGAGTGTTTGCGTGTCTCTGTTTTTCAAATCTTCTAACAATTTAATCTCTTAAGACTGAAAATTAAATCATTGTCCTCATTGTTTAAAGGACAACCAGGACAGCTCTCCAGCCACGCAGTGCTGTGAATGCCCTGCCACCCACACCAGAGAAGCTTCCTCAGAGAACAATCTCGCATCAAGGTGACATCAGGAAGGGACAGCACATTCCTGCCATGGGGACTTGCATTTTGGAAGCATTTGTAAGGCAAGCTGAAGCCGATGGCGGTGGGGCCATGCGCCACAGGCAGCACGCACCGTTAATATGTAAATCTCTCCCACAAACACACAGAGGCTGTGCTGGGATTAGAAACTGATTTTCCAAGCACCAAACCAAAGGTCTCTGAAACAGCAAACCCAAAGAGTTATTCCTTCACAAACAGCGTCGTCTCAAGTCTGCAAAACAACCGTAAATAAAGCGTGATGGCAACATCCACCACAGTAATGGATGGAGTGCCGTGTTGTAAGGTAATGCTGCTAATTCACCTGCCACAAACTGATTATCTATCTCAGCTGTTTCGTGATAATAAGTCTTTATTAAAAGATTGAGTTTCAAATTACACTTCTGAGAGCCTTATACTGCTGACAACGCCAAAAGGGAATTTCAAGGCCAGCTTGAGGATTTATGACTTTGTGACGGCAGCGGAGTGGAGTGGATGCTCTTTTTGTTACAAATTCAGCTCCAGAAGCAACTTAGGCCACAGGTATTAACATACAGCTCGTGTGCCAGCTCTCACCCCTCGGAGAGCGTTAATCCAATCTGCCAACTGCTGCTGCACTCTAATACAGCTCTGCCCTGCCAAGCAATTACAAAAGCCTCCTTTTGCTCCCGAGCCACCTGTCCCTCACAGCGCTTCACTGGCACCACAAAGCCCTTGCAGTCACTGGCTTAAAGGACGACTGCTCCATTTTTAACTGGTAAATAAAATGGGAGCTGCAAAGCTCTCAGTAGGATTTTTGCACCAGCCTTTGTGCACTTGTTGATGCTCAGGTTATCGGGGAGTAGCTGCAATGAAGTGATCAAGAATTAAAACTGAGGGTTACCAATAATGAGCTCACTCTGTTGTTGATCTTTTTAAACTTTTATCAATATTCACATCACATATATAAACTCCCAGGTTTCCCCTGCCACCCTGTATTCAGAAACCTGGAAACGAGAACAAAATTATCTAGTACATAGTTGTGATTCTAATACACTGAACAATATATTTAAGGAAAAGAAGTAAAGGATGAACAAACTTTATTATATATTAAGAGTACAAAAGTAGCCTGAGGCCATATAAAAGTTTTAGAAGGAGATAGCACTTATCCCAAATCCAGGAAACATAGAACACCTTCACATACATACAAACACACACACAAAACCACACAACCATGATTCTCTAGGAGTATCTGGGATCATAATAATATCTGTCTTGGGCCAGACCAAAAGTCCATCCAGTTCTCTGCCCTGGCTCAGTAGCCCAAAGCCAATTCAGAAGGACTAGAGTTAGCTGATTTACAGTCATCCTTTCCCAAAATACTTTCCCAGGCTCTTGCACTTTGCAGCTTGGAGTGCCTCTCTTTGCTGCTGTCCGCCTTGAGGGGTGTGCCTGCCACTGACCTCTCCAGTCATTCTTTACAAGCATTTACCCTTTTTGCACCTACAGCCTCATGCAGCACTCCCTGTTCCCAGACAATGGTGCCAAAAGCTTGTGTGGGGTATGATTCCTCTCAGCAGCCTTTGATGTGTATTTTAGCCTTAGATTTACACCCTGAATTATACTGTTTGTGGAATCAGGGGTAGCTGGTGAAGAGGGAGTTTACAGGGTTCACACCAACATTCACTCGACTGACTCTCACCTTCACTGCCTTTGGAGTTACAAGTCTGAGGGCTGGAGGACAGCACAAGAAATCAATGCTTAATACTGCTTTAAATGAAACATTAGATAATGCCTTCCTTCAAATAAACATTTCTTGAGCTGTAGGGACACTGACTGTGGAAAAACTCTAAAAGCCTCTTTTTTGGTGAAGTTTATAATGCAAATGGTAAAGCTTTGCAGCAATTATGTGAGAACCAAGCCATGAAGATGTGCTGAATGCTCAGTATATCTAATTAATTTATTCATTTTTAAATAATTCACTTTAGAGGCAGAAATTAGCAACTACAGAACCACAGCATATATTCTTTCTATTCAAATTTATTGTTAGCATGTAAAAATTGCTTTTTCTACTGTAACACCTGAGAATGTGAATACTACAAAGAAGTTAGCACTGGCATTGAAATTTTTTAAGATGGTCCTAGGCTCATGGCACTTCTAGAAGACTCAAAAACGGAATCTGAAACAAGGAAGATGAGGCTGTCAGAAAGTATTAGAGAGCAACAGTTTAAAAGCAGCGAAGTGGATGTGAAAGAAATGAAAATATTCAGATGTATGCCAGGTCAAAAATTCTCTCCCCATTCAGCGAACGATTCACTTTCCAGTTCCATCCGAGATCAGAAGGCTCAGAGCTGTATCTCAATGTACACACAGATCTAATTCACTGGAGGAGACAATTCCATTTTCTGACATAAAGAAAACAAACTGAAATCACACAGAAGGCAGGAGGACATTTTATGTGTTATCTTTGTGATGCTGTGGGCAACTTCCATGGAGTGAATGGTCTGTGGTGATGAGGAGCATCTCTGTGGAATGCAGGGGGAGACCAAAGAGGACAGGAAGGAGCACAGAACCTTCCCTGCTCCTTGCCTGCTGCAGAACTCTTCACGGCCCTGCCATCAATAGTATCAGTCTTCCACTCCTGCACAAAAAAATATGAGGACTGATGCATTTAAAGACATGACTAAAGCCCTGTGATTCCTCTCCCTTTTCAAGAAAGAGCTCCTTTTGAGCAGAGAATAAAAGAAAAAAGAATAGAACATTCCATTTTCAAATCTGGGTCATTAGCTGCCCAAGGAGGAACGTTAATTATTGGTTTTGACACAGAGCTGGTAAAAGCAGAGTTCTGCAGGCAGTTAAAGTGATAAAAGGCACTTGTTCAGGGTAAACACAGAGAGCCACACACTCCTTGGATTTAGGCATGAAACTCAGCTAAAGAGGAGAACATTTACGTCAGAGAATTTGCATTTCTGAATACAGGAACTTCATTGGGGTGCCCTGCACAGCAAGAGCTGTTTTTCCAGAAGAGGGCACTAAATATATTTTTTTTGCTATTTCAGTGATTAAAAATTAAAAAAATAAAAAAGACTGGAAATCAGAAGAATTAGATTATAGACTTCATATGTTTCTGCATAGACATTAGGATTAAATTATTCCTGATTTTGCTTTCTGAAGCCTTTTAAATCACTGTTGTCTTCCCATTTTGCATCCTGTTCCTAATGTATTTCTTTCCTTAACATTTTAAAATAACCTATACTTATTATGATCTGAGACAAACCAGGATGTTTATTGTCCCTAAAAACTTAGGAATCAAATTTTTGGTAAAAAGTAGGAACTCACCCCTAATGTAATTCTGAAGCCTCTCTATGTTGTAAGGAATCTAATTATTTCTTAAGTTTTAATTTTTTCAATAATTTTCATACTGGCATTTATTTCATTCCTCATAAAACAAAGTTTCCCTGTGTTTCAGTAACACAGATCCCCATACAATTGCAAGAAGCAAAACTGCAATTATTTTACTGCTGTCCATCTCATTTTGACTATCTAGGAAACCTTGTACAATTATCTTATGAAGCCTTTATTCAAAAACAAATTGCAGTTTATTTTTACGACCTTTTTTGAATCTTATTAGGACATTAATCTCTACCAGTGTGTTCAAGTTAGCTCATCTATATACTCAGAAAAGGAAGCAGAATGAGAAATGTAACCTTATGCAAGCTAAGAAAAATTGGTTATTTTTGTATCATAGTGTTTTGCCTTGAGGCTTTTTTATTTTTCCTTCCCTGCTTGACGAAAAGCTCATTTACTAAAGAAAATATTTACAGAGGAAGACTGCTGATAGCTGATACTGATACATAATACACCTATGTACTTTTGCATGACAGGATAATTATTTCTGAGTTTTGATGCTCCTGTAGTCTTCCCTGGAACTGTGGATTTGCTTTTCAGTTTATTGATGTGTATCTGTGCCTGTGAATAAATGTTGGATACAGTTTATTGCCCTTTGCTACGTAAGCAAGGCTGTCCAGCTTAGTCTGAAATAACATTTTTGCACTCAGTCACGTTTGTGCGATTTCTGTCAAAGTCTCCCGGCTCAAATCAGGAGGCTTCAGGTTTAGTTCTAACTCCATTTATCTGCATTATTAGGAGAACAGCAAGGGTTTAATCCATTGTTTTTAATAGGAAAGCAGTTAGAGCTCAGCAGCTGAAGTCAGCAGACTCAGTTCTCAATGCTCTGCATTTCAGGCAGAATATTTTGTTGCAATCAATGATCAGACTAAACAGTCCCTGGAATGGAGAGAATGGAGACTCAGTAAGAAATTGGGGTTGGGTGCAGTTTTACCAAAACCATTGCTATAGTGGGAGCAGGCACAAGCAAATCTGGAATGTGGGGATGGAGGACTGCAGGGAGGGAGGCTGTGCAGAGATTTTTTCCCAGCTCAGACAAACACATCATGTTGTGTTCTATGAATGCACCCAGACCGTCAGTTCAGAAGCAGAAACTTCCCCCTGAAAACATCCCCCCAAAACAGGGAGCAACAGAGCTAAAAATCTGGTATCCAGTGTGGTTTTATTGCTGGCCCATGAAAGAGCTGCAGGTCCTAAATCACCAAAGTGGCTGCCAGTGATAAATCATAGAATGGTTTGGGCTGGAAGATCATCCACTTACAACCTCCTTGCTGTGAGCAGGGACAGCTTCTACTAGAGCAGGTTCCCTCACTGTTGATGTGATCCCACTCCAGGAATACCTGCTGAGGATGAGGAGAGCACCCATTCTGTGCATTTAAGGGGTGCAAACACACTTTCTGTGGATAACAGACACAAGCAGCCCCCACCCAGCCATTCCTCCTCACTGACACTCAGTGCCTATCATTTCCCTTTTATTAAGAATGGAAGACAAAGTATGCAGACTTGGGATATGTCTTTTCATTCCACTTTTTTGGTTTTTTGTTTGTACTGAGTTACAATGACAGATCCTTAATTTTAAATAAGAACCCACTGCCCCGTGGCCCAAGGATCCTAACTACCAAAACATTCCCACAGTTCATTTGTTTGAGTTCCTAATCCTGCTCTAACTCCTTGTTTAAGTGAAAATTTTTTCTCATTAAACCAAGTTGAGCCAAAGTCAAAAGCAAAGAACCATTCAGGACACAAAGAAACACAGTTTCTGCTGGAGCTTTGTCAGGATTTCAAAGGAACCATGAGGGTCCTCCAAACCAAATAAAATAAAGAAGAGGTTTGGCCTGTTTTCTTGCCCTGTGTTAGTCCAAAATTGGCCCTGAAATTTAGCAATATGAAATTAGTTTCTGTAGTTTCTCTTTCAAAAGAAAACTCTAGGATTAAACTTGTCAGTAATCATTGCTCCATTGGCCTGTAACTGTGTCCAAAAATTTCTCTTCGAAACAATGTGACAGAAATTGAATGGAATGAAGGCTGCTGAGCAGTAAGAACAAATATTCTCACCAGTTGATAACATGTTTACTCAATTAAAATGAGTATCCACCCTCTTATAGCAACTTTTAATTTTGTAAGCACATGCAGCAGAGAAGATTTGGCATCGAAAGGACTCTGCTGCTGAAGGCACGACTGAGGCTGAGGAGACAGTGTTTGCACAACTCTGTAATAGAGTTTTGAAAACCCATGAATCCCTCTAGAGCTGTGTGGCAAACCTCCCTCTCTCCCTGTGCCACTGCAGATATCAAATATTAATTAGGCTGAGACAATTACTGACACCAGCACATGACAGCACGTTGGTGTGTCTGACAGAGTTATTGCTACTTCTGCCTGCACTGAGGTTTCCTGGTAGGAAAACCCCTCAGTTGCTGAGGTTTCATGGTTTAAATGAAAAGTGACCACGAAGGGCTGATGTCCTCAGTTAGATACACTCCCCCAGGTCAGACAGAAAAGCAAATGGAAGTGTAGAAGTATTTTTGAATCAACTTTCTCTGATGCCTTTGAAAATTCTGTTTTGTCTGTCTTGTAGAAAACAGCAGATGGGGGAATTTATTCATGGTGGGTTTGAGGTTGGAAAAGATAGATTGTGTCTTTCACAAAGGCCAGATTCATAATTAAACATTCCCAGAACAATCACCTTTTAAAATAAATTATTGCCTCTAAAAGTTGTCAAACAATAGCTGCTGCTTCAGCTTCAAAACCAAAGTAAACTATCACCCACAAAATTAACCTCTTCTATGTTCTTAGCACTTTCTTGTTAAAACAACTCTTCTGGACACACAGGCCTTAGCTTTAGTTATGTAAATGTAGCTGAAGCACTGCTGTTCTACTACAAAGAGGTTAAAAAGCACTTTATGAAACAAGGTTATTTGCACTACTGATCTGGGCTGTTAAAATAATATCACTCAAGACAGGATCTGTAAGATGAAGGAGAAAAAAATGTGGTCCTCACCTTCAGTTCTGAACTCCCAGAACAACCTCACTGAAAGCCCACTCAGGCACACACATAAAAATGCTGCCGTTTTCAGAAGCTGTGAGCATTTCATTGAAATATTAAAGATTAGCTGAATGATATTAATAATATTTATTCTACGGGAAGTAACTGAAGATGTTGCTTTCCTGAAAATACAGCAAATTACCAGATTTGATGAGTGACTGGCCTATGTGTTTCCTCTAATTCATTAATAACTTGACTTCTGCTCATAAAAAAAGTGCTGAATGACTGCAGTCATGCAGCTCATTCTACATTCACATCTACATTCATACAGTTGGTGGATTGAGAAAAGAGAATTGTATCCCCTGCTTGAAGGTACACACATGCACAGATGTAATAACAGAAAAACATTTTAATTACTATAAACAGTATTTGGATTGAGTCCTTTTCTTCTTTTTGTTTAGGAAGTGCTTTATCCTAATCCATTATTTATTCTAATAATAGTGACTATTTCTCACAAGTATATGAAGTTAAAGTACTTTAGGTTTGAAAATGTTGGAGAAAATAATTTTAGCCACCAGCCTTTGATACAAGTGAACAATGCCCTTATATTGTGCAGCTTTGCAATAGAGGAATCCTTCTGATTTATGAACAATGATTCAGAGCTGTATTCACATTAAAAAAAGGATATGAAAAACTATAAATATAAGCTTTTTTCCCTCAAAATGGCCCCCTCAAAAACGAATAATTTACAACAAACACCAAAAATTAAACAACAATCGATAAAACAAGTAGCATTATTTTATGATACAAATATTCTATCTGTGCTCATTTTATTGTGAAATCACTATACATTTTCAGTGTTCCTGAAAACAACATAGGATGAGAATGAAAAAAGTAAATTTGAAATATGTTTATTGCCATAGAAAGAAAACAGATTTATGTAAGCCTATTTCTAGGCCTGGTAAATCCATTTCAATTAAGCAATAAATATCATGACTACAGTCTGAGCAGTATTACTGATGATAGTTATGACAGTGTTCAATTTTCAGAGGTATATTTATCATAATAATGTTTATCACCTAGCCCAAAAGGATGTTGTGAGAATTCATTAATATTTATACCCATTAGTGTTTTGGAAATAACAAGCATTATGTTATTTTAATTTTCACACAACTAATTAAATTAGTATGGGGTTGTAATTAGACCATAAGCACAAAACCTGTTCATTTCAGGTAACAACCAGACTTGGAGAAATAATAAAAATTAGTAACAACAACAATAGTAATATGTTGCTTTCTATAAATAATGCTTTTTTACTTCATTCACACTCTAAATACCAAGTCTAAGGTTTGGTCTGGGTCTTTCTGAGCTCCCTTTGGTTCCACCACTCCTGTTAGAGTTACAGGCAGGGAGAATAGAAATACTGAACTCACCAGATGAACTAGTCTAAAAAATAATAATTGTGTTCTAATTACAGCAATGATTAATTCTTTCCAGCGTTCAGCATTAAAAAAGAGCATTTCTTTCACTGCAAAATAGGTAACAGCATCTGTTGTATGAGCTGCAAAAGCCTCTGAGCCCTAACACTGTTCAGATGTCTTTGCAGTTTGATCCTTGCTACTCAGCCAGCATTTCTAAGTGTAATTGCCCTTAACTAACACAAACACAGCAATGGGCTGGTAAAATTGGAGGCAAAGAACAAAAAGTTTGAAAAAGAATCTTGGTGGTTTTAGTTCCTCTCTTGCACGATGACAACACTGATTCATAACAAAGGCAATTAAGTACTCCCTATTTAACATCTCACTGTGTCACTCCAGAAAATACCTTTTCTTCTCACATATTTCCTCTGTTTCTTTTATTCCATTACACAAACTCCCCCGGTAACTGACTGCCACAGAAAGCTTTAGTTACTTTACTCTTACTGCAGTCACAAAAATGCCTCTGGATTTAAGAGCTGCTTTGGCACTTGGCTATTCAGGAAATGCCTTTTGGAGACCAGGGAGACCCACAGAGGTGATTCCAGCCCCAAGACCTGTGTGTCTCCCCAGGAGGCACACGAGGAGCACGGAGCTTTGCCCATCAGTGCTGGTGGAGCCACGATCTGAGCAAGGGTGTCCTTGGCCTGGCACCACCAGAGACACCGTGAGCCTCTTCTGCGCCTCTTCTGCAGTGCTGCTGTGGCCAAACCCCTTTTGCCCACATGTTTTGGGGTTATTAAACCCTGTATCAGAGCCCCATGCACTTGCTTTGGTGAAGGATGATTTGAAATCAAAGTTTCTCTATGGAGGTGTTTATTCCCCAATGCTTTCCCGAAATTTCACCCTGCCCTTTCAGCTTCAGGTTGCACCTTGTTTTAGTGTAAAGACACTAAAAACAAACAACAGAAAAACTGTGGGAGTATTTTAAGACAAAGAAGCCTGGTGCCTTTCCTGTGACCTTTCCAGAAAAAGAACAAACCTTTTGTGTTCAAGGTTAGAAAAGCTCCCTATTAGCACAAGGCTTACCCAGAATATTGCTGCCTGAAAGATTAAACTTCTGTAAATATAAGCACTGCAAAAAAAGCATTTACAATGAAATCTGACAGCCAGACTAGCCACAATGTACCCACACCAGCCCCACAGCTGTCTGCCAGGCTTCCTGGGAGAAATTTATTTTATGGAATGTGCTTTAATTCATTATCCTTTAAAATGACGAAGTGATCCAATAGGAAAACACACATTAGCTGCCTCAGTGTCTTTGCAAAAGAGGTGTCTGGCAGTTCAGTGCTGTGTTATCCCAGTGTGGGTGTCAGTGCTGTCACCCAGACCAACACTGAGCAGAGATGCTTCTGTGCAAATAAATAAAAAACTATAGAAGCAGCTATTACTGGCAGGAAATGACTTTGTAGCACTTTTCTTAAAAATATTCCGCTTCATTGGAGTGACACATTGTGCTCTTCTATTTTGATGTTTATTCCTGGCTGGTATTAAACATAGAGGCTGAATCCATTCATTTCAGAATTCAAACAAATTATTAATTCATACTATGCATATTAAAATATTATACACATATGTAAAATCAGCACAACTGTACTGTGTAAAAAATGATGAAAATATCTATACTCACAAACAATTAAAAGGCAGCACATCACACTTTCAAATGCCAAAAAACTAGGAAACAATTCCTGGCACCTACAAAGTAAGTACACAATAATTCCAAGAAGTTCCTTTTTAGAAATTGTAGAATTAAACTTTAAAAACATGTCCTCTGCCAATACATCTCCTGAAATTTCCTTTTGACTTTGCAACAAGGACAACTGCCCAAGGCTTTGCTAATCAATTTCTTGTGTTGCAGAAAACAGAGCAATTTGAATTTTGTCCAAGAATACAGTTTGAAATGCAGAAAATGTGAAGAGCTAACTAACATGCAATTATTTGTAGCCACAGTCTGCATACCAAGGGAGAAGAAAGCTGAAGAAGTAATTTAACAGTTATTGCCATTTTAATACACACAGCCACCCATCATGGCTTAAGGCTGCAATAACCACGACTGAACATAACTACCCCTCTATTAGCATGTTTCTTCAAACAAAACAAAACAAAACAAAACAAAACAAAACAAAACAAAACAAAACAAAACACCCAACAAACTTTGTTTTCTCCATAAACACGGATCTTAATGGAAAAAAAGAGGGTGTTTTGTTTTATTTTGCTTCAGAAACTCTTGCTATATTATGAATACCTGAACAATTTGCAGTGTTCTCTTACACTGAGTATATGCCACATCCTGAAACGTTCCCAAAGGTCATGTTTTCAGCTTTCCGCCCTGGGTTTCCTCTCTGGAAGATGTGGTGTGATGCAAGGAGCACCTGGCTGTGTGCTGCTCTCTCTTCTTCAGACAGACACCTTCGGGACCACAAACTCAATGTTCTGCCTGTACCTCAAACTCACAGGTCTGCAAGCACTGTGATGCAGAGAGGAGGATGTGGAGGAAACACATCCAGCCCATCCCTTTCCATTCCCGTGCCCCTCCTGACACATTGCCCACGTCAAGCACTCCTCTACAACTGAGCACAAAGTCTTGACTGTAAAAGCCCCCTAACTCTGCTTCTTGCAAATCTTGTGAGTGTGCAGTCGTTTCAGTGGATAGAGGTTGAGAATAAAAAGTGAATTTCTCCTTACTGTTCATCAGGAATTAAAATTTTTCTTTTTTTCTTTTTGTTTTGTTTTGTTTTGTGGTTTTGGTGGGGTTTTTTGTTTGGGTGGTTGGTTGGTTTGGTTTTGTTTTGTCATTAAAGGGATTTTTCTGTCATTCTTGGAGGAACTGAGGAAGCCCTCCCTCCTCAGGGCTCTTCCAGCTTGCACAGTACTTCTGAGAAGTGTTGGCACAGGGCTCCCACAGCCAAAGGCTGATTTCCGCTAAAAGAACTGAATTTTACAAAACATCTCTGGCTCACAAGGCAGGGGGATTTGAGAGAAAGGTTTTTCTTGCTCAGTGACCCTTAGGCTCTCTTCCCCAGGTTTAGAATTAACTTAACACTTCCAAATCCATTTCTGTCTAGAACTCAGCTAAGCTTCAAGTATGTGAAGTCACACCTCCAGTAATTTTCCCAGGAAAAATAATTATGAATTATCCCTAAAGTTTCTGATACAGTTTTATATTCCCTTCTTCTAAAACCAGGCATGCTTATTCTGACTTTCACAGCACCAAGTCAGGAAGAAATCCAAAGGTGACATCAGAGAAATCAGATGGGCAACAAAGCCACAACCTCCACTACCTAAAGGACTAACAAGTTTCCTTTGGTTAGCAGCTGAGATTTTATTTACATTATGGAAAAAGAATTACAGTTGTTAGTGAATTATTTTCATTTTGAAGGACTGGTGATATTCGAGATTATGGAAACAAAATATATAGAGTTTACAGTTCATCCAAGTAGTGCACCATAGCTATCATTCAAACATTTCAGGCCTTATACCAGCAGAATTGAGAAAGACAAAAATATTATTCATGCAGAAGAATTGCTTCCCCCATGTTTGATTCTTTGGTCATCATTTAAAAATGACTCATTACGCTTTTCACTTTTTGAAGTTTGATAAAAAATTCCCTGTAATCTAGAACTTAGTAGCAACCTAATGGTGATTTTTTACAAATGATTTATACCTAACCCTCTGAAGAAAAGGATTTATAATGAAAGTGATAGCTCAACCCTAACTGCAGCCCTGGGAATGGTGACACCATAATTAATGTATTATTTCAGTTGTGGGACACACTGACAGTAGCTTTTCGTTCTGGGGAAGAAATTTATTGGGTGTCTGGAAAAGGCAGTCTGGAAAAAAAATCACAGAAGAGGAATAGAAATCCTTGTAGCAAAGACATGTCCTTACAATCCCCCTCCCGAAGGCTATAAAATCCTGGCAATGACAGTGTTTCCTCTACGGTCTAATTTATACCTTTCTCCTCTACTAGATGGCAGTGTGACATGCTCTCAGAATTGCTAAGTGAGGGGGGTTTCTTGCTTTGTTTCATAGGAAGCAATTAATTTAAAATATCATCCTGCTGGCATAAAAATGAAAAAAATAAAAAAAACCAACTTTGCCACTGGCTGTGTATTTTGAAATCAAATCTGTTTACTTACGGGTTCAACATCAAAGGCAAACAGAGCGTATTCCCGGTCAGGTGACACTTCATACCGGATAGCCTTTAAGGAGACCTAGGAAATAAATACATTATTGGGACAAATGTTCTTCACTTTTCAAGCTAATGACACCTAGAGCTAATTGTTATGACCATCTCTCTAAGGATGAAGAATACTGCCAGGTTAAGGGTCTTGAAAAATATAATATCTTTTTTCAAGCATCAGAAATGCTATGTGGGCACCCATAAGAGAAAGAATAAATGCGTTTTGACTCAGTGCAGGCAGCTATATCAAAAAACCCCAGAATTTTCCCTACAATCTTACTGCACAGTGGCTGGTGAGGTGGCAGATGTGGGCAGCAGTTAGTAGAAAACTCTGATAAATGGCAATTTATTAATTCCCTCTCATTGTCTGTATTGACTGGCCAGTGCAGGAGGTGAAAACAGGAAATAGTTTCTGGAGCAAATTAGTAATAGAGACACCACTACCTCCCCCAATTCAGATAACAAGGAGAAAAACTATTCCATTTTCCCCAGTTAAAAGTCTTTGGGATGCTGCAGTGATCCAGTGCACCCTGACCTGGATTCTGCAAAAATCAGCACTGTAAATCCTGCTAACAAGAAGAAATGTCAGGATGTCTCAGACTTGTCAGGAATTACCTTTTTCCTGCTCCACTCTTCATTTGTACGGTGAAACCATTTCTCCTTCCCAGTGTGTTTCAATATAATGCATTGCTGGCACAGATGGCACCAAGGTCAGAGAGAGGTGCCACTAACACATCACTCATCCACTGCCTTTTACATCTCACCCTCTCACCTAACAAATCAGATGTAAGTCCTTGAGAGAGTCCCACAGAGCAAAATTGAAAGGGGAATTTGGGAAAGACAGAGAGTCCTCCCCAAGGCCAGCAAGGCTGGATCTGCCATGGGGGGAGCCCAGGGGACAACCAGAAGCAGAGGGGACAGGTCAAACTGTCATAGAATGATTTGGGTTGGAAGGGACCTTTAAAGGCCCTCTAGTCCAACCCCCTGCGATGAGCACGGACATCTTCACCTAAACCAGGCTGCTCAGAGCCCCATCCAACCTGATTCTGAGCTTTTCCAGGGATGAGGCACCCACCACCTCTTTGGGACATCTAACGGGCTGATGGCCCAGCGTGGATTAGGATGGGGAGCTACAGGGGAGCCTGGGAACCAGCAGTGCCAGCATGAAGACAGGTTTTATTTACTGCTATGTTCATAACACGGGGAAAGGAAAACACCACCAAGCAGCAAAGGTTTTCCGACCCAGGGCTGGGAAGGAAGAGGAAAAAGACAACGTGTCTGAGTGAGGTGTAATGGCAGCTCTTGCACTGGGAGTTTCTGCATTAATGTGCAGGTGACCTGCAGGTTTATTTGCTGAGAGGGCAGAGGAACTAGGGTAGAACAGGCAGTAGGGTGGCAATGGCATGAAAATATAGGATTAGCTTGTAGCACCGTGCTTTTCTTACAAATGGCAAAAATTAAAAAACAGTGGAATAAACAGAGGCCAAATGGAAGCAATTTGATTTCAACAGAGCTCGATAGTAAAGGAAGCCAGCCCATTCTTTACCCTTAGAATTGTAAAGAAGAAAGGGGTTACACTCTGGTAAAAGAGGATTGCTTATGTGATGCAGCAAAGGTTGAGGTTAAATGCAGCATGTGAAATTTAAGGTTAGGCCCTGCTGATAAATTCTTTGTCTCATTAAAAAATAATTAATACAATTAATGTACTAACTTCTGCCACAATGCTGGCTTCATCTACTACAAAAAAACAATGCTACAAAACACTTCTATCACTATAAGCAATACCCTGTATCAAATGTGAATTTGGTTTTTTTACGTTGATTTTAATAGCCACCTACTAACTTCCTTTCACAACAATTTCTTAGGGTTTCTCTCCTATGTAACTCCACTTCTATTCCTCAGCACTACTCATAAACAACACTGAAATTGCATTTCAACCATTAGGCAAGAAAAATCAGCAAATGCACAAATTAAAAATAAGTATTTGCATGGAGGAATGGAGAGAATGACAACAGACAGTAAATGATATCAACTGTCCTTTTTATTAAGCATGCAGAGATGAGAATTATGCATCTTTCAGTTATATAGGATATGCAAGACTAGCTTCAAATCTCTATATGATACTTTCCAGAAGTATGAGAGAAACTGAGCTTGCAGAATAATAACAAAAGCTGGAGTTCAATCTCACATTATCCATCACTGCATAGCCCATTGTATTACAGTGAATTGCTTCTCCTTGACAATACATGAAGTTGAAACCCAAGTCATTTTCTGCTTTACTGATCCAACTGCAAGAGGGCTGTGAAATTCAGCTACTTGTTATAGAAAATACTTACAATTTTTTTGTTTTCTATTAATATTGTTGAACTGTTGGTTTCGACATTCCTCAGAATCACTGTGCCATTCTGGTTTCTATAAATGAATTCATTATCTGCGAAGAGGAAAACAAAAAGGTCATTAAGGAAATCTGAAATTGTCTGTTTGTGTGGAACCTAATTACGGACTTAAACCAAAAGTACTGCTGGGAACTTCTTTCTGAAGAACGCAGATTATTTTTTAACACAGCCACCACTAAAACATAAAACAACATGGTTAGTGTTTGTCACGTTTGTTGTGCCACATTTTCCATTAGATGAATGCAAGAGTGACCTGTTTTGAATGTACATACACAGCTTGCTGTATTGTTAGTGCAGAAAACAAGGTAAAAAAACCACTCCTTACGCTTACAGGTTCCCAAGTTCCACGGTCTCTGTAGAAGTTTAATACGTCTGGGAAGTCTCTGAAAGTGAGAGGCAAATGACCCTCTAACGAAGCAGATTCTGGAACCTAATATTGTGCTCCAACTCTGACATTTGTTCTTGAAACTTATACCAGAAGGAGATGCATGCAGAGAAATCACCATTTTCACATGAAACAAGGCAAAGCAGCTTGTCTCTGTGCACTTTGGGACTGCTCCAGCTCTCAAGGCAGCCGGACAAGGACAAGAATACTGCACAGTGGGGAGAGAGTGTCCAGCTCTCAAAGCACACAACCTGCTTGCCAGAAAGGCTGGGGCAGACGTATGAAAGTGACTCCAAATGAGGGTTAGGTAGCAGGTCAAAAGTTCAGGATGAAAAACATTACAACAAAAAAGGGATGTCATAAACTGAAGTTCAAGTCTGATCAGTGCTTACATGCACTGCCCTGCAGATAAAACATAAAAGCATAAGTCCCAAGCACTCTGCCATTAAAAGAATCAGCAGTTTTTCTTGGCACAGGACTGGGGTTATGTTTTTTTGCAGGCTGGCTAAACTGCCACTGAGAACTGCTGGATCCTACCAAATGTCTGCTTTCAGTTTCAGTTAGGGAAACAATTCCTCATCGCCTTGATGCCTTTTCCCAGGCTTACCTAGAACAGAGGCCAGAAAAAATTAAGAGACTAAAAAGCAGATATTTATTCAAAGGCCTTCTTGGTGCATTCGGGCAGTCAGAGCCCACCCAGGGCTGCACCCAAAATGGACAATGGGTCATGGGATTTTCCTGCTTTATAATTTTTGGTTCATTTGCATATCGGGGTTAGACCTCCAATTATAACCTCAGGTAATGAAGTCATCCATCCCAAGCTTGCCCCCCCCCCCCCCCAATTTCCCCGCTGTTTACATTTTTTGGGGCCTAAGACAGTGAGGTGTCCTTGACTTTCAGGCCTGGAGAGAAATTGTTCTGTTGAAGATGCGAGAACAGCAGCTCCAGATTTACATGAAAAATATAGAAGCTAAAAATCCTAAGGCATCAGCCTACCCTTTCTGTGGCTACCCCAGGGGTGTTACCATGGTGCAACAAGGGTTAGGGACATGTGGATGGTTTAACATTACCCATCAGTTGTCCTGGGAGGAGTCAAAGATGAGTTTAAATCCTCTAGGATCCGTACAAGCATAAACCCAACTCACTGTAACCAGAGGTGGCACTACCCAGCTGGGCTGACCTGCTGAATGCAACCCTGGGTTTAGAGACTTGGTTCTTTTAAAACTTTGGTGCACAGACCTAGTACACCCCTTATCCATGTTTCAGTCTCTTATTTCCAACCTGGTGATGATAATCCTCATCACAGTCATTAACCAGCTTTATAAAATGCTCTGAAGGTGCAGATGAAAAGCTTCTACCCTCTACCTACTGCTATCAATGAAAAATCTCCTCCTCCATGTCACAGATTTGCATATAAGTGGAGGAAGAAGAAATCTTCTCTGAGATTGGGATGAATCAGACTCTGTAAGGGCAAAGGGTTGCTGCAATACAGTTGATCCTCTCAAAACCACAAGGTTTTAGAGACTTTAAGACTCTCAGAGTCCAAATCAGAGCAGCAGCCCTTCAGGCTCATAAGCAAAGTTCTCAAAGCATAAAATTTTTTAAGTTATGGAATAAATTTTATCTACAACTTCTGTCCTGAATTAAAAAAAAAAAAAAAAAAGAAAGAAGAATCTGAATTATATAAAGACTTGCATTTGTGTTTCAAATATTCTTTCATACAATTTATGACTGAACAAACTAAGATACTCAAACTTGAGAAAGAACTGATTGAACAGAGTTAGGACAGAAGTCAAAAAAATCATAAGCAGTATGGAGAAGATAAATAAGAGATGCTCATTCCCTGTCTTTTCCAAAATAAATACCAGAAGGCACCAGATGACACCAGTCAGTGTCAGCTTCAAAACAAATAAAAGGGATTATTTCTTCATGCTGAAGGCAAACAAATTGTGGAAGTCAGAGTCCCAGAACAGAGCAGGTGCCAAGGCTGCAGGTGGATCCAAACTGGAATTAGAAACATGGAAGAAAACTCCATCAAAGATTATATGTCTTGAAGGGAAGCCCTTGAACCAGCCATTGTGAGGGACTAAAAGAACATCCTGAGAAATTTGTCTGCTTTTTAGAATCTTTCCTAAGTATTTGTCCTTGTCCTAGGCCATATGCCAGAAGAGAGAATCCATGGGGTCTGATCCAGCATCAGCTTATTTATAACTCTAACTTCCAGCTTCTGTGTCCAGATCCTTAGGAAATGAGTTTATGGCAACAATTTAGGAAGTTAGGCAATAAAAGATTTAATGCTTCGTACACACCTGGTCTTTATATACTCAGGCCACAAAGTCTGAAGCATTATTTGTTATAAGAGGAAAGTATGCAGTCCAAATTTTTATTTTCCAGCAATATTTCAGGCATTCCAGAAATAACAGGAAAAATTAAACTGAGAGACAGATTATTACCCAATTATCAGACATTTTGAAAAAGATTACTGCTTTAATAATCACCCTCTGTCAACAACACAGAATGTTTTCCAATTACACACTAAATTCCAGACAGAAAAATCTTGTTAAATATGGCCAGCAAAACATTTGGATAATTGTAAGGCTCTCAGGATATTTCCTAATTACAGAAAAACATAGCAATGGAACTCAGCTCCAAGTTCAGTACACAGGTAAAGTATCTTATTAATCTAATGAGTCTGTGGAGCTGTTTCTTGAACACTGCAGGAACTGATGGAAGTCACATTACTGCCCATAATTACATTGTTACCAAATTTTATTGCTCCTTATGCTCCAAAAAACCCCATAACATTTTAATAAACTGTGCAACTTCAAGAAAATTACATAAAAGTTGCTCCGTGCTTGGAAGTAGGAGATGACAGACTTTCCCATTATCTGTTCAACTGTAACAAGTTTAAAATCAGGTGCTAATCTGCTGCATGTACTTCTAGAATGCATAAAAAAAGAATAAATGAAGCAGTGCTGATTTGTTAGGGCTGTAAATCTTGCCATTGTATTCAATACAAGCCATCAACGCACCGTCTGAATTAATGAACAGAAAATTGGGCTGCTTAAGAGAAGAACAAATTGATCTGCATTATATTCCAAACACTGTGAGGTTCAGCTGGTCTTAGTCCTCAAAAGATGAATAATATTCCTGGACTTCTGTTTTGAAATGTGTAATTTGTTCCAGTGCAAGAGCATTTATTTAAATGGGACACACCTCAATCAAAGCCAGAAAGCAATGCAGCAGCCTCTGTCTGTAATGAATTCTGTCCAGCAAGCTGATGAGAATTTGCAGCCTGATTTATAGTTGTCACCACATCTGATAAAGGCCATCATTGCATCTCATTTTTTATATCTGCCTTTCTTTGGGGCTGGTATTCAGTATAAATGATGCCAAAAATTGTAATTTTCAGGCATACAGCCATTTATTCCATTTCTTCAGTCCTTCTTGGATTTCTTCCATCTTTTCTTCACCAAAGAAGTTGTAGATGCCCCATCCCTGGAGGTATTCAAGACCAGGATGGTTGGAGCTCTGAGCAATCTGGTCTCGTGAAAGGTGTCCAGTGGGGTTGGAATTGGTTGGTCTTTAAGACTCCTTCCAACCCAAACCTCTCCAGATTCTATGATTCAACAGCAAAGTTCACTTGGCCAACTCCTCACCCCTCGTCCAACTTCCAGGAAATTGTCTGGATGGTAGAACACATTTTCTGTCTGTCAGTGTAGACACAGATATGTAGTCACACTTAAAAAAAAGTGACTGTTTGCAAAAACCAACGATTACCAGAAATAATGGAGCAGCCTTGGGGCTGTGCAGAGTCAGTGCAGAGGAACGGGGAGGCCTGGGAAGAAACTTTAAAAAACCTGCTAAGCAGAACAGGTGAAACCACAAACCCCATCTGCTTCTCTGTCTTGAATTCAGTCAGAAAATCCACAGGCAGAGAAAACAGACCCAGTGAGAGGGAGCTCATCTCTGTTGAAGTCACAGAGCCCTCGCCAGGAGCAGCACACACAGTCTGGGCACCAGAGTAAACAGCTCACCACAGTGAACAAGAACATCTGGGACAACTTTACTTCTAGAAGGAGTAATTTTGAGTGCTGGCACTGCAAAGAATTTGAAGGAACTACATCCATTGACAGGAACACAGATTTGCAATAGCATCAGTGCCCAAAAATTTGGTGCAGTACAGCTTCTCTGAAGTCCACACTACCAGGGAGGAGAGACTAGTTTATAAGATACTACTGCAGGCTTGTGAGGGGAACTTTCATTACTTGTCAGAGATTATGGAAAGCAGAATGCAAAACTGAGTAATAAAACATGAGGAAAAAAAATTTAAATCCAGCTCTAGAAAGTATTTTAATGAAATTGTAATTTTCTATCAGTTTAATAACGGATGAATGAAAAATAGACAAAAAAAGGTTATGAAATTCACATGCAGAAAGTCAGCAGCAAGAGATAGTGGAAAAGGTAAAGTGGTGACTGTTAGGACAACTCTAATCTTTTCGAACCACAGATTTAGAGGAAAAGGCAACTTCTTGAGCCCTGATCCACAGACATGAAAGATAATTGAATGAGTCAGTCTGATGAAAGCCAGCATCGAGGGAATTATCGTTCTCAATCCCTAAGATTAAGGAAGATTGGTGAATAAAGGACATTTAAGTCCTCAAGTTGTTCTAAGCCATTTCAGATAAATGAGCCTCCAGATACTAGCATGACCAGCAGGATTGGCAAACGTATTATGCTGTGTCAAGAGAGCAGACAGCAGCAGGTCCTGTGGGATGAGCCCTCCTCCCTCCCGAGGGACCGAGGTCACTTTGCACCAGGCCACGTGCTGGGATGCTGGGATGGAGTTCTGCACTGGCACAGCAAATGTGACAGGGCCACCAAGAGAGCACTGGCACCCTTCTGTTGTTCCTCATGGGAGGAAAACAAAAGTTGTTGTGGGGTTTTTAATGACCCACAGCAGTCAGATCTTTGGTGTTTTCTCTTACATCTGAAGGACGAGCCTTGCAGGAGCCCTGCAGCGCTGCCCACTGTGGTGCACCGCCTCACTCGGCCCTCAGCCAGGCTGAGCCCACCCTCACCGAGGTGACAGCAGTGCCTGAACCAGCCAAGGGTGTCCTGGAGTCCTCCCAGGCAGGTATTGACCAGACACACCTGGATAGCACTCAGCATCTAACAGGATAACAGGCAGGAAGATTGCAGCTGTAGGACAGATGTTTCTCCAGGCGGAATTCGTATTTTCAACACTATGTACTACAGTTGTTTTCCTTTGGAAAGATACATGAGGATCAGGCAGCGGAGTTAAAATTTAAAAAAAAGTCTTCTGCTTGTTTAGCACCCCAGCAGGTTTTCTGAAGGGCCAGGTGAGCCCCAGAACAGTGGGTGGAGACCAGAGTGAGGAAAGAAGTGTCTGTGCCCCATGACTTGGGCATGTCACAGTTCTCATCCCACCACACACAGCAGGGCCAAAGAGAAGGGTCCAGCTGGAGAAAGCAAACGCAAACTATCCACAAATGACCTGCAGCACACAGGAAAACCCCACTGGTTTGTAGTGATTGCCCATGCTTGCAGGACTGGGGGAGGCTGGCAGCTCACACTGCAGTGCAGTGTCTGTGGGAGCAGCATCCTGTCTGAACTGGGTCCCCAGGCAGGCCGTGGCTCAGCTGTGACCATCAACATTCACACCCAGAACCCAGCCCACACAGCAGAGCCCGAGGGGAGAGAGCAGCCCACCAGCAGCAGGTGAGGCACCAGGCAGGGATGTTCACACAGCCGTGCCCACAGCTCAGGTGAGCACCTCACGGGGAAAGTAAAATGGGGAGACTTTGGATTTCCTGTGAAAAATGTGCTTTCTGAGTGTCACAGGGGAGGGAAAAGCACAAGCTGTGGTTAACAGGTTGCTGTGTGAGGGGCCAAGACCCTAAAAACCCCTTAATCCTGCCAGATGCAGAAGAAGCATCTATCTTCAGAGCCAGGCTGCTATCTTCAGGGACTGGGTTTGATAGAGAGGGAGCCTGAGGTTTTTGGACATAAGGAGAGCAGAGAGGAAAAATACAGAACTGGGTAAATTCACAGAGGAAATAGAAACTGTCAGGAAAAAAACCCAAACCAGCAAACACTAAGAAGCACCAAAAGAGGAATAAAGTGCAGCGTGGTATGAGCAGGGAGAAAGATGAACACAGTCAGGTTTATGGAAACACTTATTTCACTTTGCTTTCATGAAAGGAGAAATTGCATCTTATTTACCAGGCCAGAAGGATTATTGACTCACTCAGGACAGTATCTGCCTAACTGGAGTCAGGTAGGAGAGTGGCCCCCCCAAGACGTGCACTCCTTGGGGCAGGTAGAATTTACTCCTCAGAAAAGCACCGAGAATGGCTGTTGAACAAATGCTAGGACTGTGCCTGCTCACCAACTGCTGCAAAACTTCATCACATAGATCACAATGCAAAATAAAAGCACAATCAGTCCCCAATGGAAGCCTATTCAGGTGTCCAGAGAGATGCAATCACAGACTCAGGTGGAAACAAAGCTGTTGTGATGCATTTGATGCTGTGATCTGTTGTTCTTTCAAGACATGCTGCAGTGCATCTCTTTGATATTTACTGCGTGTACCCAACAAAGAACCGACTCTGAAATTCCCTCCCCAAGGCAGAAGCAAAAATTGTTTTGATACTGAGCTGCTTCCCAGAGAGAAAAGGCAGGGAAGGTTTCCCATCCTCTGTCCCCTGGTGCCTACAGGAGGCTGGGATAACTGAGAAAGTGGGAGGCAAGGATCATGAATTGGGAATAGCAGCAAAACCCCATTTCCATACCCACAGCTTCATCGTGCCCTCAGTGAGCTGGTCCTTAGGGATAGTCCCTGCAGACTTTGGAATTTGTAAATTTTAACAGCCCCTGCCATCACCCTGCCTTTTGTTTCAATCCCCCTTCCCCTGCCAGTAACTCCTTTTTCTCCTACCTTGCTACTTTGCCTGGCAGAAATAAATAAGAAATTCTTAGACTTTGTGATGCTGATACAAGGAGCAACAGGGAACAGAGAACAGCTTGCCTTTAACAACATTGCTACAGCCTTTAATTCCAGGAGACAACTGGAATCCCATTTTTAGCGGTCTGCCGTTATGGGTCATTATCCTTTTACTGTTCCCAGCACTTTTTTCCCCACATGCAAGGTTGAAAGAAAAACTTCTTTAAACAGGTGATTTACTGTAATTTAGCTAAATGCTATATAACACATGCATTGGTATATTAAGTAAGTGCAACATGATAGAATGTGCTTTATTATGCAAGAAGTGGTTTTAATTGCTCATCATCTCAATGCAGTTGCACTTGGTGCACCAATATAGTGTTTTTACAGTAGTATCAGTAAAATAAAACACAATTATAGTGCAGGAAAATTCCCACATCAACGTGCACCTCTAGCAGGCTTGTAAATTAACTTGTCAAAAGCTCGAAGAAGACCAAGCTTTGGGAAAATTTAAAATTATAAAAATCAGCAATGCCCGTCTGTTTCTCTTTATTATCTAATCCCAAGTCTTTCAAGAGTCAAACAAGAAAAAGAAAAAAGAAAAAAAAAGAGAGAAGATTTCAGCACCAAGCCTGAAATCCAGGCAGAGCACACCTTTGAAATTTTGGTCCCAAATTTGAAACCAGGTAAAATTCTGCTGCTGCCTCATTTGTGAGACTGAACTCCTCAAAGAGGCCCAATCTGGGAACTCTGTGGGCTCAGATCACGACTCAGTGGCACAGGCATGAAAAGCTGAAATGCATGTGAGAAACCGAGAACTTGCTTCAACTTCAAATAACTCTCTATAACTCCCTTCCCAACTTCCATCTGCTTTTATAACATATGGAGGGGGGAAAAGAGGCTCTACAATTAGGCAAAAAAATGAATGAGACATTCTCTGGTCTAAATCCATTTTTATTCCATCCAGGGGAAACCATTTCGATTACAAAACTGCTGCAAAACCCTAACAACAGCAGTGAAACCTCACACCTTGTTGCTTGCTGCCCTCAATTTATCTTTCTAATGACTGTGGGGAGGAGGGGAGTGCACCACACTGAGTTGACTTTGGTGTATTCCAGAGCCGAGAAATCTCCCTCAAAAACTCTCAGCCATCTTATTCTCCTGTTCAGCTGTGCTCATGCCCTGTGGTTTTCAAACCCTACACGTTATAGGAGGAAAAGTGCAGATGACCCCAGGGCTACCGGGCAGCTGGAGACAGCAGATTACACTCAGCCCTTTGAGTCCCTGCTGGAAATATCTCACATTCGACACAGGCCAGAAGCAATTTAACTCCAGACAACTATTTTCCCAGAAAATGGTCTTTGATGCTTTTATCCACACCCTACATATTTTTCACAGTCTCATCATGCAACTGAAGAGAAGAAAAAAAAAAAAAAAGTGCAGCTAACAGGTAGCAGGAATCAGCTTATCCCAGCTCCATAAAGTGACTGGGGTGGGGGCACAGCCCCAAATACACAATGTCACAGGTTTTACTGGGAATATAAAACCTCCAGGGCTTTTTCGACCGTAGCTGTTAACTCAGATGAGAGCCCAAGATACCATTCCTCCTTGTTTGCATCCATCTTGCCTGTTCCATGCACTCTCTGGTTGTGCCCCAGGCCAGTGCAGCATCACTCAGTGACCTCCCTCTTCTCTGCCAAATGCACCAGGTCTTATCTGTCTCATTCAGTTTGGCTTCACACAGGGGAGTGCATAATCCAAAGTGTTACACCTAAATGTAATAATCCATTTGATACTGAGAAAAAAAGGAATCCATGAATAAATTTTCATTAAAATGTGATCCCATAAATCGCACATTTAATTTCTCTGTGCATTCCCTTGCCTCCTTCTCTTTGCTCCCAATAAAATTGCACTTGTTAGTGGTCATGAAGGGCAGAAAGAACACAAGAAGTGGTTTTTCTTGCTTTTCATTATTATTATCGTGGGCAGATTACTCACATTTCAGAGCAGGCTGAATGAGATTGTTGTAGGTTAACAAGCAGATGTGCTGTGTGTGCAGCTTCGGGTAAAGTTTTAATTATCTTTGTGTGCAATATTTCACAATTCCTCTGGTGTCACCCTGCCATTTCAGATGTGTCTGGTGAGGTATGATTGTGCTGAAGTCTAACTGTAAGAGGAGTCTGTCAGAGACATGGCCATCACCCTGACCTCAGACTTTTGAAAATCAAGGCAGACAAGAGATGAAATCCAAGACCCCAAGACACATTTTGGTTATCAGCATGTGCCTACTCATTTTGGAGTGGTCACAAGAGGGCACCCTGTTACAGAGCCAATGGAAACACTTTCAACACTTGCAAAGGACCATTAATACATAATTAGATGTGATGCTGGGCAGGGCATTGGTAAGGAATGACACATGGGGGAGAACAGTCTTTCTGCACCCAACTTCAAGGGAGCCACTACTGGAGAAACATTTTGCAATTATACATAAAATCCCATCTTTTTAAACCAGCTGATGAGGGAATGAAAAAATTACTGTCAGCTAAGTAGGTGGTGAGGCACTGGCACAGGTTGACCAGAGAAGCTGTGGATGCCCCATTCCTGGAAGTGTTCAAGGCCGGGTTGGATGGAGCTCTGAGGAACTCGTTTTAGTGAATATGTCCCTGTCCACAGAAGGGGGGTTGAAAATGGGTGATCTTTCAGTCCCCCTCCAAGCCAAACCATTCTGTGAGTCAGGAGCTTTTCCTTAGCACCGCACATTGGTTTGGTTTGCCTACAGTGACTGGGTCAGCTCCTGCACAGAGTCCTGCACCAAACCCCAGAAAAGATTCCCAAATTCCTTATTTCACTTCTTCTTGTTCCTATTCCTCTCTCTACCATGGAACCAACATCAACCACCTGTTACTGCCTTTTTTCTGTCGCTCTTGAAGCAGCAGTGGTTTGTTGCTAAGAAGACAAACGTGCTGATGCTGGTGCAGAAGCAAAAGGGCTGATATGAACACTTGGTTTAAGTGCAATGGATGAAAAATAGTTACACCAAAAGAATGACTGCTCCTTCCTTCAATTCTCATCAGCCTTCTGTCCAATACCTTCTCAAATGGGTTAAAAACTTTCAGCAGATGAGATTAAATCCAAAGAATGCCCTTATTCAATGGAAAGGCTTGACTTCTTCATATTTTTCTTTATATTTTATCTTTACATCATTTCTTTACAACTCAGGGCAATTGTTTTTATCCTATATTTCCATGTTTCTGTCATGATCTTAATCTTTCTCTGGACCATTTCTATTCCCATTACAATCCATCTTTTTTGGATGGAGCAACCCAAGCTCTCTGCACTGATCAAGGTGATAATGACCCTCAAACTGGATCAAAACATGCTGTTTTCAGTATTTTTCTCTCCTGAGTATAGTTCAATATTGTTTCTCCTAAAAAAGTTGATTGCAACAGAAAATTGATTATGCTCTCAGTTTCTTGCCCTAGGAGAAGGAAATCAAATATAAACTATGGAATTCTAATAATCCCTCTCCTGTTTTCTTATTCATAGTCTTCTGGCTTGATAGTTTAGCTATATTAGCCATTCTGTGCCCATTAGGAAAAAAAATCAGGAATACTAATTATCGTTGTATAGTTTAAAAAATATCTTCCTTTGTGAGGCGTCAAAAATAGAAAATAAATAAAGGACATACTTTTATGTTAAAGGTTAATTTGGTTTAAGGCCATATCTTATGCATGCTGTTGTGTTTGGTATCAGCTTCAAGGCAAAGTGCAATGGCAAACTCTCACAGATGCTGCCCCTGAAACTGACACCCAGAAGAAAGAAAACATGAAACACATGGAATAAATAGATATATGTACATATGTACTCTTGGACATGTTTTAAATAAGTGTTTTAAGATGTCTTTTTTATGTCACAGTTCACAGCCGGCTCCCCCTGGGAAGGAGAATAAGAAAGGAAAAGATACCTCCAAATTATTAATAAGCATCTTGGCTTATTCATGAGTATTCCAAGCAATTTGTCTTGTAAAATGAGTCAGTCCATCAGCTGCAGCAGCAGCAGGCAGTGGAAACTGCTGTACATGGCCCAGCATATGTGCAGGAACCCCTCTGTGGGGCCCTGGGCCAGCTCAGCCCCGCTGGCTCCGCTCCCTGCCCACGCTGCCAGCGGGGAGCATCCAGAGCCAGCTGCAGAAGCAGGCCTGGGGATGGGCTCCTGCCCACCAGGAAATGGGAAAATTGACTGCTGAGCAGACAATAAGCATTTATTAGGGTGATAACAAATTAGAGTATTGGAAAAAAAATTCTGGACGCACTCCGGGGAGAATTGTCCAAGTCTTGATGGTTCTTCTTGGTCTGCCTGAAGGTGCCACGGTGTGACAGCACAGAACCTCTTTTCTCATGAGAAAATCTATCTGTTTATGGTAAACACAAGGTAAGATGTTCAGAGCTCCTTTGGAACAGGCGGGAATGCCTGTGGCCAATCAGCCCCAGGGGGCGGAGGGCTGTGGCCAATCCCAGTTAGCATTCATTTAGTATATAAAAGCTGCATTTAAATAAATAATCCCGTTTCTCAGCAATCTCTCTCGTGTGTGTCTTGTTTCGACATCAGCTCAACAGCGACACCACTGTACTCAGATATTCCTACAGTGAATGCATGGCAAGGCCAACCCTTCCAAGCAGACCCTGGAATGGCTTACTCTGCATAAATGGCCACATGGAACACAACTGCAATAGGACCAAAGTCTCTCTGAACTGCTGGATTCACCACCATTGATTGCAGAGTCAATTTTTATAGAGTCAAGTGCATGCCAAAATGATCATCATTTATCCAACAGATCCAATCTTTTGCCCCTTACGGAGGAAATGCTTCTGAGCTGAAACTTTTTAAACTTTTCTTGGCTAGAACATTAACATATCCCACTGCCCTTTTATTAGACTTTACTTTTTTTTTCCATCCCTGCCATTCTGCCTTCCCCGGAAAGCTAAAATGCTTTGAAGATAATCACCCAGATTTTGTGAATTATTATGAAACTTAAGCATTGGAAATCAGGCTTCAAAAGAACCTGATATTTTAAAAATATCTTTCTAATGAAATCAAACATTGGATTGTCTCCATTTACCTTCCAAATAAGTTTAACATTTGAAAGACCAATTAGAAATAATTATGATAATATCTATGAGTACTAAAAATGTGTTTATTTATTACACTGCTTTTTTGAATCAAAGTACAGTATTTTTGTGTGCTACCTGTCCCCAGAAGTTGGGACTTTAAGACAAGCAGCAAAATGAAATTTTGGCATCATATCCAGCAGACCCAGTGCTGTTTTCACATGAAGCTGTGTATCTGGCTCACATGATCTTATGACATCATGATTAGTTTGTGTGGCATGATTCGGTGTAGGGACCTAAAGATTTTACCTCTTAACACACAGCAAAACCATCTGGCTTCTCTGCAGGATCAGAAAAATTATACTGCATGCACACACTTGTCTTCATGTGTCATGAAACTCAAATAATTTGAATATTTTTGAGAAGTTAACCCAGATACTTCTGTGCAAACCCTGTGTGTAGTTCCCATCCCATCCTCTCTAAAATAACTTAGAGATGGAAAACGTTTGTCCAAGGTTCTGATCTAAGGCTGACCAAGCAAAGCAAATAGAAACAAACTCCCAAGAACCCTTCCTCTTGCAACAGGTCTTAGGTCAGTGAAACCTGTTGATGAAAGAAAAGAAGGCCGCAAGAGGCTCTGGAGGCTCTGGAGGACGCTTGGAAAGTGTCTTAGAAGAGAAAACTATTTTGGGCAACTAAACAGAAAATACACAAGAGGATCTGATAATTCTCTGAGCTAAAAAGTGCACGAGGTTCGCTGCCCTGTTGTTCATCCTTGTGCACACACATCTGGCCTCTCATCGAAACAGGATTTTGGGCTGGGCAAACCTTTGGTCTGCTGTGTTCTTAATTGAATTTCCACTGATGTGAGATTTTAAAGTATAATTACATTCCCTTGATCAATGATAATTATCTCGTTCCAAATTTCTTTTAATGAATTATATAAGTCTGGTACTTTTTCTTGTTAAAAAAAAAAAAAAAAGTGCTTTTCATACATTCAACAGCTTAATCCAGTCAGGGGATCCAAGCTCACCAGGGACTTTTTTTCTTAGACAAGTAAATCTTTGCCTGCTAAATTTTCAGTTATAAAGACTTGATCTAAAATTTAATCACCAGAAATACAGTATTTCCTGCCTTCAAATTATTTAATTATGGTATCTCAGCATATATTTATTTAATGTTCATTAAAAGGAACAAGTAGAATACATACTGCTCTAATTAATCCTTGCTAAGCATTCCACGTTCAACAAGTGTCCAAGAGCAGTGGAGCAAGCTCAGGGAAAGCTACTGAGTCAGGAAAATGTGCTTTGCACCAAGTAGGAATCCCCAAGAAAGAATCAAATTTGGGCAGGGCAGTGTGAAAACCAGAAAACTGCCTTGATCAAAATATTGAAAAAACATATTTTAAAAGTAAGCAAATTGCATCCTAGAGAATGGAGGGTTCCTAGAGATGGACTGTATCAAATTAGAAACATTTTTGGAAATCACTACTGAAGGGATCAGCAGTAATTAGGATCAATGGCTTAAGAAGAGGCCAGAACACCCCAAAGAGTTCTCCTTTCTCCATCATCCCTTTACAACCCTCACTTGAATGAGCTTCTTGCTCAGTGTATCCTGCAATTATGCACCTCATTTCTTCCATCTGTGCTTTCCTGGGTACTTATCTTTCAAGTGCCTCTTTCCTGAAATGTTTCTACCCTTAAATCAGTGTGACTGATAGGAAAACCTTCAGCAAGTTCATGCAAACTCTCTTTCTTGACCTTGTTTACCTACAGTTCAAAACTCAGTCTCCTTCCTATCCATCCACATTTTCTAAGCAGTGCTGGATCCAAGCAAAATAAAATTTCTTACTCTCTACAAAATCAACCCTGTTCATGGTGAAACACTGCCAAGCTCCTGGGGAAGGGAGACCATCACCCTCTGCTGTGTCCAGCTTGCTCCATCACCCAGGAGTAGAGCACGGCTCTTATTTCTCTACCTCCATTTGCCTGTGTTACATTCCTCTGAAGAGGCAAAGGAAAAAAATCCAGCAACTTAATTTTAGTACAAATTCAACCAGCAGGGCTGCAATTATGGCCTTCCTTTTTAAGACATATCACAGACAATTTTTATCACTTCCCCAAGGGCTGAGTGCTCACCCTTACCTGGGTCACAGGCGTCAGCTGGGGAAGAGCATCTCTTGCTGTCACACTCTACCTGTAGCTATTCCCATGGATTTTTAATTAACACCCACTGAGAGAACGCCTAATCCCTCTCCCAGTTAAACTCTTGTAAAACCAGTGCCTTTCCTTCGGCTCTGAGAGCAGCGGGGTTTTGATTTCAAGCCACTTTGAACAAGATAAAAAATCCTCATCCTTTTCCTGAATGGATTTAAGCTGTGCAGCACAGAGGCAGGACTGTGCATGTGGTTCTGTGAGTGTGGTTCAGAAACACCTCTGCTGTGAGCCACATTCTTCAAAGTCCCCCACAGATGCTACCGTTCCCCGTGGCAGCGTTTCCTTCTCGTTTCCATCCCTGCTGTTCTCTTTTTTAAATTTTTTTTTTTAATCAAAAGGCTCTCCACTGTGAATCCAGTGTCATTGCAGTACATCTGCCTAGGTGGCAGGGAAAAGGACCCAGCACCGAATTTATCAGCTTTGCATTCACCACCAGGAACACCGAGCCCAGAAACGCTGCAGTGCACCTTAGAGCAACACGCAGCGTGCTGATGGGGAGGAGCAAAGAGGGCACCTTCTACATGATTCCTGGGGATTTCTACCTCAAATCTAAAACCAAATTTAACACACAAAGGAGCCCAAATTGTTCTAGTTTTCACACACCTTTTACAACTTCAAATTATTCCTTGAAGCTGCTTCTCGCTGGCAGACACAGTCACATCAGGAGGCACTGCCTCGCTTATGAGCTGCTTTGAGGGAAAAGCACTAATTTTAGTGGAGTAGGGCTTGAAATGGAAATGGGGAATCTGTTTCTGTTAATGACTATAAAAAGTGTACGAAAGCAGCCTGCTGGTCCAACATGTGAGAGTGGGATGTTGCCTGTTGGGGGGAAGTCTATTTTTCCTCCTTTTTCTAAAAAAAAATCGGTGGCAACAGAATTAGGCAGTTATGGGCAGCAGGTGTTAGCAGAACCTAGACAAGAAGAAATGAAGTCCAAGGAATTCTCCTGCCTGTTCCAGCTACCTTTGACTCCCTGATTGTTCCCGTTGATACTGTCATAGCAACTGAATGTATTTTCCAGCTCTTCATCATATGCCATTAAGCCACTTCTCAGTAGTACTGACTTCCAGACTCATTTTCACTCTTCTCACAACTACAGCTCCTGCTCCACCTGGAACACTCCCAAGATCCTCCCTGCCTTCCTGGGCGTCCCCCCTGAGTGACTGTGCAGCATCACATTGCCCATATCCTCCTCATCACTCATTCCTTGCATCTCACTTCTCCCGGGTGACCTTCATGTCACCAGCCAAGTCCCTGGGCCAGACTCTTCACTCATCCTGGCAAGATGCAGAGACATAACAAATAGAAAGCTATGGCACTGAATGCCTGAGGCCACTTCTTAATGCATGTGGGCTTTTAGATGTTCTCTAACTAAAGCCATATGTTGACACCTCAGGAAGACATTTGACTCAGAGGCTGAACAGCAGTCATGACAAGCAGGGGAATGATTAGAGTTCAGCAGGCTTTGGAGAAATTAGGTTACCTATGGAGACTTCTAAATATAGGGTTAGGTTTTATGGAAATCTTGACCTCCTCAAGACATCAAACTACTCAAAAACACCACACACAAACCCCCTATTCGACCATTACTGTGTTACTTCTGCTTTTCCAGGGTGAGATATTTTTCCCAAACAAGACTTTATCCAGCACATTTCTCCTTCTAAATTCAGAAGTTGCTGTAAACACCAAAGAATTATTTTCTCAGTCCACGAGCAGCACAAGTGTCCCACCAGCATCCAACACTGCAGAGAAAAGTGCATAGAGGCACTGCCAAAGCCTCGGCACCACACTCCTCCCCAGCTTGCTCCTGCAGACTGTATTCGTCTTTGAAAGAGCCAAATTGATTTCTCATTTCATTCTCTCTAGCAGTAATGAACAAAACAGCTACATGGCAGGAATGCTCTCCTCCACAGCCTATTATAGTATCTTAAAAAGCCATTAATTCCAATGTTTCCTGTCTTTAGTGAACAGGTTACTGCCACTGCTGAACTTGAGCAGTTGCCCAGCAGCTGAAAGGCAGGAGGTGGACAAATTCTCTTCAGTGCTCTCAGATCACAGATCCACAGAAATCCCTGAAGAAGATGATTCAGGATGGAATCTAACATCAAAACTATGGTTCAAATGCTTTAAGATATTCCTCACTTCTTCCTCAATGTGGCAGTCGTGACAGAGCAAGATCTCTTACCTACTCTACTTCAGCAATGTTAGATGTCACTTCATGAAGGCAATTAGACTGAGAATAGTAATCAACCAGATCTAAAGTATAGATACTTCCACTGGCACCAACACTACCTAAAAGTTCCCTTAACAAACGTCCATATCTTCATGAATCATAACAGAGGGTTTCTGAGGGCCACCCCCAGCAACACCATGATGTGCTAGATCAGAAGAGCCTTCTTAGTCCTTTCCCTGTATTTTCTTCTGTCCCACAAAACATTTTCCTTTAGTGAGGGTGTCTCTACCTCAGCATAAGCTCATCCTTACAGGTTGTGGGGCTCTTTGAAATGGGGACTGGAAGTTCACTGAAACCTTAGACACCACAAATCAACGTGTTGGGCTCCAGGTATCTTGCTGTGTGTCTCAGAAAATATTTCAAGAACATTTTAAAAGCCAAAACACTCATAAAAAATATTGCAGAAAGGAGCTGCCATGAGCTTGGATATGAGGTTTGACAGACCAGAACTGGGAGTGGAAGTAGTTTTCTTTGAACCATTAAGATCAGTAAACCCATTCATTTAAGTCTTTTTAACACATATTTAAAACACATTGAAATTAATGAACTAATATTTCTAATTAACAAGGTGGGCATCTATTCTGATAGAGCGACCCAGTTTTCTTTATGCCTTCACCAGATTTACACCAACAAAACCACCTGTGAGCATTTTCTACCTTGCATTCATTTAACATAAAACAGGAACTGGGGTGGCATTGGGGCTCAAGGGTGTCTGCACAGGGAACTCCTTCCTAACACAGAACCCAAACATGCACAAGACTGCAGCATGCAGTGCCCAAGACTACAAAGAGAAAGTTGAGTTTTCCTTTCATCTGACAGCCCAACTTTGCCAAGGGAAAGGCTCTCGCTGCCTTACAGTTTGGATGGGCATTTGAAAGCTGTCAATTGCTCTCTGCGACTACCTGACAAGAGGTTGTAGCAAGGTGGGAGTCAATCTCCTCTCCCGAGTAACAAGTGATAGGACAAGAGGAAACGACTTTGAGTTGTGCCAGATTTAGGTTGCACATTAGGAAAAATTTCCTCACTGGTCAAGCACTGGAACTGGCTGCTCAGGGGAATGGTGGAATCACCATCCCTGGAAGTGTTCAAAACACATGTCACCATGGAGCTCAGGGAATGGTTTAGTGGTGGACTTGGCAGTGCTGGGTTGATGGCTGGGCTCAGAAGTCTTTTCTAACCTTAATGATTCTGTGAACCTTTTGGCCCGTGAAGAAGCAGCCCCGAGATGCCTGCACTCCAGTCAACCATGCTGCAGCTTTCAGTAGGGCAATTTTAGTTTTGAGAGCTGTCAAAGCAGCACCTCAGCACAAACCTTCTTCATAATGAAAACTATTAGCACTTACAAAGTTCTTAATATCTATGCAAAGCAACCTATAAATAATTCATTTACTCCACACACATCTGCACCATTTGAAATGCATCAGTGCTTTTATCAATACAGTGCATGGATTTACGCTGCAGAGAAGAGGCTTGAGGGCATTTGGGCTATGTAGGTATTGTTGATCTGAGCACTATTACTAAAGGTAAACTGAAATAAATTACCTCAGTTACTACACGATGCTTTTTTCAGCACGGTAAATAAAACTTATTAGTTCTAGGTCATTAAATTCAATATTAGACTTTAAAAGAGCCCAGAAATTCTATGATGTTATTAGCAAAACATGCAACAAAACATATGTGCTTCAGTATTAAAGATGAAAGAATTACTCCATTATATTTAGATATTATTTCGTTATTATTGTATTTTTCAAAGGGCCTTTTGAGATAAAAGCCCAGCTGCCATGCTCAGAGGCGAGCTGGGCACACCATGGTCCTGGCTCTCACTGAGTGACAGATTTCCAAAAAACTGAGACATTTCTGAAAATGTCAGTTGGAGCCTCTTGCTAATTTACTCATTACTCCTCTTCACATAAGAATAAATATTATTTTTCCAATATTGCAGGTGAAGTGAGTGGGCAGGGTCCTTAGAGAGAAGGGCTTGATTTTCACATTTTTTTAAGTTCCCATGATCCTAAACACGTCCTTTGGTGTCCTGTATCTCAGTACTCCTCACTGCTTGAATATATTGTGCTCTTCATTTCAACCTTTATTCTTCCCATTTGCCTACAACCCCTCTGCAAGGACTGTCCCCCCATGTCTGGCCAGGGTCTAGCACAAGGAAAATGCTCTCCTTATTAAAACCTCGAGTCACCAACATACAGCCCAAAATCCTGACAAGAGCCACTGCTGAATACATTGTCTTGCAAGATGCCAACAGCAAGACTGGAAAAACACCCTCTAAGCAGTAAGAAATGACCCATTGCACTCAATCCATCACAATAACCTCTGTCAGGATACAAGAGGCTGCTCTGATGTTTGTTCTAACTAAAAGAGCCAATTACTTACAATGTGGGCAAAATGTATTTTCCATTAAGTACAAAGACAGAAGATTAGCCTAAGTCTCCACAAGTGGCACATACAGTTCAGTCTCCACTGTTTTCTTTACATGATGCTCCCTCCCCGTGAGGAAGGAGTGCTCCCAAGATGCTGGGGCCCAGATTCACAGCTGGCAGGAATCACTGCAGCTCAAAAGGGCCACAAACCTAGAATGCATAACTCAACTGGCTTCTCATGTCAGGTCTAAATAATGCCTATGAATTATTGTTTGCAGAAGAAATCAGATGACCGAGCTGCTCTTCAGCACAAAATGACAACAAATTGCTTTATCCTGTTTTTTGTTGAACGTTACAAGAACATTGCAGCATCCCATCGAGTTTTTCAGAATCCTGAGCTAAAATGCAGTGTGAGAGAAATTACAGCAGAAGCCCAGTAATTGTGAAACCTAATTACAAGGTAATGTGGTGCTCATGAGCAGAACTGCTAAACAATTAGGGACTAGACTAACAAACAGGCCACCTGTCAGCTGGGCAAGGGCTGACGACAGACCGGCACAGGACACTCCTGATGGGCCATGGAGTGGGATATGAAAACAAGGAAACATTCAAATACTGCATTTAAGATACACAGTATGAAAAGAGCCACTGATTGGAGCTCATATGCTTGTTAAGTATATGGACAATATAATTGTAGTTGTACAGGAAAGGGAAGTTCAGGACAGAGTGAGAGGCACGGAGCGATGAGGAGAAGAATGCAGGAGAAATTGCAGGATGAATGGGGCTGGAACAGAGATGCAGTTCAGATTATTTCCACTTGGACTGCTGGGCAAGGGGGTGCCAATTAATCACCAGCAGAACCTCACACTTCCTGTACTTCACTGCTTTACACCTACTCTAGTATAACATATATGCTATGCTGTCCTGAAAAACGAAACCTTCACCATAAAGTCAGCGTTTACTCACGCTGCAAGGAAAATCTAACCAAAAGCAGTCCCAGGAAGTGAAGCTAGAAATAAACTCTGGAGCAGTCTGTTCTGGTCACAGACTGGGTTGGAAGGGACCTTAGAGATCATCCAGTTCCAATGCCCTGCTGTGGGCAGGGACACCTCCCACTAGACCAGAGCCCCATCCAACCCAACCTTGCACACTTCCAGGGATGGGGCAGCCACAGCTTCTCTGGGCAACCTATTCCAGGGCCTCACCACCCTCACAGCAAAGAATTTATTCCTAATATCCAATCTAAACCTACTTTCAGTCAGTTTGAAGCCATTCCCCCTTGGCCTGTCACTACAGGCTCTGTGAATGCATCGCTCCTCTCTGGATCACTCTTAACAAAGACAACAGTGGTCAGGGCAGGAGAAGACAGATGCTAATTAAAGAAATTATTCTTTCCTCTCCCTAAAGCAGTGGATAAAAATGCAAACTGGAATTTGAAATTACAGTGGCATCACAAGATTATGAAATGTTCAAATTTACAACTTTGCCACATCTCTCACTTCACGCAAGTAAATTTAATTGCTATTTCAATTAAAAAAATATGCAAACATATCCACTAATGAGCCACAAGTTGTGATTGAAAGCTGAGACAAAGCCTGTCATCTTTACACCAAAAGTGTAGTTATGTCAGCTTTGAGACTGGTTCTTTTCTTTTTTCCTAGCTCCTTTAAAATCAATGGAAAGACACAAAGCTATTGATTAGAAATATGTTATTTTTCCACATGCCCACTGAGAATCAGGAAAATACTAAAACATGAGCATATCCCATCAATTTTGTGGACCTTTCAGCATATTCTTAAGTGTGACCCTGAATATAAATATTTTATTTATTGAAATGCTTGCTCTAAGACTCACTCAAGATAAAGGAAAGACCTTCCCCATTCTGAGTGTTTGAATCAGCCCCTTGTTTATGGGGAAGGACACAGATATTTCACTGACTGAACTCTTTTGGGAGCAGATCCCTCAGATGATTCAAATACTCCTAAAACATGCAGTGTGCTTCATCTTTGGCCACCAACCTCCTCTCTTCTGCAATAATGTAGAGGGAAAGAAAGGAAATAGAGCTTTGACGAGACAAGAGGACAGAATTTTGCAGAGCTCTGAATGACCATGATATTCTGCTAACAGGGGAAGAAGGGGAAGAAGGACACACGACAGCTGCCCATATTTTAACAACTGTGTGGATCCCTACAAAGCATCAGCTAGGTTTGGGAGCTGACATCCAATTTTAAATATGCTAGTTTAAAATATGCAACTTTTTTTTTGCTAAGGCATTCCAGCAATCTTGTTATACTAAGTTAATTAGTTTGGCTTTGGCATTTTTGGAGTCTTTCATTTGCATACTGAAAACTGAGACACCAATAACAACATGTGCTTAGGAATCTGGCTGCTGGTCTTTCATCTTAATCACAATTTCACCACTTAGCCAGCTAGAGAAAGCTGTGAAAAATCCAACTATAATACAGAAAAGCAATTAATGTAAAATGGCTTTGGGTTCTTGGATGAATGACACTGCAGATCAGCATCTTGCCCTTAAATGCAAAGTCACCCTTGGGTAAATCTGCAGGGTTTCTATTGGCTTCATAAAATTCCTTTAGATACAGTAAAATCAGTGTCTGTGTTTGCCCATATCCAAGCAACAGAGCAAGCAATTCTAAAATATCTATGTATGTTTTCACAATATGACTTTGTCTTTTGTTTCTTACAGAAACAATATTTTAGCAATTTCAGACCTGGCAAGACTGCACTGAAGTCAGTAAGGGTACATGAGAGGGGACAGACAGATTTTAAAACAGTTGAGATGGAAGTCTTAATAAAAGTTTATATGACTTTAGTATTTGACCATAATTGAAACAGCGAGGGAAATGGTATTTTTTTCACAGAAGACTTCAGTTTTGTGAAAAATAAGCCTTATATCCATATGAAGTGATACTTAACTCTATGGCAATGCTTCATTCTCTGTTCCTGCAAAAGTTTACTTAATTCATTACCATTCCCTCCACTACACTCTATTTGCTATACTCTAGCAAATAAAGGAAATAGCAGTCAAGGTCTCAATAAAACACCTTTGCCTTCATTAGGGCCATCAGGGCCTAAAAGGAAAAGGATGCTAGACAAAAAATCCTGAACTGCAATGCCACTAATATTTCCATTATCATCATTCCCAGGAAGTGGTTGTGGGGAGCACCATTCCCATGGAGAACACAGCCTGGAAAAGAGCTCCTGCACTTTGCAGGTGTGTTTGTGAAAGTGTTTTTTTGTCTGCAGCTGCTTTCCCCTCCACTTGAGTGGGTGGTAGAACTCGCAGCTGGGGAATGTGTTAATTCAGCACTACCCTTTAACACTCTCTCTTTTCATTACAGGTATTAAAATTGTTCCCAGTGGGAACAGCAGACCAGGAAAGCTAAACACGTGGAAGGACTTGATCCAGTTCCCCATTACATTCAAAAGAAAAGCTAAAAACTTCTGTGATAATACGAGCTGGACTGGAACTCACATGAACAGCACACCACAAATCATTTTATTCTCGCCAAAGCTCGTTCTGACTGCAGCAATTTCCAGTGAGAGCTGGAGTCTACATGCCCCAAAGTAGCTCCACTCCAGCAAACACAACATGCATTAATTCAAGTATTATTTGGTTTTCCCCTGACTGGAAACTGTAAGGCAGCAGAGGATAAAAAGAACACATGGCTTGTGTGCAAGCCCCCAGCCCAGCTGCTGCTGGACCACTGTTTGCCTGTTGCTTAACATTGCTGCACCTCTCTGCCAGGAAAAAATGTTTTGATGAGGGAATAGAAACCTCCAGCTTTGTTTATGGTAAAACAATCACTGATGGTGCTGCAACCACTTCTTCCAACCGTGTGTTACCTCAATTACTAAGTCCTGGATGCTCTTGGAGAAAAAGGCTGTAGTTTTCCATGCCTATCTATGAACCCACTGGGCAGCCCCAGACAAAAAGTTAGAACAGAGGTGTTTGCGTGTTTAACAGGAGGAAAACTGGAATAGGAATTTGAAGTTTGAAAACAGGAATTTGAGGGCATGATTCTGGGCAAACAGCTCTAGCTGCTGGAGCAGGGAGTTGGACAAGATGATCTCCAGAGGTCCCTTCCAACCCCAACCGGTCCTTGATTCTGCAATTTCAGGAGCAAAGTAAAGAACTGGAGAACTAAAGAAGGACATAAAAAAAGTGGTGTCCAGGGAGCAAGGAAGCAAAGCAAAAGCACTGTAAAATGCTTAAAACTCACCAGTTATCCATTTAGCCTCTGGGTCATGAATCTTGAAATCATCACTGAAGAGATCTTCCACTGTTATCTTCTTCTTCTGAGACAAGCTGTTATCTTCGACTGTAAAACATTCAAACATAAACCACCATTAATTCAACTTTGAAAAGGATCTGAAAGCACAGAAACTGTGAATAATGACATGTCATATCTCATTTGGAAACAGTCCACATTAAACTTTCTGTCACACACAAATCCCTTCTCATTGTCGGTGTTGTAAAAGGACACCAACAGATTCACTAACAGAACCCTCCTTTTTATATATGCCTGGTCTCAACAACTACAAAAAAGATCAAGAAATGGTCCAAAACAGACATTTTCAGACATAACATGAGCAAAAAAGCACTTAAGTCATGCAAACACACCTATAGGTGTCATAGTGAGATATAATGCTTACTATTTGACAGGTAAATACTAAAACATTTCTGAAATCATGAGCTACATTTTAAAAAGAATTTAAAATGGCCAAGTTTTTACAGCATTTTATTTCCTTAAAAACTGTCACATAAAGCCATAGTTGGAAAGGTCTTTAACCTTATAAGGGCTAATACAGATTACTTCAGAAATTCCCAAAAGATTTTCCATGGGAATCCGACACTTGGTTGCAGAAATATTTTTGAAAAGTCTATGAGACATAACCCTAAATCCTTAAGTGTTGCATCGCTGAACCACACTAATTTCAGTTTTTAGTGGAAGGACATACAGTTTCATTTGTAAACATGGCAATATCAAAGCTGACAATTTTACAGAACAACCAACAACTTTGAAAACCCAACAGTTTTGATTAATATGTTCCCTCTTTCCTTTTCTCCCATCAACTGTAATTTTTTTTTGTTATGACAAGCAGTCACCCTCTATTAATAATTTATTGTCAACATTCAATTTTTTGCTGAAATAATATTTTCATGGAAACCTTTCAGTCAGCTTTAAATACATTTGCTCTTTTAAAGAAAAGAGGAGACCACGTTCTGAGTATTTCCACAGCAGGAATGTGTGTTTCAGCATCTTTCTTTATGGCAGTATCCTCATGCCTGAGGTTTATTGGCAGCCTTATCTATCTTTAAAATTGTTTAGTGCTAAACTTACACTGAACACTTATGATTAGGAAAGTGGAATCAGACTCTGAAGGCATTTATTTGTGGGAAAAAAAGTCTTCTTTGCTGTACTAAATTGAAGCCCCTGAGCCACCTGAGATGACAGAAAATTACCTGTGAACAGTGTTTTGTTCCACTAAAAGGTATTTCAGAACAAACTTTCATTTTTACCAAATTAAATTATATTCTTCAATGTTCATATTTTTCCCTCGTCTGGCTGAGGTTTCAGTCACACTGTTCACTGTGGCTTCCAAATACCAAAACCCATTAATAGAAGCCCTCAGCCAAATCCCTCTGTGTGACAGCATTATGCCAAGTTATTCTGCATAATTTTATTTATTAAAACGGAAAATACAGGTGACAAGGACCTCAGGAAATCATTCCAGTTAGTTTCCACCCCAAAACTGGATACCCAGGGAGGTATCAGGAGGGGCAGAGCAGGAGCTCGGAGCTCACACACAGCCCTAGGCCTGTGCCTGTTCCAGGAGCTGCTTCCCAAATGCCCTCTGGAGGAACACAGACACCCTCTTCCCCCCATGAGGGCATAAGGAGAGGCACAAGTAAAGCTCTGTGCTGGAAATTTGGAGAGAAGAAGGGTGGGAAGCCCTTCCTATTCCTGCTTTTTGTGCAGGATGGAGGCAGCCAGTCTGGGAGCTGCTGTTCCTTCACAGCATTCCAGCTCCTCATGAGGGACAGCAGGAAGAGGGAGAGGCAGCACCTGGACTTTGCACACTTAGGAGCCTCTCTGAGGGATGAGGTGAGATTCCCTTCCCATCCCCTGCCTTGGGCTGTAAGAGCTGCCAGGAGTCCTCTGTTGGACCATGGACTACATTCATCTCAGCCATAGAGCTGGGGAGAAAACAAACAACTAAATAATAAATCCAGTAATGAATTTCAGTAATAAAAAGCCAAAGCCAGATTTGCTGACCTCTCCTCTGACAGACAGGTAGGTCAGAGGGCTCATTAAGAACATTGCTCCATTCCTCTGGCTCTAATGGAGATGTTTATGGAGGAAGAAATGCAACTGTGGGATCTCAGGCAGCCCACTCTGCCCTGAGCAGCAGATTCTAAGTGTGCTCAGGGTGTCCAGGCCAGCTGGTGGACAGGTTGTGTCCACACCCAACTGCAGGGACCTCGAGGCCTTTTTGGGCTTATGGAAGGACAGGATTAAGCATGTGCCACCATTTCTTTTTTTTTGTATTCACATCCCCCAGCCCAGCAGAACCAGATGGCAGCAGGGCAGCAGTGCAAGTGGCACAGGGACTTGAGATCTGAGTGCCAAGTCAGAAAGTCAGCATCCAAACATCCCAGCTATGTGCCGAGAGAACCGAGTGGAAACCATATCCATTTTGGGCTTGATTCAGCATTCAAGGCATGACAGGAACCCTGTGTTTGGGTTCGTCTGCCTACACTTCATCCTTGAAATCAATGCACCCAACCAACCCTGGGCTGAACTCACAACACCCGGCTCTCCAGAACACAAAGCGAACAAAGATCCTCCACAAATCCAGAAAAAAACCAAAAAGGAACAAGGAGCTGACCTCACTGCCTGCTTTGCCTCCTCTCTTCCAAACTTTCTCTCAGCTTCAGCAGTACTCAGTACAAGCAGAGGCTGCTTGTCAGGTCAGAAGGCTACAGCCACCTTTGGGTGCCACCTTTCTTTCCATCACGCCTGGGACTCAGCCAGAGGCCGGTGTCAGATGCTTTCTTCACACACCTCCTGCCCTGTTGTGCATTGCATGTGAGGGACAGTGTGTCCATCTCCCTGTGGCCAGCACACCAGGAGCTCCTTTTCCACCCCAGCATACCTGCTTGGTCCCTGAGCAGACCTAATTCCTCTTTTCTCCCAGATGACCTCTCTGCACCCAAAAGGCTGTGGCCAGGCAAGGCAAACAGGCAGCCTTTCTACCTTCTGTAGTATCCCATCTTTTTCTAGTGGAGTAAAATACACATTTATATATAAATATTGTTAATAAATTGCTCTCCTGCACAGCTGGTCAAAGGAGAGTTCCTTGCTCTGAGTATCACAAGTCCTACAAAGCTTTCTGGGCAATGCCTTTGACGGTCAGACAGCATGCCATGAATTAATGCTATGCAATGACTAGCTCAGTACCACTTCTGAGAAATGTTTTTTATGGATTTTGCAAAAATTTTAATATGGATTAGGGTGTACTTTCTTTTTTTCAGCTAAAAGGTCAGATTTGAAAGGAGCAAATGTGATGTATATCTCCAGAAAGCTTTAAATATCAGGAACAGATGTAGGAGAAAGCAGCCTCTTCCTAAGCAAAATGTCTAATGGAATTTGGGAAGGCTTTATTTGATTCATAATTTCTGTAACTGGGACCTTTTTTCAGCTTTGCTCTATGTATGTGTGCAGGGACAGACTTTTAGAAAGTTTTGCATGTCTTCATACAAATACACAAACAGTCAAATGGGACCTGCACAGGTACCACATGCTGTGACAAGTGAGCAGCTGCCAATTAGGAAAGGCTCAGGACAACACTGTTATCATTTCTAGAAACAGTTTCACATTTTTCAGAGGTGGGTGGAATAGCAGGACCCGCACACAAGAAATTGGAGAAGCTCAGTGGAGGCAACCCTGTGTGTGAGGTGTCCTGTAGTGAAATTAAATGTAAACTTCCACCAATTACTGCTCCTTTTGAGAATGTTGTTCTAGAACATCAAAGGACATACAAATCATAGAAATGTTGAGAAGCTTTTAGGATTTTATACAAGAAGACATAAGCAGCAATAGAACACTGCTACTGTAATTACAGTGTCTGCTGAATGCAAAGTCCACTGCTCCCAGTTTATGAGCTGATCTTGGAGCAGGGTGAGTGACCTGACCCTGAGGAACCCAAACCAGCAGGGATTTCAGCCCTTCTGCACCTGAATCCAGAGTTAAAACCTTTAAAGCTTTGGGCTGATTTGAAAAAAAAAACCCTTGAAGAGATGTACAAATACCCTTTTCCCCCAATTATTAAACACCTTATCATTACCTGCCCTGCTAAGCAAATCTTCCCCACTTCCCGCTTTACCTGTTATTCCTGACTTTGCAGGAGACCACCCAGGAGATTATCCAAGTTTTGCCAGTATTAGCCAAAGTGGTGGGTCCAGGTAGCCACTTTTCTTTGTCTGAGCATGGACTACATGCCTGCATGCTGCACTCTACCCCATATGTGTCCAAAATTACTCTCTGGAATCAAGCATTGAATGATATTCAGCACTGGGTCTGTCTCTTTTTTCCACTTCACTGCTCTGTGCTCTTCCACCTCCCAAAGTTTCATTTCTCTCTTGCTTCCATTCTGCTCCTCAGCTCTTGCTCTCTGTCCTGCTGCTCCCTACATTCTATCACTCACATGTACTCATCCAAGCAGGAGTCCCTGTTCTCCTCTACATCCCTGGACAGGGAACCTTTGCCTCCCCCTGTGTTTTGTAGCTTCTCACCCTTTCTGACACTGAATTCTCTTTTCTATGTCTTGTCTCTCATTTTGTTTATCTTTTCCTATTCAGTTCACAATCTTGTCAGTGCTGCAAAAGTGCTTTATTTCTACTCCCTAAGTAGGCATGGAAATGTACAGGGCTGTATAAATACATAATAATCAATAATCATAATGACACCACATTAAAATTCAAGCCTACAACCTCAGCAGCTACTGTAAGAGAAGTAATTTACAGAGGTTATGTGCAGAGAACTTTGCTGAAACTTGGTAAGGGGATTAACTTAAAGAATTCCTTGTTGGGAAGTTACTAATTATTTGCTGTGGATAAATACTATCTGGTACATCATTCTCTGAAATTGTTTTGTAAACACTGTGATCTGAACTAAAAATCAATCCAGCTGAATGGGATGGGATTTAGGTGCCAAGGCACAAGCATCTAATGCCATTTCCAGTGGTCTAGGATATGACACTCAACTGGCAAATATTGCTCCATGTGGACATGAATTTCAGGAGTTTCTGTGTCCTCACTGACTGCCCTAGGTGGGTTCCTCTCCTACCCTGGCACATCTGAAATGACACTCCTCACTCATATTTAGGCAATCAAGCTCCAGCCTCAGGTCAGCAGCCCTGATCTCTGAACTGAAATGTAAAACTGTAAAACAATCTACCTAAGAATGGCCTTGAACTCAGCATCACATCGAGATAAAGTTAGGAAGGAGGGTTCCTTTGATGTCGACTTTGCAGTTAGTTTGCAATCCCTTTACTCTTGGAAGTGTAAAATTACAGAAGCAAAACAGACTGGAAGGGAGTTAAAGGTTATAAATACCTGGTGTCAGGAGTATGACAGAGGTGACAATCAGGGAGCAGATAACGAGAATAACAAGTAAGGCAATTGCAATTCCTTTCCAGTTCCTTTGAGGAGGATTACTCCCCACCAGCTCCTAGAAATATGAAAAGAAGATGAACATTTAGAAAAGGGCACTTAGACAAGGAAGCAAGCACAGAATCCAGACAGCCAGGCATGTCTGCAGATCTACACCCTGCAACCACGGTGGGTGACGCCCTCGAGCCGCACACAATCCGCGCTGGTATAATTCATGGGGGCATTAATTGGATTCATCCCAGGTCATTACCCAGTCAATAAATGCAGTGCAGCCACAGGTGGCTCAGCAGTGGAACCCACACTCCCCATTACCTCCTGGCACACGGGCGCCAGCCCCCATCCCAGCGCTCATCCAAACTCACTCATCAACGCCAGTTTCCTACCAACCCTCATTAAGTCTGGGAATGAGGAGCTTTACAGTAACTTTCAAGAGACTTTCATAATAAGATGTCAGAGGAGCACACAGGAAGATAAATAATTCACAGGGGCATGCATAGAGATAAAAATCAATAAGGATATCCCCCTGGTGAACTTTCCTGCCTTCCCAGAAAACATGACATCTCCTCAGGGCATACTGTGTGCACTCCTGGGTTGGGAGGTCTAAGGAACTGAAGACAGGCTCCTTGTCTAGAATTACATTAAATTTAATCACGTCCTTAGAACTTTGGAATAAAAGCTCCATCACCACTCCCTGATTAGCTCTGACTGCACTGTGGTTGCACCATATGTTCTGCCTACGACGTATACAGCACCCCTGCTCTCCGGACTGAGGTCTTTAAGAGGTGCTGCATTCGCATTTGCAAGATCTTAAAAATTTATTGCACTTTCAGGCGTTTTGCTGGATTCCTCTTAGTATTTTGCATTATATGTGATCTCATGCACACATTGAAGCACCCACAGGAACTGTATGAAATATTGGTGCACTTCACTTTTCTGGGAGGCTGAATTCACTCGAGGGATCTGGTCTCACTGCCAGAATAACTCTGGATGTTCCTCCTCCTCGCCAAACTCATCTATTTAGGATTTTTGCCTTATTTCCTTATTATGAGTGATGTTGTGTCTAAAACAGAGTTGCTGGTACCTCTTTAAAAGACTGGTTTTTTCCCCATTTTAAATTTTTTATGAAAACAAAAAGCTTTATAGTAGACTAAGTTCTTCAGTTATTCAGTTTATTTCACTTCCAGTTGCTTCTTATACACAACAAGAAGACTGGAACAGGGAAATCAGGCCAACCTCACAGTTTTGTTTTCAGAAGATGCTGGGAAATATCTTTCAACTTTTCCATAGAATTCATTTTACAGAAAAAGATAATGTCTAGACTCTCTTTCCATATCTTTGGGGATCTATCCACTACAAAGGCTCAAAATCTGCAATGGAAAGCCGAGTTTGAGGCATTAAACCCCTGATGCACTCCATCATTTATTGTAGTTCTGGAAAAGCCACAAGGCTTCTCTTCCTTCTGACAAAGAGGGATAGAGGTGAGCACACCCTCCTCTCCTTCTCTCCCCCTCATTTGCACTTGGCTTTCTATTTGAAGTGAAAAATAATTAGAAGGAACAAATTTATAGTTTACTAACATTACTGGAGAAAAATCTGGAAAAGTAGGTCAGGAGCTTTGAGAAATGCCATTTTGGCAACAAGCAAACAGAATAAATACTTTCATTTCTACAAATTCTTTACCCTAAGTATGAATGCAAATGTTAATCAATTTAGTCTTCTAAAACCATATTTAGAAAACTCTTATGATCTCCATTTTTCAGGTGATGCAAAAAGGCACAAAAAAGAGTCTGTGACTTTCCTAGAGAAAGAAATTGATAAACAAGCCATGGAAAGAATGCAGGGCTTCTTAGTAAGTGGCAGAAATCCTATTTTTTCCACAGCAGGGTACAAGGGGATCTAGAAGGAAACAGGAGAACAGAGAAGCAGCTGAGAAACCCATCCAAGCCCTCACAGTGTCTTGGGACAGAGGTAAAACACTGACAGTGTTACACAACTGATGGCAACAGTCACAGTCCTGACAATAATCTAACAACACCCTCACCACGAAGGGTCAGAAGTCTTAAAATTGAATAAAAAATTAGATCATGGACTTGAATAACATCTACAAACCCAGATGTAGTTCAAAAGCTTAATAAAACCTTGCATTGTGCATGATTTCCCCATCTATGAGTCCCAGTGTGATAGAAATACACACACACACTTGAGCTATCACGACATCTGTACTTGCACTGAATCCATTATCAAGTCAATCCCATTAGTTCTTCATGCATTCAACCAATATTTGAGCAAAATCTCAACAAAAAAAAAGACTGGGAATTTACAGTGTATCAAGAGGAAGAACACTATTCATAAGCAAAATATTGGGGTTTAATCCACTGAAAGAAGTAGAAAACAAATTTTTTCACTTTCTTTTCAAAATTCCATCATGAAATTTCCCCTGGTAGAAAGCAAGGAGAGATAAATGACTTTCCAAAGAAAGACAAACAGCTTTATTCAGCACAGGTTTGGAAAGCTGCTCTTTTGTTCTCAGCCATTTGAAGTCTCTTTTGACAGAATCACTTAGAGCAAACCTGCAGACACATCACACTGTATTTGCGAAAGCACTGCCACCTCAGATTATTCCTGTCTGTGTTTCTGTGAGTTCCAGAGGGATGTTGCTGTGTCACTGTGACCAGCTTTTACCTCCAGGAGACTGCAGCCTCACCAGCCTGCGACACCCCCTGCCCTTGGCAGCAAACTCCCACCCCTCACTGGGATTTCCCAGCAGCAGGCAGCAGCTGCCTGTTCACACTGCTCAGGGAAGCCTCTGTGCTTGGGACTGAAGCCAGGAAGGTGTTTAATTCAGCCCTAAGCAGGTCCAGATTCAAGCACATAAATGATGTTCTTGAAGTGGCAGCTCGAAGGGGGTGTCTCCAGCACGCAGCACAAAGCTGGGATTTGCCTGTTCCTGAAAGGCCCAACTTGCAGAGGTAAACATGGAGATCTGAACCAAGCAGCAAGCACATGCCCTTTGTGCTAATTCTAAAGATATCAAATTTGGGTTTCATACTGAAATCTGAGCATATGACACCAAGGGAAATAAACCAAGCACGTATGGTGTCTGCTCTGATGAAAATAACATGAAAGAAAACATTAAAGTCATTCACAGTAGGAACCACCCCCTCTCTGCCTCACATGAAGCACTAACACAACATCTTCATGACCTCTGCAAGCAAGCTAAAGCCCTTCAGCCTGGTCTTCTCCTTCTTTTCCTTTGCCGTTATTTTTCACCTCCGTCTTCCTATTACATGAAAACTAAATTGATTTTGGATTTGAAAAGTACACCAGATGTTTCCACAGGTTTTCACATAAACACACTTCATTGATGCTGCATATTAAAAACTGCAAATGCTGTCACTTAAATCTCCATTTATGATTGAAAAACATCACTGCCCACCTGCGAAGTTGATTTTGGAGCCATTAATCTAGACATCTACAGTACTTTAAGACTGTAAAATACAGGTCTGTGGTGACATATTTTGCTGCCTGTGAAAGAATCACTGTGCTGACAAGTTGTGGATGAAGGCTGGATGAGCTCCAACCCAAGATGCTGTCAACAAAATTATTTCTGGCATGTTTATTTGAAACCTGCCAAAAGTCTGCCAGCACAGTGGTCATACTACAATAATATAACAGCTTCTTAAAACAACTCATCAAGCCCAACTTCTTTTTTTCTTTTTTAATAAGCATGTCTATATGGCTGAAGGACAATATAGACATCACATGTCAAGTACAGGTATTATTTAATGAAACTTATACATCCTGGAACAAAATCTTTGAAGGATCAGCAGTGAGATAGTCATGGTGGATCTCTTAGTCTTTTTCAACACAGAGCTGCCACTTCTGTGCAATAACAATAAATCCCAGGTGAGTTATAAGAAATATATACATTCCAGATACAGGTGCTGTATTTAGAGGTTCCTTGCAGAAGCAGGTAACACTGGGCCATGAAGACTGAGCTCTAGACTCAGTTACATTGGTGCAAATCTGAAGCAAAAGACAAAAGAAAATCCAAGAAATTAATGGTATGAAATAAAAGCAGGTGTAAGATGTTTTGTTGGCCTCAGAGGTGGCAGGAAGGGGATTTATAGCAGTAATTTTGTAGTTTCCATACTTGCTACTCTTGCAAGCTCTGTTTCTTGCTTTTGATTTATTTCTAACTTTTGACCTTAAATATTACACTTATAAACATAGCAAATAAAAATTCTTCTAACAAGCTTGTTAATACTGTTAATTGAAAAATGTGTATAATACCTTTCACTCATGCTACCTGGTTCTGAATTAGGATTTTTGCCTGGTGAAATGTGGGTGAGTGTGATGACTCTAACAACTCAGCTCACCAGGTCCCCAACATGGCTCAGAATAAAAACCTGTGGAAATGTTGTCCAAGACAAAAACTCCTGTGAAGTTCAGTGGAAAAATAATCTTGCTGCTAATTAGTTCTTTAAAATACAAAATTGCAGCAGATTATACCTGCTGAACAGTACAACAAACGAGCTGAGGAGTGGGTAACGCACAGAGTTATTAGATTATTAACCTTATGTTGCAAAAAAGAAGCACTAATTGCGATAATAATGGCAGTAAACTGGGTGAATTGCAGTGGTTGCAGCAGGAGGTTCACTGAGACTCCTGGTTATGCTGCTGATTGATATTGCATTTCTGTCTCATCACAATCCTCCTGCCTGGATCCTCCACTGCTCCCCTAACTTAAACCTAGGATGAAGGTTCTTCATAGGCAGGAATCATTTTTGATACCCTGCTTGGCATAGAGGAAACCTCAGTCACTAGGGAATTTAGGAAGCATTGTAACACAGATAAATAATAATAAGCATGTAACTGCATCATTCTCACCTCTGAAGTCAAGCTGAGTTACTTTTGCTTGGGGATATTTTATTTATTTTCTTTCCTTTCCTTCTCCTCCCTATGTGTCTCCCTCCCCTTTGCTGCTGCAGACCACCCTGAGCTATGCTCCAGCTGGAGGGTGATGCTGAATAACAATCAGTTTCCACAGAGACACAGAGCCTGAGCCCGAGGCTACAGAAACTCAGTTGTTCAGATGCTAAAGGTGACACTTCAGAGTGAGAGGAATAAAAACTTGCTCTGTTTTTACAAATGAGGCATGGCATGTACGTGGGCTTTCCTGCAAAACCCCAACAGAAATAAGAGGGATAAAACCATCTGCCTGTTGTGGTGATGAAAGACAACTATGTTATGTTTTTCTTCATCTTCTGTTGATGCTTTTACTAATAGGGAGCAATGACTTGGTAACAGTGAACATCTTTGCTGCCTACTCCCCAGCACTGTGAGACAAACCTTTCACCCTGCACACGATGCAGCACGTTCTCCTGCCCTGCATGTTCTGGGAGGCTCTTTTACGAATGCCCTAAAGCCATTCTGCTTGGTTCCATCTCCTCCCACCATTATCTGCAAAGTGCACACAGGCAAATGTTCAAAGGCCAGGCAGTAATGGTGCGTTTGAGAGTGAGCGAGGAAAAGGCTCCACCCGTAACACTCAGCTCCCCGTAAAACTAAACCTTGCATGTTTTATGCTTTGGTAGAGCTTTCAGTCTTACATGTTTCTCTTACAAAGCAAATAGGAGAAAATGAATGCCATCTGCATCCCACACCTAAGTGCAGCTTTACCAGATGACAAGTCTTCCACAGTTTTAGAGCAGAAGGCAGCAGATCCTCAGCTGGCGTTGACTGACACAGATCATTGGCTCCACTGGAGCCAAGCCAGTCTGTGTCAGCTACAAACGAAACCCAGTGCTGCTTCTAAGTTAAAAGGAAAATAAATCTGTAAAACGATTTAAATACAGTAATATCTGGAATTCCTGGCGGTTCTGGATTGCAGAAATGGATATTTAATAACTTCTTGTCATTTTTATAGGCATTATGATGAAACGGTTTTGGATCACCTCCATACCTTGCAGCACTAAAAGATTAATTTAGCATCTCTGTGTTTTGAACTGGCATTTCACATGACTTTTGTACCCAAGTAGAGTAACCACACTGCAACACCCTCCTACGCCCTTATAGCCTATGTAAATAGGCACCACTGCCATTTGAAACATTCCCAAATTATTCCTAGTGCTTAGGGACAGAGTGACTCCATAGAACTCCCAAAATAAATCATAACCTTGGAATATGGACTCTGAAATTTTGCCAGAAGCCTGTTCTCAAGGTGACAAAATTCAAGCTGCAAACACCATCTGGACCTGTTGCACCACGAGTGGTTCCAGCCAGAGGCACGGCCAACCTCTGAGCACAGCCAGGAGAAAGGAGAGGGCAGTACCTGTGTGTGGCACAGGACATATGTGACTACAGATACTTTTAGCCAAGAGCTGTGTTGGCCTTGATTTAATGCCATTTTATTAATCTCCTTCACTTTCTTCCCATTAGTTTGGTTCATTCCAGTGCTGTAACCCAGATGTTTTTATGGCACCTGGCACAGTGGGACTGTGAATCCTCTCAGGGGCCCTTAGCTGCTACTGTAATTCAAGTCATAATTAAAGATCCATTCCCAATACTGACAGAGCCCATAAAATCAACAGCATTTCTTTGATTTTATTTCAGTGTTTGATATAAGCACACACATTCATCCGCTAAAACAGAAGCAAATCATCTCCTGGAGTGCAATATCTGCCATGGCACCAGTAAAACTTGGTTTGGTGCCTGGGATTTGATTCCAGAGGAGTCTGTGTGTTCACTAAATCCATGAAAAGGCTTGGCAAGCCCAAATGTCACAGATTATACCACTGATCCCAGAACCCCTCTATGCCACAGCACTTGTCTTAGCTCCAGTTTTTCCACTACAATGCTCTGACAGCCTGGCTCCCTCCAAACCGAGCCACAGCACACACACGAGCCCTGAAACTGTTCATACCCGTGCAGAAAGCATCTGCAAAGAGTGGTGCTGCCAAGGCATGCCAGGATGACATCTCCCTACTCTATTTCTTGAAGAATTAGGATCTCAAGAAATGGGAAAAGAATTTTTTATGAAAGATTTGAGAGCTTAGTGCAACAACCTCTCAGCTTTGTTGTCTCCCCTAATTCCAAAAAAAAATGCCATTCTCCTTACATTTGTAAAAAGGCAATTGCAATTTTTAGTGAAATGGTATTTCAGTAAAAAAAGGAAAATATCATTCAATTTATGACTCTGAACACCAAGAAAGAATTTGTGATAAGAGAAATAGTGAGGTGTTTAATCCCCCTGGGTAGAAAGACAGCATTAAAAATTCTGTTTAATGTTACACTGTATTAATTCCTAGGCTTTTAAAAAATTTTTGTTTACAAATAATTTGTTTCTAAATGGTACAGGAAGGAAAACATGAAGCAAACAAAGTTTAATTCCTAAATAATTTGCATGGGAGCAATGTGAGGAAGAGCTATGAGGACAGCCAAGATTTGAGGTCACTGTGCTGCAGAAACAGCAGGAAGAGGAATAAGAGGAACGTGAAATCCATGTGTACGGGCTGGAGGATAAAATGGATTTTACACAACTTATTGTTAAGCACCTGCCATTTACAGTTTTGAAAAATTAAAATTGTTTGATGTATGGATGTTTCAAAGACAATGCAATTGACTTGAATTCATCATTGTAGCAATATTTATATGAAGATGATACTTATAATTTTACCTTTAAGGGAATCTTAATGTTCTGTTGTTTCTAGGATCAAGTAATTTTTGATACATGGGTCTCTAGGATTGCAGTATGTACCCAAGATTTTAAATAAAATTATGGGAAGAATATCCTTTTCTGATATAAATTTTAAGTAAGTTGAACAATGGAAAAAGAACGTGTAAGTGTAGGCCTGCATTTTACACAATTCTTTTAGATGAAAAGACATTAGCAGCTGTGGGAGTAGGATCCAGTATGGAAGCTCTTCTCTCCCAGCTACGTGGCCTTCTCCCCAGCCTGTTACAGCCAGGAGTTTTTGCTTAGTCTCTGTCCCCTTCATCTCATCTCCTGAAACTTTCATTCCTGGTTTCACAAGTAAATAAGAAACAGTAAATAAAACCACCCAAAATCTGTTCTCTTGTCCCAAGGGTGACTGGCTGAGCACCCCTCTCAACCCAAAGCCAAACCCCCTGATGTTGGAGTGCAGCACAACTCTACCACAACTTCTTTAGCAGAACAGTCCCTGGCCCATCAGGGATACGAACTTTCTCTGCAGCATTCCTGTGACAGCCCTGCTATAATGGGCCAGAACCACTCCTGGGAGCACACTGACAAAGCAGGGATCACCTATGCTTGGTTCTCTCCACCCCTCCAGGTTATTTCATCATAGAAATGCAGCCCTAACCTTCATCAGTATCCCAAATCCAAAACCTTAGCATTAGTGCCCAATCCCCCCTAGTTGTGTACTTCTTACTCCTAAGGGAAATTTGCTTGAGCCCACGCTGTTACTCACAGAGAAGTAAAGAGCAAGGGACAAACCATGAAAGGACAGACATTTTTTGTATAGATTTTATAATGCTGACTATTTCTTTCTGGCTGGAAGCAACCTGTGCTGACATCCATGGGCATCACTTGGATGATGAGGCAGGGTGCAGAGTCCACAGGCTCTGAGACTTCCATCAAAGTAGCTGGGAGATATCTCACTTCTCCCAATGGGATTTGCTTGGACTTTTCTCAGGTGTTCTAGAACCAGAAACCACTTCATGGATATCCTGATTCAATGCTCATGAAGTTTTGGGTTTTTTAAAAAGTCTTAATTCCCCCAGGCCCTTGTCCAGCTCTGTTTTAGGAAGTGGTTTGAAGAATTACAACTCTTAGAAGGGTGCTCAGGCTCTTGGTGTGAAATGCCAGCAGCTGGCTCAGCACCGATGCTGCTGTCAGGAAAAGCGACTCTAAGGTCTCCAAAGGTTTACGAGTCTTATGCTTGATCTGTTTTAATTGATTTCTGGTTTTGCTGGGGTTCTCACAGCACATTACAAGGCTTTGCAAAGTCATTTGTTTTAATTTTCAAAACTTTCTGGTTGACAGGAAACATAACCAACAAACATTAAGTCTTTGTTCCTCGATAAAGCAAGATGCCAAATTTTCCATACTGAGTCGTGTTAACTGTGGCACAACACCACAGGAGTGGGACTCCTTGTATAGAAAGAACACTCTTTTTGCTCATTTTTAATTTGAAAGAATTATCCTTAATCCAATACAATTCTGAGATTCTGTAAGTGAATTGCAGAATGAAATGGAAATATCCACATTCCCAATCAAAAAAGGAATTAAAAAAAAGATGCAAAACTGATTGAGACACAAATTGTAATTTTTCGTCACTGCCATCAGTGCCACCAGCAGTAAGGCCACTGCTTTCATGATAATTTCTAATTTCCCTGAACAGTTCATGTTACCATCTTAAGAGCACTGACAAAAACACTTCTCCTGAGTCATGCAGGTGGTTTATCCATAAATGTAGGGACGTAATATTGAAATAAACATGCTGTAAGGTTTGAAAAGAGAAAAATCACTCAAGCACACTCAACGACATATGTGACAAGTTCATTGCATCCCATGGAAAAATGGTCCAGAGGTGGCAAGGAAAAACTGTACAAGAAAGAAGTTTCTTCTCCACACCTCACCAACCTGTTATTCTCACAAGAAGCAGGGTTTTCTGAAATCGAGGAGTTTATCAGACCCAGCAGGCAGAGCCATGGCCACATTTCCCTACAGAGCTCCGCACAGCTTCGGATCAATTTGTGATCTAAATGCACCTCAGAAAGGTCCTCTGTCTTCATCTCCTTGTCCATCTCACTCATTTTGCAAGGCTTAAAGACATCCTGAACTTGTGGCGCTGCAAGGAACCTTCCAGTATGGAACTCCCTACCAAGCACCCAGTCTGAGCCCTCTGATGTGGGGCTGCAAACAGCACATTGCACCATGCACGTGCCAGTGTCCTCAGAGCTGATCAGCTTCTTAATTCCCTGTGGCTTCACCAAGATTCAGGCACAAGAATATTCCTGAGGACCTTTGCCTTGGTGCCTTTCTTCACCTAATCTAAGCTAAAAGATAAAACTCCTCCACAACTCATGAAAGAGTTCAGAAGTGATCAGACATGGAGCAGTGAGAAAGTGAACGACAGGAGCTGGAATACTGGTATTTTTAAAGATAGATGAGCATTAGCACAGCCAGGAATTCATTTACCATGTGAAAAATCTATTCAGAGCAGAATGGGAACTCTACCAATTAATATACTTCACAGATGTATCTCTTCAATAAGCAGAGTTACAGGGATCATTTTTCTTTGACACACACCATAAGGGAATGAAAAGGTTAATGTAGTGTATGTGAGAGCATTTTTAAAAATCAATTTAAGGGAATTTTCTCTGCTGTAAATTATGCTCTGGCACCAGGGAAAGCCATCAAACTCAAATTAACAAAAGGAACAAAAGAATTTAATCTAAAACTACATTATGATTGTATTGCTCATTGGTGCACACAAAAAAAGTCAGCAACATACATTTAATTTTTACCTTCTTTGATTACAAAAAGGCTATTATCAGTGAAAGCTAATGTTGAATCATAATTAAAAGCAGGACTCTTCCTCCTACCAGTCTGCAAAGCACAACATTTTCTGTAATGCAATATAAAGTCATTTTGGTTAGGAAACCCATTTGTCAGCTCTCCTCACATTCACCAGGCTGTGACCCCTCTACCTCCTCTTGCACACACTTCTGTAACCTCAGAAAAAGCAGGGTTTGGCTTCTGAACTCCAGACTTCCCATTCAGCAAGACCTGATGTTGGCCTTGCTGCAGCTGAAAGCGTGAAGCTTCACTGGGCTCATGGCGTCTGTCTAGAAGATCTGAAACAGTTTTCAGGTTTCCACTAATTTTAACTGGCTGAAGAGCAAACATCAGCTGAAATCCTACTTTTCCAAGAGATCCAAAACAGTTCCCGTAACTTCATGGCACTACCACAGGCTCTCCACTCCCCATCATCTGACTTGCAAACTGTGGACTCCTTTCCCATCACAGCACACGGGGTATCTTCTCTGCCTGGAGGGGACATCATCAAGCTGCACAGTGACATTCACACTCAAAGCCACAGTCAGAACACGGCTTTGAAGTGACACAGCCCCACACTGTGTTGGCCAAAATTATCACCCATCATAGCCCTTGTGCCTTTCTCAAGTGACATTTGCTGTCACCAAACTCAGGAATTGAAAGGTGGCACTGAGGACGGCAAGATTTCATGGCATGTTCTGTGTCAATGGAATGTAGAGAGAACATGACACAATTGATCTGTGCTCATCTGCTGGCTGCTGTGCTGGTTGCCAAAAGATACCACAGTGAAGGAACAGAGAGATCATACGGGCTACTCAGGATAAATCAGCTGCATTATTTTCCTCCCATGACATTGGCATAAATACCTGCATCATTCCCCCTGTGCATTCAACAGCTTTCCACCACTGAAACCTCACTGCGTAGAGAGCAGATAATGGTCAATGTAAAGAATCTCAGTTATTTCTCTTCATTCATGGCCAAATGATGCCTTGAGGAACAGAGGCCGTGGTTGTTTTGCTCTTGGCATTTTTTGAGGATCAGACTCCACGTATCCCTGCCTATATCTTCACAGTGATGCCTTTTTCCCTGGTCTTAAGAATGAAAAACTAGACACAGTGGGAGGTTAGAGGGTTGAGGGTCATTTACCTCAGTATTTTAATAGGATCCTGTTCTGATACTTCACGTCACGAAGCCCACCGTGCATGCATGCTCTTCTCTTCTTCCTCTCCTCTTCTTCTTCTCTTCTTTTCTTCTTCTCCTTCTGCTCTTCTTTTTTCCACCCTACTCATGCACACGACTTATAGACCTAATCTTCCTGGGGGCCAATAAGTTTAGAGAACATGTTCTACTCAGGGGAGCCATGGCTCCTCAAGACAGTAGGATGTTTGGTCTCTTAGCTCTACAGGACTTTGGAACTATGCTGAGTTATCAGACTTAAAGAAGTACAAGTATGCATGCTAATACTTGTGGATACACAGAACTGTGTAAAAGGTATAAAAAGAAATAGAAAAAAATCATTTTGGCATCAACAGCATAATGGGATTTTCTACCTCTAATTCCAGAAATTCTTCGTCTGCTGGTAAATAACAGCAAGACTACATGACTATATATAACTCTAGTCTTTTATGTCTGATGAGGTCATTAAGGACCATGTATCCCCTACTCTTGCAGCTGGTTTGACCTGTGGGTGAAGGGAGTGGCAAATGGCACTAGGCAAGTGGCTGCCACGATAAAACACAAGGTTAACGCCATCATTTCACCTAAAAACTGAATGTAGACAGGGCAGCAAGTCATGGTGCTAAAAACATTGCATTCATTTTTGTTACATTCATTTGGACAAGGAGTGTGAAGGAGTGAGGATCAAAGAAACCAATCCAAAACCAACTTGGCTTGCACTGCTTTATATTGCTAAGGAAGAGAAGTATATATGATTAAATGTATGTATTTATATATATATTTACATACACACACACACACACACACACACACACACACATTCCTCTTTTTTTTCTCCATGTCTTGGCATGGGAAAGCAGAGACTCACCCGTTACACACACTTAGCTTTGTACAAGAAGTCAGTTCTTTTTCACTCATTACTTTTTATCTCCTTTGAAATGTGAGATAAATTGTCCTTCCAAACACTGAGTGGAGCTGGGCTTTGGCTCCTCCGGAGGAACAGCTCACAAGTCAATAGCTGCAGCCCCCTCCCCCTTAGGCAGGACCAGACAGCAGTGGAGAACAGCAGCAGTTTCATCACCTCACCCAATCCCTTCCCCATATGGTCAGGGATGATGACTAGTGAATAACTAATAAAAAAAAGTCTGATCAGAAGTTCAAAAGAATCGGAGGAATTGGAGTAAAAGCCAGTGGCTTCTTTTTATTTTTTATTCCCCATTTTCTTTCTTTTTTTGCCACAGGTTTCCTTGGGCTCAGAGGGAATAAAAAAGTCCTTAAAAGTTGTGTACTCCAAGTCCCTGGAGGTGTTCAAGACCAGGCTGGATGGGACTCTGAGTAACTTGGCCTAGTGAAAGGTGTCCCTGCCCATGGAAAGGGGTTTGGAACAAGATGGTCTTTAAGGTCCCTCTCAACCCAAACCATACTCTAAATCTGAAAGCTCACCCCATCCCCGTTTGTGCTCCTGTTGGTGTCCTGTATCTGCCCTGTGCCTCCCGAAGCTCATGAGGGCACCTTGAGCTGAGCTGTGCTTGGAACCTGGACCTGAGAGATGGGACAGGGATCCCACATGGGCCAGGGACCCCAGTGAGCTAATTTACACCTATGACTTGTGACAGGGACTGCAAAGCTTTAATTTACTTTTTAGTAGTAGGATGGAGGAGAAAAAAAAAATTATGTTTTATGATCTCTCCTTTTTAATAAGAAATATGTTAAGACTGTGCCTTAGTGGCCAGTTGGTTATTGGAATAACAAAGAAGCAGCATTGCTTTTTTATATACAGTATTTTGCCTTTTAAAATATTGCCTCATAATGTAAAATGAAAAAGTCATATTATGTACAGGAAAACTCATAGCAAACTAATGGGACACTACAAACCTAGGATTGTTCTTTTTTTCCTCATTTTATTGGAATGAATTCAAAAACATAATCAGAATCTAGTTCATTCTCTTACATAACCCTTTGTGAAGGACTCTTAAAATTCACATCAACAGCATCTCATTCCCACTTTCTCCTTAATTTCCATTTTGTTTAATGGCTTCACAACCATTTATTTGTGATTTTGGTATTTTTTTTCCCTCCTGTGAGAGAGAATAACCTCTCCTGGGTAATAGGACAAAGAGTTGGAATCTGTTTGCTTCTGTCGTGCTTCTGTAAAAAATACATTTAAAAAAATCCTTTACAGGGAATAAGCCCAGTTCTACTTTTTTTTTTTTTTCCCTGGGGTCTGGTGACACAATTCCAGCAATGCCAAGTCCAGCTGCAAGTGCCACATGAGGAGGTGCTCTGAGTGAGAGTTCCAGCACTGCACAGCACATCCCTTTCCCAGGCTGAGGACATGGAGTGCACAATAATCAATCTTCCAAGGCCCTAATGAGCCCCTGTGCTACAGCCTGTACCTTGCTATCAGCTTCTAGAACAACAAAAAATGCCCAGCACAGACAGGATAAAATAGCTGGAGGCTTCTATCAAATTTCTTTGTGAAATTACAGGAGGTACTTAACATTTGTCCTATAACTTTTCAAGGGAAATGAGAACATTTGCCGTCCAGACAGGAAGTCATTATCCCCCATGGAATGAAAGACATCTTGATATAATCCTGGTCCTTTAACAACAAGAATTTTGAACTCAGAAAAACTCAAAAGACAAATCTAGAAAACCTCTGTGCTTGGGTACCTGCTCAGCATGGGCTTCCCAAGAGCCTCCTATATTCTATAGCATCCACACTTCACATATCTCTTAATTACAACACAACTAATTTTTCACTTACATTATTATACGTATTATTATTATACGTTAAGCCTTATATAAAGAATTAAAATTCCTAAACCAGAAAACGCACCTGTTGCAGGAAAAAAAAAAAAGTGGAAAGATCAAATGAGAGAAATGGTTGAAAAAAGTTTAAATTGTACAGACTTCTTCATGCTTGTACTAATTAATTTTTCTGATTCTGAACCAATTCCTCTCCCCATCAGCTGGTCACTTCATGGTAGAAGTGAACCATTAAGGGTGAAAGTTCATGTTATGGATCCAGTTTTTGATCCAGGAGTAGACAATTCATTAACCTCAGTAGCGATGCTGATCCCAAAATCTGCACCTTCCTGCTTCCTCACTGGTTTGTAGCTTTTGCTGCCACTGTTTTGCCAATAGTGTTCCTTTCCATAGTATGAGGAGATGAAACACCTTCATTCTCAGAACAGAGGTTTGGGAAAATATGGAAGGTTTACTAGGTCATCTACACAAGATATTTGGGCAATTGCAGGGTTAAGTTGTTAAAAGTCATTTATGTTCTTGATTGCCCTCAATTTCCCTGCAGATGAAGCTCCCAAACATCTGTAAAAATTGATGCTCCTGCCCCTAAGCACCTCTCCATTTGAGTATAATTTAAAAAACATCTTCCTTTGCTCACACACAGCAAAAAAAACCCCCAATTTCTCACAATAGTTTTGAGGTAGGGGAGCAGCCTTGAAGAGGTTTGCTGGGCAGGGCACAGAGAAGGGTGCAGCTCCCCTTATTGCTGCTCAGCAGGACAGCCCGGAGCTCACCTGCTGTCAGCTCAGCTCTCCCCTGCCAGCAACACCCTCTCTGAAGCTGTGCCAGGTAACAAAGCACATTCCCAAGCTGCAGCTGGTCCTGCATCCGTGCCCAGGGGCAGCACATCTGGCTGTGACCAGCAAGGGGGGTGTAAGGGCAGGATTTTGAGTAAGAGGAGCAGGAGGTAGCATCTCATCAGCTGTTTCCATCTCCTTGTCAGGAGAGAAGTGTTTGAACTTGGCCTGGAGAACACCACTGGGTGTGCTGTCTGTTATCTGCTGCTCTGCACAGGTAATCCCTGTGTATTTTATTGACTCCTGTTATGCTGCATGAATGGACACCACACATGGTTACAGCTTGCTGCTTTCACCATCATTATTAAAACATTTGTTGCAGAGGGAAGAAGAATCCCATTTCCCTCTGCTGCTGCTGGGATGGTTGCAGCAGTCACAGCAAACTGCCTGAGCATCCTTCACAGAGCCTGATTTGGCAAAAAAACGCTGCCATGGGGAAGACACAGGACCAGCAAGAGGTGGGATGCTTGGCCTGCCTGCTAATGGAGAGCACACTTGGAATCAGCCTCTGGAAAAATGCTTCCCATGTCCATTAGGGATGACATTTACCTTATTCCAGATGGCACCCATCACCCTTGGTGCACCAGTTAAGCTCTGAGCTCAGAGGGGTGGTGTGCAGTGTATGGGGATGATGTGTGCAGTTTGAAACTGCAAGTGTCAGCCATTTGTGCATGTTGAAAATTTATACACACATATATATATATATATATATATATAAATGGAAAGTAAAAGAATAGGAAATAGGTAATTTCCAGAAAAAGTAAAAGGTGACTATTATATTTAGGCTTTGCTTGTCTGTCAGTTTTATTAAGTAATTGTACAGCGTGCCTCAGAGTATTTTTGATTTCTTCATCCAAATACAAATTTAACACTGTATATTATGGGCTGCTCCTAAAATCACTGACTGTATTTATTACTTTACTAAATCTTTTTGGTACAAATAAAGAGATGCTGCTGTCAGTTAATGCACTGTCCTGCATAATGGCTCTCCTTTCTCATAGGACACTCTCCTACATCTGCAGGGAAAATATTGCCAGGAAAGGACAGTGATCTCCTTTGGCCCCAGATGCCCACAGGCTCAGCTGTAGATGAATTCAGGAAAAGCATTCAGTAGGATACCTTTCTGTAGTAGGGTAAGCATTTGGAGTTGTGCTCAAGTCCCACGTGCTTCAGTGGGGTGCAGACAGGAGTGTTTCAGCACTTCCTAGACACTTTGGGGTGTGATTTCCCAACATAAACACTTGCTCTGCAGAGAAAGACCCAAGACCCAACATAGGTGTCTACAACAGGGATATCCTTCCCTTGCCCTGTGCACAAACTCCTGCACCACGTCCCTGCAGCACCCAGCCCTCTCTGCACAGCGTGGGGAGATGAGCCCAGCTCACGGGTGTCAGTCTCAAAGTGGCTCTGGCCCTTAATTGGCAAAGGAAATTAAATATTGTGGTGTTTCACATGTGCTGGGTTGAGATAAGGACAGGGAGAGATCACTCACCAAACACCATCATGGGAAAAACAGACTCAGCTTGCGGATACCAACTGAATTTATTACAAACAAAATCAGAGCAGGATAATGAGAAGTAAAATAAATCTTAAAAACACCTTCCCCCCACCCCTCCTTCCTTCCCGAGCTCTACCTCCTCCCCGCAGGCAGCACAGGGAGGTGCTTGTCCAGCAGTGGGTCCGTGCTGGAGCCATCTGGCATTGGCTCTGCTGGACATGGGGGAAGCTTCCAGCAGCTTCTCACAGAAGCCACCCCTGCATTTCCCCCACTACCAAAACCTGGCCTCTCAAACCTAACACAACACGCTAATGGCTCAAGGATATAAATTATATTTGACACAATAGATTAAAGAGCTCATAAAACTTCATCAGCTTGGCAGAATGTATCCTGTGTTTTCCTGCCTTTTAATAATTTTAATAAATCAGATAAAAATGCTGCCACGATATAACCATTACAAGAGAAGATTATCAGGAGTGTAACAACGAGAAAAGCAGGGTGCTACCACAAACTTCAGAAGAAAAAAACACAACAAGGTGTTTACAAGGTTGGGACAAAACCCCAAAATCTCCAGTTAAAATTCTATATGATCGATGCTGTAGATTTAATCACTCCATTACAGATGCAAACCAACGTCAGTTTCCTTGCCTTGCTTCAGCCTGCATCTCAAGGGGGCTTATAAATAGTTAAGCATCTATATCAGAATTCATCCATTTTTAGAGAAAAATTAAACCTCAACATTGATATCTATGATATAATGACTTACAAGTCATTGCATAATTAATCTTGATATTAACTGCGTGCACTTGTGATATATGATTTATTATGGGTTATTCATCTAAATTCTTCTATGGGTATTGCTTCACGCACACACAATCTAATAACCCTCAATGCAGGAGCAGGTGCTACTTCACAGTAAAGACATTAACATATTTGGAAAAAATACTTCTATATCAATTGCTCATACTCTGTTTTCACTTCTCTGATGGACTTGACAGTGATTAAAAACTGAACTGGAAATATAGATCTTGTACTTCCATCTTCACCCTTACTGCCTGTGGAGTTACAGAATGTAGGTAGCAGGGCAACAGGCCTTGAAAGCCAGAGTGACCTTCTGTCTTCTGTCCAGAAGAAACCCTGGGAGCCATGAAAAACATCCTGGTCACAGAGGAAGTGGAAGAAGAATGCATTGTGAGTTTGAGAACTGCTGGACCTGCCAGAAGTGAAAAATATCATTTTTTACCGTAAAAAGCATTGTTTACCTGTTACCATAAAAGGCAATACCGAATTAGGTGATTAGAGCACACTGTGGTGTAGAGTTAGTTCCTGTTTATGTGATACTATATAAGGAGTTTTCACTGCGTAATAAACCTCTCTCTTTGCACACCACCATCCTATGAAGTCAGCGTCACTCTCGACCACCGCAACTGCCCTTTCAGCATTTTTCACACTGCCTTTTTCTCGTTTCAGAACCACGTTACATAACTGCAGTTTCACATACCTACACCCTTCTTAAATGTACTCAGGGACAATAACACATGACATTGTCTGTTGCTGTCTCTGTTTAGATCGGGAGTGCTCAGAGAGGATTAAGCATTTCCAGAGACAGCTCATTCAGTTTGACTAACAAGGCTCTTCCGGATGATGCTGGAACATGTTGGAGGATACAACCATTAGTTTTATATCGGTTTGTAGCTCTAAATTGTCTTTCCCCATCCATGAATGCCAGCCACTCTCAGACAGATGGTTCCTTCCTCATCAAAGCAGCTATCAGAGATACAGTCCCTGAGACAAACAGAGAGGTCCTTACTTGGCTTTGAGGAACATTTCCCCATAAAGCTGAAATGGAAAGCCCAGCACACATAAATAATTTGAAAAATACTTGAAAATAAATGCAAAAGTAAAAGCATTCCTGCAGCAGCCAAGAAGCTATGTGGGAACAAAATGTAATGGCCATAATTGACCACAACTGATCACAGCAGAAACATAACTATTCAAAAAGGACATTTCCTATACTAATATCACTTCTTTACTCCTTTCTCAGATATTATTCCTCCTCAGACCATTCATTTACTGACTACTCTAAATTCAGCCAGCCTTCCAGTGAGGTAATAAGATGATTGGATAAATTAGCAATTACCAAAATTTGCTTCCAAAGAAGATGGTGATGCTTGGGTTGGCATTGCCTCGGGAGGGTGAGATGCAGGCATTAGACACCTCATATACCCACCACAAATAAAAGAGAATTTACCACTAGTGACCACCACTCTGCTTAATAACCAGGTTTTCGAATTCTCTTCAGTCTTGGCAGTGGACACTAAATGTTTCCATCAAAACTATGACCTCCCTCTGTTAGAAATTGCCCTGACATTACTTGGAAAGGGCTTAATTAGAAGAGGCAGTGTTGACCCTAAAGCCCCTGTTAAGCAAGTCACTGCTGACAACCTGAAATATTTTAGCATCATTAGTATAGCTCTGACACAGCACACAAAAACCACGATGTTCTCTGAAATTTTTAAGGTGATTCTACCAACCCTGTGCACATTGACACAATGTCAAAGAGTTAATTTGTTAATATGAGCAGAATTCATGTGAATTAGGATCTGTTTCAGGAAGCTCTGTCTCCTGCTGCCTCATCCTACCTCAAGGCAATGCCCTGCAGCAGATTCACACCTAAAAATTCAGTATTCTGGCCACAGCAAAAAGCAACTATGCTCACCATATGTTTACTGGTTAAAATAAGATTCTTGCACACATGTGATGGATATCTCCTTTGAAACAGGCAGTGAGCTACCACAGGGATGCAGGAGTTGGTAATACCCAGTACAGCATCAAAGTCCAAGCAGGAGGCACTACCTCCTGTTCCTGCGCTCTCCTCAGTGTGTGCTCACACACAAAAACTACCTCTGTGTGCCACAGTCACCCTTTCAGGTGAAAACACACAAGCTTTCCAAATTGCTGGAAAGTCCAAAGCCAGATCCATGCTAAGTTAGCAGCTGTGTGCACATGACACCCTTAGAAAGGAGCTTGCTCTGCTCTCACTGCAAATAACAGACAATTGCTTGAGTTTGGTCTTCCATAATCATTCCCATCAATGCCTCAGAGTTTAAAGATCTAATCCTGTTTGCAAAATTCAATTAGGCTTTGCAAGAAAAAGAAAAAAATCAGTCATTATAGTTTTAGATAAACAGATCCTAGCTAAGGACAAAGCTGTACCCCTACTCCTGTGAATTTCAGATTAAATAAAATCAATACACCGTGTCATATTCCTGTAAAATATTATCTGCAGTACAGCTTGTTTTCTCATTTGTACATGAAGTTACATTTTAAGTTCAGTTTTCAGTGACTGCTTATGCAGTGTAAATATTAAAGAAAATAATAAAAGAATTTCTTACCTTCTTCACCTTCTATACCTGCATGTTTCTTTTTAGAATAGGTGGCCAAGTAATGCCCTGACCTTGGAGAGACACAGGAAGAAGAAGCCCTGGGGCTGAACAGGTACCCAAGGGGGGGCAGCCCAGCAGCACCTGCCCTTTATTAATCTAACATAGCAGTGCAATCACGATTTGCATTTGCAATCAAATAAAAATTAGTAAAGATACATTTTCACTTGCTGTATTTCCTTTGCCTTCTTTTGCTGTTTTCAGGGATACTTTGATGTGGGAGGCAAAGAAATAATTTTGGGGGAAGGGGAGAGTTGCAAATGCTCCCCTGACTGGTGGTATCTTACAAACCCCAAGTGCAGAGGTGGCACAACTGGGTTTTGCTCTCTCTTCTAAAGCAGACTCCTACAAGCCTGTACATTAATAAATGTTAATTTTATCTGAGTGTGTCTACAAGGTGATTTTCAAATTCCTGTTGATTTAGTAAAGAATTTAGGTGTTCAGCACTTGGAAAAACACCTCTGTTTCGATAGACACCTTCAGACAGCTTTAGGTATTTAACTTGAAGAGTCAACATTTACAGTTCTCCAGCAGGATTACCTGGGCTTTCAGTGCAAATTTCTACATCATCAACTGCTCTGCATGTTGTGCTAACCTGGATCCTTGCCTGGCCCCTATACATGTGCCTATATGGAGTTTCTTGGTAGAGATGTGAGGTTTCTGCAAACTCAGGAACAAATCCTTAGTGAGCCAGGAAGTAAGGAAGAAGCTCTTTTATATTTCTATTTTATTGAACCTTCACTCTCCTCTCACGTGTTTCTGGCATGCATGCTTTTCCAGAATCAATGTGAACTTTACTCCAAGAACAATCTGATAAATTCCTAAAGAACTGACAAGAAAATCTTGAGGAAAAGAATAAAAACCAGCTTTTTTTTCCCTCTAAAATATTTAATACCTGGAACTTATAAAGAATTGTTGAAGATCTGCCAACATTTCCAATGATTTTCAAAGTCATACCATTTTTAGTTGCTCCAGAACTGCTGATATCAGCAAGCATGCCCTTCTAAATAATTTATTGGCATTTCTACATAAATTAGATACTTAAAGGTGAAGATGCCATGAACCTTGTGGAGGCTGAGTGCTCACTACATGGGCTATAATCCATCAAGCCAACAGACAGATTTCCAAACTGGCTTAAACCTCAGCAGGCTCACTGCTTGGAAACAGTTCAAGGACTCCAGAGACTGCAAAACGCTCTTGAAATGTCACTTGCAGTAAAAGTACATTCTACACCAAAATAAATCACCATAAAATAAGGTAGAAACCTCTGAGAGTTATAAATTGATCATTTAAATCACAAGTCAGTTGCTGCTCACAAAAATAAGCAATGCAAAAAATATGTTTACTGCAGCTAAGGACAATGTATTACAAAAGACAGGGCAGAGCCATCAGCTAAAACACACATTTGCACAAAGTTAATTTCTTCAGTAAAGCACTTTAATCCTGTCTATCAATTTCTAAAGCCATCATAGATTTTTTTTTTTCCAAAAAAATTATATCATTCTGTTTTGCAAAATTTGGCTATTGAAAAATGTTGTGTTGTCATTTTACCTGTAATTACTGTTTTTATAAAGGCTCCAGACTGCAAAGAAGCAAACAATCTGAAGAAGACTGTGGATGATATTTCAAGAAAAATGTTGGGGATGAGAAGCTGGTGAACAAAAAACGCTTCCCTTAGCAAGGAGCAGATCAAAATCTTAAATTTTCACAATTCATTTTTAAATGAAAAAAGAAAAAAATATCAAAGAAAGAAAGCTCCCATCCTGGTTAGAGAATCACTGCAGCCAGGGGTGTGTTGGTATTTTTAGGATGGTTCCATCATTTGAAGGGATCCCTGACATACATTGGTATTGGGGGTGTGAAAACCAGTGATGAATTAAATGATAAACAGGATGTAAAGATGATAAAAGCAGCATTTTCATCAGAAACCATGAGAGTAGGGATAGTAAAGTTGCTATTTGATATACAAACAAAAAGATTGAACAAGTCTAAAATGGAAATAAGCAGAACAATCAACACAAATATCTCAAGTGATTAATTTACAAAGAGCAAAAAAAAAAGTCATCTGGAGCTGAAAATAGTTATGAAATCAATAGTGAGGGCCTAAAAGTCACAGAAAGCCTGAGTTCAGCAGGGGAAGGGGAGAGGAAGCTGCTGACAGCAGAGATAACGAGTGAGTGTCAGTGAAGGTCATTCCATCTCCCTGGACTCTGGGTGAGCAGCCCCAGCCCACCCAGAGATGGGACTGCAGTGCCAGCCCTGCCCGGATGGACACAGGGGCAAGGGCAAGAATTCCTGCCTGAATGCACATCCTGGCTGCATTTGTTAAACAGGCTGATCATTGGAATTCACAGGAATGCACACAAAGGAAAATGCCAGCATAGTGAACTTTTCAGCTCTTCGCCAAGTAATTCTTTGCAAGTGTTTTTCGTTTGTTTTTATTGTTGTTTTTAATCTAGTTCATAGCACAGACTATGTGGGGAGCACAAACAAAATGAATAAATTAGGTGGATGATGGTCATTTAAACTAGGGAAATTTCAAGCATAAAAAGAATTCGTAGATTCTGGTGTTTTTCCTACTTGTTTTCTAAAAGTCTGCTTTGACAATGAATTGTAAGTGTTTTGTTGACCGTTCTTATTCTGTTGTTACCAAAAAAAAGAAGACTAGATATTTGTGTACTTGCTGCAAACCCTGAGTTTTGCCTTGCTCCACAGCTCTGTGTTCTTTTCAGTGTTTGGATTTGACTCTGACAAATCAGCTCTCCTAGCACTAACCCAATTATGGTTTTCAGGCCTAACAGAAAATAAGGTTTGGCATCATCTTCCTTGCGAGGAGAGGTGCAGCAAATCTGTAACTCAGAGTTCAGTCAGGACAGAGATTTAAACCATGCCTGACTTCCTGCCTTGCTGCTTGCCATTCCTACCATCACTACCTGCTGAAGATGAAACATCCAGAGGAAATTTGGTTCTGCTCTCACATTTACACAACACCATCACTTTACCTTAATGGCCAACACTCCCTGTTTAATAAAACCCTGGCATCAACTTTATTGCATCCTGCACTGCTAATGATTTGGTGGGCAACTAATGCATTAATCTTGATTCCTGGCTCACTTGCAATATTTATATAGCACAAAATGCTTCAGTGGAGATCAGTTGCATGCAAAGCTTCAAAGAATAAATTGCAAGACTTTGTGTTGCCTCTAGCTCCTCCTCAGCAGAACATGCCTTCCCCCCAGCCTGGGCTAGCCCCCACACCTCTCACCCTGGGGCTCCTATTCAGACATGCCTGGGCTGCTCCTCTTCCCCAGATACTCACCAAAACTGACCAAAAGCCAAAATTCCATCCACTCCACATACATTAAAAATGTCTGAAGCTCTAATCTCATCTAACTAAAATTCCTTAAAAGGAGCAACATCGTTTGGGGATGCCCAGGAACCAACCTCAAAAGGATGAAGCAGAAACTCCTATTACTAGAATATTAGCAGGTATGTTGGTACAGACAAGTTTTGAATTGCTGATTCTGAAGCACATCAAAAGGTCTGTGGAAACACCTGAAAAACACAGGATGGTCCATACAATATCAACAGGCACCAGTGGCCCTGGCAGCCAGGTAGGAGCTGGGTTTAGGATGTTTCAGAGCTGGGTTTAGGATGTTTAAATGTGGGCACCAAAGTCAACCATATGGCGACAAGCATAAGATTTTATTATTAAAGAAAGGACTTTATTTTCACTGCTTTTTACATTCATAAAGGAACAAACGCTTTCAGATAGCTTCATCATAGTTCCCTTGATATTAAAATTATGTGCTGGCCCATGGAAATTCAAGCTACAGGACATAATGCAGACAGCATGGGACCTAGAATAAAGCCAGGCAGATGGATCTCTGAAATAACTAGAAAGGCTTTTAGAACCATAGAATTATCAAGGTTGGGAAAGATCTTTAAGATCATCAAGCCCAACCTTCAACCAAGCACCACTGTGCCCATAAACCACGTGGTGAAGTACCACGTCTACTCATTTGTTGAACACTTCCAGGGATGCTGACTGTGCTTTCTCTAAAGCAGCCCCCAGATCCCAGACAGAGCTGCTTCTGCAGGCCCATTTCCCAGCCATATGAGGCAGGTGAGGCTGTACCATGTCAGAGACTGCTAAGCCTGTAACTTTTTGCCCCTTTTCCAGTCCATCCCTCAAAGCACACAGGAAATGTCCGTGCTGCTTCCAGCAGCACTCGCTTTATCTGCTAATTCTGCATGTGGTACGTGGTTTTCTACTGGAGCATTTCACCATGGGCTGCTGGCTACAAGGTGCTGGTGAGGCTGAGAGTTGTCAGTGAAAGCTGGGGCTGATGAGGAAGAATCTGACCCAACCCTCACTTACTACACTTTGTTCTCTTTGCAGCTGTCTCTTGCTCCCTGTGCACTGTCTGGTGACATGAATCATGGAACAGAAGGAACAGTTTAATCAATAACGTGCTTAATTGCTAAAAATTATTCCACAACCACAACCTCACAGCCAAGAGACCACACTATCTGTCACTGCAGATGCATTATGAGGGAGAAACAAAGAGGTTTAAGTGTCATTAGCAAAACAATAATAAAATAACCCATAAAAATTGAAAATATGACTTAGTGAAAACATATAAGCATAAACCAGCGAGGTTCCCAAGACGAAATCATATTGCATTACAGATAATTCCATATAATGTGGTTCAAAGTGGCAAGCTGCATTTGTGTTTTAAGGTGTGCAGACATATTTATTATGAGCAGCCAGTTCACTCTGTTGCTTCATGAATTCAAGGAAAAATGTAGCTTCCATCAAATTGAATGCATTAAGTGGTCACTGCACACTGAGAAGAAGATATTCTGTTGCTCTCAAGTGGCAGAACTATCTGCAAATGAATATGAGAATAGGAATTTCTAAATATTAGACACTGTGTCATATAGTAGCGCTTAAAGTGAGTCTGTTTCAGTTCTGGTCCTTTACATGCAAAGCTTCCTTGAATACTTACTCACTTTGCTAGGAAGATATATGTAAAGAGCCCAGTGAAACAATCTGCCTCAGCACTTCTGTTGTAATTAAATGCAGTCACATGTTGGCACAAGTAATGACCACCATCTGCTCAGATCCATGGCTGGTCTGTCCTTCACCACAAATCACACATCTCCACATGCCCAGCAAAATACCCATCACCAGCAGATTCTCCACAGCACCACAGGAGTAATCTGAATATGTAACATGTTTGTTACAGATGACTGCTGATATATTTGGCCTGCAAAAATTCTTGTCCAGGTTTGGATGCTTTAATACTAATACTGTTAAATGCTGAAAAGAAAACATACTGAATGATCCAGGCTGCAAAGTCAGGTCTCAGGAATTAGACCTAACTGTCTCTTCAGGCTGTAAACATTTGGATACACCACCATAGCCTGGGTTTAGAGTATCCTTGCCTAAAACTGTATCTCATTTATTTCACAAAATTTGTTTCACACCATGGGCATGCTCAATGCTACTATTTCATTGATTATTTTTATTCTATTTGTATATCTCACCTTTTCATAACTCACCACTGAAATCTCATTACATTTAAAGGTTGTCAACTCCCTTGAAAGTTTTCCATCAGCATTTCTACACCCTCAGACGAGGTCAGAGTACTTTGTGAAGTCTGGGCTCTCCCACTGTTCCCAGGGTGGATTTGCACATCCTCTGCAGCATCCTCCAGGACAAAGCTCAGCCCTTCAGCGCTGCTTCAAGCTCTCAGTCCTGCCTGGGAGGACTGGGCACGGCTCTGTCACCAGCCTGCTAATGAATATCTGGACACCACCTATTCTGAGACTTGCAGTCTCTTATGGAATCATTCTTCCTAACAGCTTTTTTAAGGAAGTAAGAATTATTATGCTTTTTTAAAGGATGTAGAATCAAGGCTAGACAGATGAATGTCCAAATTTACTTCTAATCTGAAATGACTAATGCAACATTCACTATGTCAGTCTCACCTTCGGCAACAAAACTTGAAGAAAACTTACTTCACTATGGAAGCTCTGATTAATCTCTGAAGTCATCGAGCTTGGAGAATGAACAGGAGAGAGGATCCAGTGTAAAAACAACCTGGGGTAAACGTTAAAGACTGTGCAAGGATACCTGTGTGTGTAAGGGATACTTTATACCTCCAGGCAGCCTGATTCTGCTGATCAATGTACAGGCAACTTCTAAGTGAACTCTGCTAATGAAGGGGAGCGTCTCTCAAACTCCTGAGTCTTCTTTTCTTTGCTTTCATGGACCTTTGGTGAACAGAGAATGATTTCTTGGTAGTTCCCTCATGCACAACAAAGTCCAAGAGCAAAGGCCATGAGCTATAACATGGGAAATTCTGATGAGACATGAAAAAATCATCATAATAGCAGTGGTAAACCTTTGCAGCAAGGGCTAGAGAGGCTGTGTCATCCCTGCCCTTGACAAGTTTTGCAACTGGACTGAACGAGGCCCTGAGTAACCCAGTGTAACTGCAATTCAGCCCTGCCTGGAGTGGGTTTGGGCCACCTTTCTGCAGCAGTACCTCCAGCCTCAGGTTTTCCGTGACTGTCCTGTGGTGTCTCCACACAGCTTGTGCTGCATAGTGGGGTGCACTGTCCCCACTGCACTGTGGATGTGTTCACTGCCCAAATGAGAAGGAAATAAATGAAAGTGAGAAGGAAATAAATGGATCACACTCCTGACCCACTTCATTTTGAAGATACCCTTTGTACAATCATGTGATTAGTTATTTAGGCATGACCCCTCCTAGGTCTCCCCATGACTGAGCAGGCATCACACAAATCTATACTCCCTCCCAACGAGGTGTCACAGTCTGGCTGAGACAATTATTAGATCATCATTACCAGAAATAGAACTGAGCTACATATTGGCTGACATTAGTAAATTCAAGGGAATGAAATACCTTGTTCTAAATTATAGTATCATCCATCTAGACTTTCTGATAGTCCTGAAAGACAGATGGTCTAGCAAATGGCTGTAATCATCACAGGGGTACAGTTTAATTCCCTAAGACATGTTAAAACAGCAATATTTGCAGAAATATCAACCTGCAAATGTGAACGGGGCCTTCTGACTGGGTAAGTTCAGTGAAACATTTCAGTAAAATTTCACAAGATATCTTCTTCAGATATTTTTCACTTTCAAGAAGTAATTTAACAAAGAACTTAAAGATGACCACAATTAACAGATTTACCATTAGTAATAATATGTAAAGCTCAGACTTCATGATCCTTAGTTTGAAACAACTCTTCTCTGAGACAGTTGAAGTCTTCTCCTATGAAAAACACAGGACCAACACGTGCCTCAGTACATGATGTTGGAAAACTACATTTTGTTCCATCAAAAAGGCCAGAACTTATCCTCTGTTTCAGAGGCCAAATCATGGTGGTCATTTCTGGAAGGGTCATAAGCCCACTTGTGCCCCAAACTGTTCCTCTCGTGTTCCTGGGAGAGCACTGAATGCCATGAGCCAAAAAAGTGCAGAGGAGCAGCCAAGGGGAGCAGGAAGGGCAGTGCTCGGTTCTCTGTCCAGCCCTGGTATCAACTCATCTACTCATGTATGTGCTGCAGTGTGTGGGTTTATAAACACTCCTGGGAGACCCTTTTCCTGCTGCACAAAGCACACACAGACCCCACCAGTGCACAGCATGATTTATACCTGACAAGGTTTTGTGTATTGTGTACGAGTGCAAAACATGATTCCTGACATTCGCAAAGCATCATCTGAATTTATCACCCCACAACTCCTACAACAAATAATCCCAATTAGTTCTCAAAAAAGAAACCTCTGGACTGTACTGGTTTTAAAGGAGAGGAGTTTCTGGAAGCACATACTGTCTCCAAAAAAAAAAAAAAAAGAAAGAAAACCAAGAAGTTAATCCTGACATGATTTATCACCCCTTTCACCTCATGCAATATTTCAGGTTTTTTCTGTGTCATGGTCTGATCCTTTAGTACTTTCTCTTCTAAATCACCCTGTTTTTAGCAAAGGGAGAAAGGTCTACAAGATTAGGTCCTGAACTCCAACCAATATTCTCCTCAAAGGAAAATGATGCATTCTGCCTGCTCAAATTGCCATGATAGCAGGTGGCATAGGAAAATGCAATTTTTTTTTGTAAATAAGGTCAAATTATATTAATTCAGTTTTTCATTTGAAAAGAGTAGAGAATTTCCTTCTCCCAGTTTTACTGGATTCAGCAAGCCAGCCATGAATAGAGCATGTGAGCAGGGGATGCAGAGTATCTGTGGGAAGATCCATATGAAACATCCAGATGGGATTAATCTACTCATTCCCTAGTTGTAATTGCAGTTTCACACAAATTCTGCTAGAAACACATTTATTTGGCAGTAAATATGATGACTAATTGCAAAGGATATCTGCACATAAATTCCAGACTGAATTTTTTGGCACATTTCTAATTGTCATGTAAAAGAAAATGACACACTCTCTACTCATTTTTCCTAATTAAATGCAAAATATGAAATTATCCCTACTACTCTTATTGGTGGAAATGAAGGCTGTTTCAGTTTAACTATGAAATGCAGCATATGGTTCCCTGATTATTGGTAAACTGTGCAGCAGAAGTCCTGGGCAGATGATTCCAGAGGAGGATCTGGCCATGCCTGCACTGACACCAATACAGGAGCTCTCAATCCAGACTTGAAAATTGTTCTCTAGAGAGTTCTATGAAGGATACGTGGCCCTAAATGAATGACTACAGGATTAGTGTGCCTTGGTGGTGTTTTTTCCCCAAAGTTCTCTAAATAAATGCACATTGATTTCAAACACAAATTTTGCATGACAATCAAGGTGCTAGAGCAATCCTCACTTGCCTGTGACCTGTTTATAGCAAAAGGCTCTTACAAACACTCAGCACCCAAAGTCACATGAGACACATTTAGCAGCAAAGGATGAACTCAAATCTTTTGTGTCCCAAGCCAATGAGAAACTGACTCGCCATATAGGATTACTAATACTAGAAAAAAGGGTGAGGTAAACTATGTAAAAATCATTTCCTGACAGCTTTGAATAATGGAATAAAAAAATCCTTTAAAATAGCACACAGTGTAAGATATTCCAATATATGTGGCATTAAAAAAATCCCCAATCCTGCAGCAGCACCACAGTGCAAGTCTAGCACAGGCCAGGCACGTTTCAGCAGTGCAGAGGGAATTTAATGTTGCTGCCTTTATCTGCACACACAAGAAGAGCTCTGTCATTCTGTCCACATAATGGGATGCAAAATATGCCAGTTTATTAATTGCTTGACATCCACCAAACAGCACAGTATTTCCCAAGTGGGAAAATATGCTAAGAGGGAAAAAAACCCCAAACTCCAAAACCAAACTACAGTTTAAAGTGTGGCAGTTCTCAGCACTGGGCATGAAAGAGATTCAATAGGAATGCAGTTGGTTGGACACCGTCACTTGCCCTGACTGTGAGCCCTTCTTTATGCATGAGGATTTGGAAGTCTAATGAGTATGCACAGAGCATTCCCACTGATTCACCACCACAGAGGAGAGATTTGGCTGGGATTTAATCTAGAAAACAGCGAAGAAAATAGAAAAATACAGGTATGGGAAAAGCTCTGCTATACTCAAGGATTCTGCTTTCTTTCCATAGTAGAGCTACCTTGTAGGACTGCAGATATTTTCCCTGCCTTGCTGCACATAAACCCTCTAAGCACACTTTTGACACTTTTCTCTGAGGAAGTTCTCCCAGACTCAAGGAAAATATGCTGCAAGCCAGGGCTCTGACTTGCACGTCTCATACCTTGAACTCCTCTGCTCTGCACAGGAAACTCAAATGTCAATATCATGGTCAAAGAAAGACAGACAAGAACCATTCTCAACTTTTTTTGCTAACTGAGCTCTACCAATCTTTCAAGAATTAAAAATCATCAATCAGACTCAAACACAAACCAAATTATAAGACTACTTGCAAAGCTGTGGATATTTTCAAACAGGAAACCTAAAATTTATCATTAGCTTTCTGGATTTGATCTTTCCAACATGTTCATTGCAAAGGATTTTTTGTTCACCTGTTTGATTGCTATATATTGACTGCATATCAGTTGAGATCTGCATGTAGCCACTTGCCTCCTGGAGCAGAGACTTGAAGAGAAATGCCAAATATTGTGAAGAACTGTGATAAAAACTGTGGCTTACAACCCAGCTAAGCCTCCTCCTCCACTCATGTTTTGCCAGATGAGCCCCAGATCTGCCACACTCCAATTCTCACGGGAAACTTGTGGATGTTCTGCTGGCTACAGAACACCCTTGAGAGTGGGAGAGAAGGCTGCAGCATTGTAGTAGCAGTGTGTGGGCAGGATTTTAATGACATGGGTCAGGAGCACAAGCACTGGGGAAACGATGACAACAAACCCTTTTACTGGTTTTCCATCCTCGTGAACACATCTCAGCACCCGGGCCATTGGCTCATCAGTGCCTAAGACAAAATTTTGGATCATGAGATCCACATGGTTATAGTGACAATCCTGGGATGCTGGCTACCCCTGGAAATTGTAATGTCAAACCCAGTCTCTTCAGCTCAGAGACAATAGTCTCCTTTCATTTTCTCCTGCTTAAGGAGTGTCAGTCCTGATAGGACTGCAGGACACAAACCTTAGATGTTACTTAAATATATCAGTTTAGGGGAAAACATCAGCAAGATATAGCAACCATATGAGCAGCTCTATCAGCCAGAAATATTTTATATCTAAACCTCAAATTCTCTAGAGAATCCTTCAGAGTCAAAGATACAGCAAACCACTGTAATTCATCTTCATAATCTTGATGTGGGATTCTTATCACTGACATACTACTACACTCCTGGTTTTATTGTGGTCTGACTGCTGTTAAAGGTGTCTGTTTGGTCTTATTGAGGGACAATGCAATTAAATCACCTTTTCCTGTTTATTTCTTTTGGAGTCAGTGAGGGACTCAATGACATTCTCCAGGTGGGAAGAGAAAAGCTAGACCTTATATTTGTTTCAGCAGTGTAAATCTATTGCAATACCACTGATTTCAGTGACATCACATGTGGTTACCTCTAGAGAAAGCTGTATTTGGTGGTGCAAGCCCTTCTCCATCTCTAGCTAGAAACCAGGAAAATTTGAGAAAATACAGTTGTGCATTTGCCTGTTTTTATGCACTTCTACAACTACCTGTGAGTGACCACTGCCTGAGACAAGGCACTAGACCAGATGAGTCCTCTGTCTGCTCTCCTAAGGTCATTCCTATGTTCTTTGCAGAGCAAATATCTCCAGAAGTGCACCAAGCCTACTCATTTAGCCTGTAGAGCTACACCTCAGAATCCATTTCTTTAATTACATGAAATATTTGTGTCTTTTTGTTTAAGTGAAGATCGTAAATAATTCACTGTATAATACATTTTAAAAATCACCTGGTATTGAACAAACCATTTAATTTAACTTGGCTAATCTGGAATCAATATTATAATTAATTTTCTACTTCATCTGTCTTTTGAAGTGGTGGAACAAACCAGTTTGTGTCAGTTCAGCCCTGTAGGATTGTGAGAAATGCTGGGGCTGTATTCTTGTTTACCCCTTCCAAGTAAGATTGATCACTGGAAGGGTTCCTTGCTTCTAGGAAAGCTTTATAGAAGCAATTCATGACAAAACAAAGTTTCACAACTTCATTTACTGGATTTAGTGTCTGATTTGATTTTTAAATCATTAGCCAGGCTGAACTGTACTAGCTTCACTTTAGGCAAATCATAAGGAATTGTCTGCCCTGTGTTCCTGTGGAATGCTGAGGTCCTCCTGGGCTTACTTTGCTTGAAGGAGTCTCAAGGTACAGAGACTAACAGGAAAGAAATCACAGCCCCACTGTGTCCAGTGAAGGCAGAGTCTGACCTGCCACACTCCTCCAGTGCCTCCCTGCGCAGCACCCAGGTCTCCAGTCAGTGTCACAGCCACCGGAGAAAGGCTCCCTCACCTTTGTGGAGAAAAAAACCCTCTTGGATTTACAATACCCTGCACATTTTCCACGCTAGCTGGGGCAGCAAGCCTTCTAGAAAAGCAGATTGTCACCAACCCTGCCACCCTCTTGTCTGTTAATGACTCCGAAGCTGAAGGATCATCAGAAATCCTGCTCACACTTCAAAGGTTTTCCTAATTACCGGTCAGCCAGACACAGGACCAGAGGGAATATCCTTGGCTGAGAGCTCACAAACACAGCCCACACTGCAAAAAGACCAACTGCTACAGAGGTTAAATCTTTCTCCTGCAGTGAAGAGCTACTCTGCAGACTTTCAATTCCCTGTGATATCCAATCCAAACACGCTACAGGTTTAGCTTTTAAATCACTTTCCAAAAAAGTGTTTATTTGTCTGTCTCTCCCTTGGCAGAATGACTCTCCCATCCCTGGGGAGCTGTGCAGTGAAATGGGGATCATGCTGGAAAATGCTGGAGGAGTCTGCTTTCCACTTCTACCCTAACAGCAGTTTTAAGGGTCCAGTGCCTAGCCGGGGCTGTGGGTTTGGTGTGACATCAAGTAACAATGAAAGTGAAAATCTGTGATGTGTAAAGGGGCCAGAAAGCTCTAAATAAAATAGAAAATGTATGACCTCATAGAGATATCAGAATGAGTTAATGACTTAAAACTTCCTTTCCAGAGTGTTCCAAGTCCCACAGCTCTTATTTAGCTTAATAAGAGCTGTGAGCATGCAGATTTACTCACCAGTATTGGAAAACTCTGCTCCTTTAGCCTTGTGATGAATAAAAAATGCTTCCTTTTAGGAAGAAAAAAAAAGAAAAGGGGATTTTTATGGTCCGGGGAGTTTATTAACATGATTTGAGTGATCCTTTAGAGATTCAGAAAGCCAAGCAGTAATTCAAGACAACAAAGCTGTTTAAATTTCCAGCTTTCTAGGGCAAACAGTAATTTCTTGAGAACTCAAATCGTGAGGCACTGGCACAGGCTGTCCAGAGAGGTTGTGGATTTCCAGTCCCTGGAAGTGTTCAAGGTCAGGTTGGATGTCTGAGCAGCCTGGTTTAGTGGAAGGGAAGGTCAGGGAAGGGCCCCTGCCTGTGATTTATAAACACCTGAGGCCAACATCTCTGCAATTTACCTGACCAGCACAGTAAACACATATTGGTAGCTCAAGGCAAATACCAGTGAATTTCAGAATCTCCTGGCAGCTGGGCTTTCTTTGACAGGGCAAAAAATACATAAAAAAGAAACATCGCGTGCAACAATATCAGTTCCCTGAGTTTCTGAAACAGAAATTTTGAGAGACTTATGAGAAGCAAACAGGGGACATTTGATAATTAACCTTTCTGAGACCAAAAGAGATCAAATTCAAAGCTGAAAAAACTTCATTATATTAGTCAAGAGCACTCTTTGAGCAATGTTCTTAATCTAGTTCCCCTCCATTGGGAATGCAAAGTACAGGACAGCCTGGATATACATCAGAAGTTATGTCTTAATCGTGTTTTGGTATATGAAAAACACTCAAAGTGCAAACCTCAGAACTTTGTTCCATCCTGTATGTATCCATAATGTATAACCACCTCCGGGATCTTTTTTTGACACCTGGGCCTTGTTTGTTTTTTGAATTAGTTATGACATTTTCATTACATCAGACTCCTCACTTTGGCCTTTTTTTTTCACTACATGTACTGTTAAAATATAGGGGATTGTGCTGGGCAGACAAATAGCACCTGCTATCCCTTGTGCTAAGAACATATCTCACAACTTGAAGTGTTGCTGCAATCTACCAGTGTGCTGAATGTGGTCCAAGGGAAAATGTCGCACTCAGCTCTCACTGTGAGGCATTTCTGTGATCCCTGCTCTGGTCACTGATCCAGCAACTGGATTTCTCAGGAGCCCTCCGGGAATTGCAATGCACTGCCCACAGCGCAAGTCGGACAAGGGAAAAACAAGTTTGCAGTTGGATGACTGTGACATACCCCAAGCCATGGGGAGAAACTACTTCCCCCAGGATGCTTCATTCTATTATGTTAATATATTCTGAGTTCTCCATTCCTGGTTTAGCCCTGCCTTCACACCAAAGGAAACCCCTTCCCCTCTTCCCATTGATCCCCAGGCCCCAGACCCCTTAATCCCTGTCCCCATATAAAACCCCTGGTTTTCACCCCATCCCCGACTTTCTGCCTGTGCCCCCTTCACACGCGGGCTTGGAAATAAAGCCCCCACGTGGAATTTTGCCAGCAGAAGGAACCTTCCCGACTCTTTAATTCGCTGCTACTAGAGAAGTCAGTCAGTTTGTTGTGTGTCCAAGAGTGCCGATCCTGCCCAGACCCACGGAGCCGAACAGGGACTGTTCCTGCCTCCTGAGACCCTGGGAAGCCGGGCATTCCAGCATTTCTCCCAAAGCATGGATGCCAACAGATGACCTGCAGATCTTATGGGCTTTGTCCTTAACATTGTGCTGGTGGCAAAGTCACACTCTTCTAAAGCAGAAGACTGTCAGAAATGACAAAATCAGAACAGACCCCTGATTAATACAATTTGCCTCCTTGTCCTTTACTGTATCTCCAGTGACAAAAGCTGGAGATGGTTTTGGGGAGCAACTCTGAGCCCAGACTGCATTAAGAAACACATTTTCCCTTCCCCTGAAATTCCTGCTTGCATGTCTCAAACCCCTCTGTGGTCATTTCTGTCCTCCCATAACATTCCCCTGTAATACACATGCTGCTGCAGGTTTATTGATTAAAACAGCTCAAAGAAATGTCTGTATGACTTGGCTTTTAACAGTTTCATTTAGTAAGAAAGAAAACAACAAAACAACTCCACATATTTTATCTATTTGCCTCCCTGGATAGCAGTGTTTGGGAACTGTTGTTACTCAGCTGACTTTAACAGCATACTAAGCTGTTGCACTACTGACAAATAGAGAGCACACTTGTTATCACAGTGTTAAAAATCATGACAACAAGAACCCAAGCTCTTCTCTGAGAATTACTGGGAAACTTGTGCCCTTTTCACAACTGAGATCTCCAGAGAAATCCCCTTGTGCCTTACCCAGTTTAAAATTTTAAGATGAGCTGCAGCAGGCAGCAAAAGCAGTAGTCAAATGAGCTTCTTCCCACACCAGCCCTGTTAACTTCAAAGAAGATTCACAGGGTACAGAGAACAATTAAGACTGGTTTTCAGAACATTCTGACTCAATACACAGCATTGTTGCTAAATTTTGTCCAGCATCTAATGCATAATCTCAGTTACAGAAATTTTGAGAGACTTATGAGAAGCAAACAGGGGACATTTGATAATTAACCTTTCTGAGACCAAAAGAGATCAAATTCAAAGCTGAAAAAACTTCATTATATTAGTCAAGAGCACTCTTTGAGCAATGTTCTTAATCTAGTTCCCCTCCATTGGGAATGCAAAGTACAGGACAGCCTGGATATACATCAGAAGTTATGTCTTAATCGTGTTTTGGTATATGAAAAACACTCAAAGTGCAAACCTCAGAACTTTGTTCCATCCTGTATGTATCCATAATGTATAACCACCTCCGGGATCTTTTTTTGACACCTGGGCCTTGTTTGTTTTTTGAATTAGTTATGACATTTTCATTACATCAGACTCCTCACTTTGGCCTTTTTTTTTCACTACATGTACTGATAAAATACAGGGGATTCTGAGCACTTTTGAGGCAACAAATGCAATACTTGAGTACCCAGGAGCTACTGTATCTGGGCAGACAAATAGCACCTGCTATCCCTTGTGCTAAGAAAACATCTCACAACTTGCAAAAGGTAATATAATATTTATCCTCCCAGTAAAAGGGGCAGAGAAACTTAACAGGCACATATTTTCATCCTTCATCTTCCAAGGTTCATCCGGGAAAAAAAAACCAACCTGTGGCAGAAGGTTCATTTAAATAAATATTTCTAACACTTTGGAGCTAGTCTAATATTCTGAAACAGAAGTGTTGAACTTGCCACAATCTAGTCCCAGAAAGTAACACTTCTGCTGGGAATGTGCTAATTTTGATGAAATCTTTAGAAAAGGTGTTTTGTCTTTAGATTGGTCTGAACATGAGAGACACCATGGACAAAGGCAACAAAAAGAAGTAAATGTATTCAGGTGACTGAGACCAACAATTCAGAAGTAGGTCAGAAAAATTTACTTCACCAGTTTCAGAGTTGAGAGCTGAACTTGGCCACTCATATCCCAGGTGAATGTCTTTATTCTGCACATGGCCAATCTGCTTTTCTAGTCCAATTAATATTTAATTGTTTATGCAGCTGCAACAAGACAGGCTGAGAGAAATCCAGCCCAGAGCAGCTAATGTTGAATGGTTAGCACATTCCTTGGGGAAGTGGGAGAATGGAAAATGCTCTCATCTCTTTGCAGTTTGCTTAGAAGCTCTAGTTTGTTTGGTTTTTTTTTAACCAAGAACTTGCTCAGTTCTTGAGTTTTCACCCACACAAAACAGGAAAAAAGAGCATATGAAAAAACCCCAAAACCCCCTCCACAACAAACAAAAATACCAACACAAATCACAAACTTGATCCTCTTTGCTGAACAGAAATATTTCTTCCACACATATCCACAAATAAAAAGTGCAGTGTAACTTTGGCCCCTTATGGACTCTCAGAGTTGATGAAACTCTCCCCATTTCTGCTCTTCAGCAAAAGATCCTCTTATTCCCCCTCTTTTGAAGAGATTTCACAGCAGGTTCTGCACCAGTAGCACTTATACCCAGAGCCCTGCTGGTTTTGGCAGTGACACTTTTCTCTCTGAAGACTGAAACCCAAGGTTAGTAGAAGTGATCAGACTGGTCAAAGATTATTGAATATTAACACACTAGAAACAAATATAAAAACTGAATTAAAGAAAAAAAAAAGCTTTCATAACCAAAAAA